>OX453280.1:12950604-13043057 GCA_949710005.1 Ricordea florida
GCTACATTTCCTAGATTACTTCCCCACAGTAGTACTAAGCACTTTCCTTAATGTTGCAAGCACAGATTTTTCGAGATAAGAGAGTGCACAAGCAAACACCGTGTTTTTTTAATTTCTTTCTTGCTATAATTGTGATTACTTTATAGAAATGGCGTAATCACTTGCTGAAGTGGAACAAATCCGAATACGGAGATATTACAACCATTAATGTCAGCCCGATCAACGTATGGCTGCCAGACATAGTCTTGCATAACAAGTAAGTTAACTTTTAAGTTAAGAATTTTCTGTTATTTAAGTTATTCTTTCCAATATATCTTTGCAATATAAACGTGCATTGGAGGAATCTCTATTCATCTATACTATTGGTGAAAATTAGTACAATGCATACAGTGTGGCTCTCACCTTTTTTCTGTGGATGGAATCGTGCAGCGTGACCATTCTTTAGACAACTGGCGAACAAGCACACTGTGATATTTTAAATATTATTTTCCTACACTATAACCTGCTTCTCTGTATGAAGCCATGCAGTTCTTTGAATATGAAATTATATTTTTTTTCTTTCCTACTTTTTTTCTCTTTTCCAACACTCTGTTAATTTTAGTATATACGATATGTAAATAAAGACATCGCCGAGTCCGTGATTTCTTCCTTTTATGAATCTACAGTTGATAGTCGGATTTATTCCAAACTCTGTCCATAGCCTTTTCTATGATGGCTTCTCATATGTGTTATCCATAGCGTTGAAATTGGAATCGTCTGGCAATGACAACATACTGTATTCCTCCAAGCTGAAGCAATATTCGCCTCACTGTAAAATAAACGTGACATACGAAAATCCTTTTCAGCTGCGGGGTTAAACCCATCCCATTCCTTTTTACCTCATGGTATGTATGTCATACCATGAGGTATAGTGATGGTTGGATTTGTCACTCCATTCCCGTTAGACAATTAATTTATGTATTAAATCCGCATTAAATGTGAATTAAACAGGTTCTCCCCTATCTCCCCTGCTAGGTATGGTTTCGTCCACAAAGTCGTGCAATTGTTTTATGTTCACATATGTGGGGGGAGGGGGTGAGGCAAAGCGGCAGTACATGTTTACAAAATGGCGTCTGTTGTGTTGAGGGCGACGAAAAGATTGTCAAGGCGGGTTTTCGTTCCTTTCGCTCCATCTTTGATCAAAATACACTTTTGAAGATCTCGCAAACGAACAGGAAATGTGTTCAAGAATGCTCGAAAGGAAAGAAATGGGTTTTAAAGTCTTAAAAGTGACGATATCTCCAATTTGGACGACGAGTAATCGATCAGTCGTAGCAAGAGTGCACAAGAACGAACTATTCGGAATGAACGCTTTATGGTCTGGGGAAAGGACAGCACTTCATGGAGTAATTGCCACAGGCCATGAGGTAGCTCGAAGGAGCCTTTGATTAGTATCTCTAGAGAATCCACTGCTTGCCGTTTCACACAAAACAGGGAAATTCAATAACTAATGTTTGGGTAGCCAGCCACGATCTTGATTCTCTGGCTGTTCTGTGTGTGATGGTTGTGTTTGGGAAAAATGTCTCTATATTTTACAGTGAAGTAGTCTGTCGCCGTCACATAGATTTTTTGATCGCGTTTAAGTAAAAAAACAAAAGACATCAGTGGAGCTCCGAGAGATGTCGATAGCGGGGATTGACTTGTTTAGATTGATTGCTCTCACCAGTTGATAAGAAAACCCTCCCACCATCAACCCCAATGCCTTTTTCATGGTTTCACTTCAACACTTATTAACCGACTCAAAGACGCTCGTCTCAACACCATCGCTCGAAATATTATACTTCAGCTGTTGCTTTTGTATCGTCTGTGAAGTTGACCATGGTGTGGAAGTGACTCATATCAGCTCGTAGACCGATGCATAAATGGCGGCCAAAAAAAAATTATTTTGTTTATGTGCTAATTAGACTCACTAGCATTGTTTGCGCGGACAAAATTCGAGAGAAATGTTGCTTGAGAGTGAGGTTAGTGAGTTTAATTAGCATATAAACAAAAGAATACATTTTTGGCCACCATTTATGCATTTGGTCTATGGATAGCGCTTTTTTAATTCTGCCAACGCTTTCGCTCTCGCCGCCTCTGCTATCTTTTTTTGACTACTGCACATGAAATAATGCAGGAGCCAGTATGTCAAAGGAAACATGAGTGAGTGAGTGAAGGAGCCAATCAGCGCGTGCCTAGTATAAAGCCAATCACAACGCACAATACAATTCGCGCACCGCAAAATATTGTAATTGTATTTAAAATCAGTAGAGAATATGTAAAAGTAATGAAATCGAGGAAAGGCGATAGGTATGGCTAAAAGGTCCGAATAAACTTAATAAATGCAGTAGCGACATGCATGCAGTGTTTGCCTATTTTTGGCCTTTAGTGATGACAACCATTTTAGTTCGCTACTAATTTTGTATATAATATTATGGTTGTGCTAACAATTAAAGCGGTGAGAATAATCAAGTGTCTATCTAAAGCAGCTTATCTTCAAGCCAAAGTACGTCAGGCATAAACAAATAAACTGCATTCATAATTTTTTTTTTCAATAGTGCAGAGGAGCTTTTGCCAAGTGGGACTTTGTACCAGTTCAAAAACAAGGTGATTTTAACCGCTGATGGAGGTTCCACCTGGTACTCACCCACAATCCTTCGCAGCGGTTGTAACATTGACATCACTTACTTTCCGTTTGACGATCAGCTGTGCGAACTGAAGTTCGGCTCCTGGACTTACAACGGACTTGAGGTGAACATTGTGCAGATGCTGGACCAGGCGGATCTCAGTTCCTACATGAAAAGCTCTGAGTTTGAGCTCATCTCGGCCCATGCCAAGAGAAATGTGGTTAAATACAGGTAAGGGGCTGAATAAAAGCCTTTGCAAGTTCACAACGCAAGAAGGTAAGTAGTATGTGGCAGAGATTGAGAGCGATTTATTAAAATAATATTATGCAGCAGAGTAGGGAGATGTTTTTAAATATCGAATTAGGTATTGAGGTGGAGGGGATAGGGGTCTATGGGGTGGGTGTTTAATAGTTAATGAGCTTTGAGAAGAAAAGTGTGTTGTGCTGTGGAAGTAAATATACCACCGACCGACCGGGTAGTGTCGCAAATATGTAGCTAAAAGAACAAGGAAGTAATGGAATACCGGTAGAACAGGTTTTGATTACTCGGGTTTAGATAACTAGAGAAACTGGTTTTTTAATTGTCCGCCGCTATGTTTAATACTCTAATGTTTTGAAGAGTCAAGTGGAAAGAAACATTTCTTCTCCTTCCTCTTTACTCTTTCATTGTTCTCTGTTAAGAAGATTTGCAAAAAAAATTTCTCACTGTCCCGCTGCAGCTGTAACCGCGACCCTGTAGGTTTCGGCAGCAGCGCACTAACGCACTGAACTAACGGCGCTTGTACATGGCAAATTGACCTATGCACTTGCACTTTGTGCAATAAGAAATCAGTTAATTTGACTAGAAAGACAAAAGAGACCGCATCTTCAAAAGAATGATATTGTGACTAGTGTAATCAAAGTCCTCAGCAAGTTATGTTCTCTTAAGAAAAAAACGGTAGTGACTGGTTTGCTGTCGTCGCGAACAGATCAATTACTTGATAAACAAGTCTCATATCCAAGAAAGGCAAAAAGCAAACGCTTGAAGTCAAACCTTTGAACGTTATTTACTTCGATGGGTAACTAAACCTAAGGTGTATGCGAAAGTTTAAACTGAAAGCAAACAAACTGTTCAAAACAAAGTGTTGGCGCGGAACTTTCAGCTCACAAGCTCAAAGAAAATAGAAGGATCAGGCCAAGTTAAACGGGAGCAATTCCAAAAGTGAATTCTTGACAAAGAGAAGTTATGAGTTCGCATATGATTAACATCCGCGAATGAAAATTGAAAACAATGAGATGTAATTAGCATTGAAAATCGCTCATTAATAGCAAACAAATACTAAAGCATGTTTAGTTCTTAAGCATTGCTCCACTGAGAGATGTTTGAGAACTTTGCACAACTTGAGTTAGGATTAGCTAGGTTCAAACACAAACTTCACCTTGTCGTAAAGCTGACAACTTTAGAAACAGTGTGCGAATTTCGATTGATAAATTGAAAATAGCTGCTTTGCTTGGAGGCAGTTTTAAATTGATTAAGGAAGAACAGGTTACAATACCAGCAATTACCTCTTTTTAGGAAGAGGCGTTCTGCAATTTGTAACCTGACTTACACCGTTGTAGTGAAAACACTTTGAGCGTCCCAAAAAAACTATAGTTTACCCTTACGACTGGTTTAACTGGATTCTGCGACAAACAAACGCAAAAGCACAACAATTACGCAAGTCATAGAAGCCTCAAACTTAACCAGCGATGTATGCTTTAGGCCCGGTTCAAACGTCGAACTTCACATGTGCCGAATCTAATGCAAATGAGAAAAATCTATTGTTTATTTTCCCCATATAGTTACATACAGTTATTTATAAAAGAATGAGGGAACTGGCTACCTGAAATGACCATAGGGTTAAATATAATAAAAGAGATAATACTAGTTTAGGCCGGTAGAGACGCACACAGACATCAAACACTTATATAACACACAGACAGCAGACACACACATAACAGACAGCGAGCAAAAATAAAATAATACATAGAATACTACAAGATAAATAGGAGGAAACTAGAGCTAAAAATCGTATACAAGATAGAGAGTGCAAAACAGTTTTACAAATCTAATACTGTAAATGCTTCCTAGTATGATTCAATCAGTGTATTCTTCTTTTGCCCTTTTCTTGAATATAGATAGGGATGACAACTTTGCATCATTATCAGTAGAATTCCAAATAGAGGAGCCTAGAAACCAAAGGTTTAATTTACCTTAATTTGTTCTTACATAAGGAAGAGAGTAAGACTGTTTTGCAGCAAAACTTGTATTGCAATTTTGAACATCAGTAATTCTGGTAAAGAAGGAACGAAAGGTAGTAGGAAGGAGCTGGTAATAAAATTTGTACATGAAAATGGCAACATAAAATGTGATAAGATCATAGAACTTAATCACCTGAAGAGATTTAAACAAGGGGCTAGAATGAGTGTCAAATTGAGAAAAAATGATAATGTGCATTGCTTTCTTTTGGAGTGTAAATACTGGTTTAAGAGCTGATTCATATGCGCTGCCCCAGATGATAATAAGTCAAAAAAGGATGAATTAAAGCGTAATATAGTTTTAACAAAATGCTTATGTCAATGAAATATCTTATCTTGCATAAAATGCCAATACTTTTTCTGATTTTTTAGCTATAAATTCTATTTGTTTTTTTCCAACTTAGGTGTAAACTGTTCACCCTGTTGGCACTGAACGTCCAACTCGTGGAATCAAAGAACTAGTCGGAAAGAGAAGAAGTTTTGATTTTCGATATGACCATGAACGTGTAAGCAATGAGGTGTAATGAGTATATTGGAATGCGCTCATTCACGGTATCGAGTTTTAATTCAATAGCAGACAAAGACATGCCGGAAAAATAGTTCAAAACTTTACAAAAAGTGTCCGACACAACTAAATGAAACACACTGTGCACCTTAAGAGCTTAAAAAAAACCCTTGAATCTTTGTCTGCAATTTTGCCATAGAAAGTGTTGTTTAGTTAACCAAGCCGAAACCCATCTTGTTTCATCCAGTTTTAATCTCTGGTATCAGCACTGCGTACGCTTGGAGCAACTGGAGTACTTCCGCAGCACAACACGGTATTCTTCTCACAGCTCATTAACTATTAAAAACCCACCCCATATACCCCTATCCCCTCCATCTCAATACCTCATTCAATGCTCAAAAATATTCCCTTACTCTGCTGCATATCATTTGAATAAATTGATATCAAGCTCGGTCAGATACTACTAAGCTGCCATCAATACTGCAGTCGCAAATTAATTAAGCCCCGAAACACCTCTGCGCATTGCGATTAAGACTGATCTGTCAGTTTTGTGCTGTGGTATCCATGTTTTTTGGTTCTAACATTTTTATCCATATGTCAATGGAACCATATGCAGTTTGACAACTCTTTTGGGGAGCTATTGAACAGTAGTATTATCGTTTGGTGCTACTTCCTTTACTTATGAATTGGTGTTCGCTCAATTCTACAATCTTCACTTATTGAGTTGCGATACACAGGTACCGTTAATCCATGAAAATTAAGCAGAATTATGAGTTGAGAAAACTTTTCCCTTTTTGTGGCGATCGTTTGCCTTATAGTTCCACGGTTTTGCTCGTAGATTAAAGTTTAATAGTGCACCGGAACGTTAAAAGTCGTTCTTTTCCATTCGGTGAAGCGAAATGCCTTTGTAAGCCCTTTAAACTGATAGGCCCTACGTACGGTTATGGGTAATATAATTCCTCTGGCCAGTCTCCAGAAAAAAGAAACCTTTAAGCAGCCTACATGGGTTGAAGAAAAAAAAGAATTATCGTCGTTTTCTAGTAACTCAACATTCCTTTTTCTTTTATGACCAAGGATAGCGGGAAAAACTAATTTAAGAGACTGATACAAAAGAAATAAGCTGTACGGAACCACTATCAACTTGCTAAACAACGACTGGAGACAAATGACTAAGTGGAGCTAACATTTTATCAGTCTTTTTACCTTTTTTGTTTTATCACGAAATTCGACATTCAAACAAAATCCTCACATTTCTGTTGTGCGCGTCGTTGGATTAAATTAAGTAGGAATCGCTGTGAAGAAAGCTGGCGACACGGGTAATGCAGTTGTCTGTGATCTGATTTTAAGCCAAGAAGCAGTTTGTGTTGGTGCCAGTTTTATTTGGGGGTAGAGTGCCCCTCTTACAGTCCATATAGAGGTTATCTCCCAGAGGTTCAAGCGATGCAGAGATTTGAGACAATGTTAGAGTGATCTAATCCCACAAGGGTGGCATTTCGTAAAGGGTGAGATCACAGAGTTTAAAAGAGCAAACATTTGGCCCATATATTATACCATCTTACCACTGTATACACAGCGAGGGACCTACTTCAGTCTCTTTTAAACGGAAACGAAACAACGCGACATGGTTGGTCGTTGAAAGAAAGTCTGTTCTACTTTATAAAGGCCCTAGCTCTATGTGGTTTAATGAAATTTCTTTTTTGGACGTGCAAGGTCTTTTACTACCAAATTCAAACCTCATATTTTAGTAAATACATTCCAGTTCAAAGTGGTGAATGGTCTGTGTAGGAAACTTCAGCGCTATAAATATTTCAAAAGTATTTCTTCGTTGAAAATACTCGTTCAGAAACAACTTAACATTGTCTTATAAAAATGTTTCCCTTAGTTTACCTGGCAATTAACTTATTGCGTTGAAAACGTTTGTGGGCACGATGCTCCTTTCTAGAAGGCGAAACTACCTTCGGGGAAAGCTACTTTAATGCTCAAACGTCCAAGTTCTATAAGAAACTGGAATGTATCCATTCCATTTTTATTACTTTTGTGAATTGTGCATTTAGTTTTATTCTGTAGCTACGTATTTCTATATTTTTTTCCAGCACTCTGTGTGCACTTACATTGTAGACATACATGACACTGTGCGAGACGTTCAACACGTCAGCTAGATCAATACAAAGGAATCTCATAGATGCACTCAGTAACCTAATTGAGGTGCACATAATTATCTGTACGTTTTTCCCGTGTAAATTGTACTGACATTGAACAGCTCCTGATATTTATTCAACGATCGAATCCTGCGTGCATTCAAGCTATGTTTATCAGCAGACTGCCTCCAAGCTGTCTTTAGGTATCGCAGTTAGGTGCACAAGAAGATCTCGGATGCACTCAGTAAGTTCCATATGCACAGTTTGAATCCTGCAAACTTATTAGTCCTCACTGAACAGTTCGGTTATACTATGTTCTGTTATAGCTGCTGTCCAGAACCCTACCCAGATGTTACTTTCTACATCCACATGCGAAGAAAGCCTGGATTTTTCCTGTACAACATCATCATTCCCTGTTTAGTTATAACATCACTAGCAGTATTGACATTTGTATTGCCAGCCGAAATTGGCGAACGAGTGACTCTCGTAATCGAATCGTTTCTTGCGTTGTCATTTGTTGTGCTCATGGTGTCGGACAACGTTCCCGTGACATCCGACAACACGCCACTAATAGTCAAGTTCTTGCTGATCAGCATGTGCCAAATAGGCGGTGCGTTAGTGGCCAACTGTATCTCATTAAACCTTCATAAGAAGTACGAAATGCCGCAGTGGGTTCGAGTCCTGTTCCTTCACTACATCGCCAGATGTCTTTGCATCAACTCTGGTCAACCAGGAGGTAAAATCAGAAGACAGCGGAGACTGTCAGCGCGATATTCAGATCCGTACCTTGACACGAGGAAGCTGTCAGGAACAAAGCAACTTTACCCACCCAACGGTGATATAACGCCCCCGCGCTCGTCGCTTTTGATTCGTCCACAGCATGATGGCGCATCCAAGTTTGCAGATGGTGTCGCAGAACTTGCGCAGTTTGAGATCAGGCGCATCGAGCACGAGTGTAATCGTGACTTTTGGATTTTTGTTTCACGCATTGTGGATCGCTTGTTTCTGTTAGTGTTTTCCATAGCCTTTATCTGCTGGTCTTGCCTAATATTTGCCCAAGTTCCAGAGCATTACAATCTGCCTTTGTAGAGACAACGTAAAGAATGTCAACCATGTTTAACTCCTAGAAAATTAAAGTGTTGACAAAGGTTTATCTCTGACCATGACTTTTAAATGTTAACATTTTGTTCATAGATATGAATTTGACCTTAAAAGATTGTTAATATTTTGTTTGATACCCCCACAAACAAGTCCTTTTCTTTGCTCCATGAGAAAGTCCATTGTAAGGCCATGATTGATTGTTAAGAAAAAGGGCTAAGTTTTTATTATTAATCTATATAGTTACATCATTTCAGTCGACAGAATGTTCGCTCTCTACAGGATAAAGTTAAAATACCACCGTTCTCGAAAGCCAGTCAACCTAGTATAATTATGCAAATTGAAGGCAGCAAGAAAATTGTCACTATGAATTTCACTTTTCAATATTTAACCATAGAGGTTTTTCACTTTCATATTTGGACATTCCATTTAAAAACTGTAAAATTAATAAAACAGAAGGGTGAAGTAGGGGAATGAAAGTTATGTAATAATTTTCTGTGTTTTAACAGGTAAAACGGATAATCAATTTGTTTATAGAATTGCGAGGAAATACATTTCTTGTTTGAAATTGGAACAATTTCTAAGAATGTCCTTTGAACGCGAAATTTTGTCAAAATAGTTTTATTTGTGTCTTTTTAGTATAGTGGCTTTGGATGATTCGGACTACTAGTTACCAGAGAATAAGATGTATAGTGTGTTTACTCGAGAAACAGCCAGTTTTATTGCAAGTGGGTTCTAATCTTTTGGTCAGGTAGTGGAAAATTATAGGTCATATTTCTCCAACAATATCCTTCGGCTTACATGGAGGTACCTCGTGTCACCCTGTCTTTTCCACATTGAAGAATCTAGAGTCTGATATTGAGTGTACGTCTAGCTGAAAGTTACGAGTCTTTAATAGAGTGGATGAGTTTTGCCTTCTTGGTTTTTTAAGTGTACTTGGTCAAGTAAAGTCTTATACAAACGAGCACGAGAGAAATATTGTAACTTTTGAAAGGCGATGCGTTGAAAATGGTTGAAGTTGGCTAAGAGACTTTGAATAATTAATGGCGTGCTTTCAAATTGTTGAAATAAATGAAACTAGAGCAAAGAGCCAATAGTTCTACAGCGTTGATTTGTTCTTACTTATAGCTTACCTTCTCTATCTATGCTTTTCCCTTTGGTTTTTTTCAGTCTCACAGGCGTATTTACCCTCCAATATTCTGTACATCTTCTGTTCGCTTCACTATACACTTTACCCTCCAATATTCTGTACATCTTCTGTTCGCTTCACTATACACTGTGCTAAATTTTGCTCATCGAAATTGTAACCAACCGAAGATAAACACAATGACGTATGTGTTTACCATAAAACTTGGCTTAAGAAAGACACGATAAATTGCAATTTTCTAATCAGGAAATGTTTTTCTTACCTTTTCATTTCTGCATCATAGACAAATGCATTTGCATTCCGACAGTCTCCAGCAAAGTAATGTATTAATAATTGACCTTAAAAGCTAAGACGCCAGCCGTAAAAAATTTGGTTTAGTCTATTGAAATGAATTAGGCACTGCAGTCTTGAATTTACTCTAAGAAAGAGTGGCTTCGATTTATTTTGGTTCTGTAGAGATTTAAACCTTTGGCATCAATAAATCATTAAAACGCTCGGATTCGTAAGTAACTAGTAGATACGTTTTCTGCGATAAGTATGATTACCCAAAATATGGCAAATTACATTAGTACACGATCAAGCATTTTGTCTCAGATATTTTAAATCTGCTTTCCATTTGGAGCGTTCATGTTCTTATTTATAATCCACAAAATTGATAACAATAACTAGCCAGATAGAAAAAAATTAAATTTGCCTCACCAAAGACTAGAAAACTATGTAAACGACAACTGTGTTTTTGGAGTTAAGCCGGGTATGCTCTTCTCGATATCACTAGTTTTCAAGGTATCAAGACGGAACACAATTTTAAACTGACCGATTTTTTCTATTTTGATTTTGCAAGAATTGAAGATGGTCATTAAAAGTTTCTCCGGCAAAGTTATCCATCACTTTACCTTTTCCAGGATTCGAGTTAGAAGGACTATCATGCACTGACTCGAGTTGTGAAGTCATAGGAAGCTATATCAGCCTTGATATTTAGGCAAACATGGTCTGAATCCACAGAACCGCGTCATGAAACGCTCCACGTACATCAACGACTCAGCTCGACTCATTTATTCCTGAATTAGACATTATGTAATTCTCGCGAACTGGACTTACCTGCCTACTTGAAGGGACTTAAACTCAACAGCTATAGAGACTAATGGATCGGAGGATAAGCTGAGACGGAAACTAAACCACCACGAAAACTGACGCACAGTAAACCAGAGACCAACACATCTCACGACGGATGGACATAAGAGGTACGTTAAGTCATTTGCACTGTCGTGTAACTGACGAATGAATACAACTGGTTGTTTTGACCTGTACAAGCTCCGCCATACTCAACGAAGCGGATTATCTAGACTTCGAATTGGCAGAATAGCTTCAGCTTTCATAGCCTGCATAATAAGCAGAGGAAATATGCGCAACATTGAATACAAGTGTTCATTTCCTTGGATGTCAGATTGAATACGAAACTGTTTTCGCCTTCTGAGACATCTATTTTCTTTGTATAGGAAAGTGAGCTTGATTGGCAATTAGGATCCCGTTATTGGGAGCTCTGTGGACGAAAATTAGTTTTTTTCTCCACGTATTTTGATTGGCTAATCAGTTTACGGACCGTCGAATACGTATAGAGAAAGAAAATTGATGGGATGTTTATTTGAAGAGAAAACTGGTAATGGACAGCCCCTGGTCAGACAATTAGTCTGGTTGACCCTTAGTAATTCGTCTCTGTAAGCTATGTTGGCTTCTCGATGTTTATCGCTAAAAGCCCTGTACCTTTGATGATTATAATGTTACTTCTACCAATGGAATTCAATCCGCTTTTTTTCACATAATAGACAGGCACCTACAAGCCCCTTTGCTGTCTGTTTTTCCCATAGTGAACCTAAAAAACAAGATTCGGTAGAACGTTTGACTTTCGTTATTCACTGATAATCTCAAACTCTTTGTTTCTCTCTTTCTCACAGCTGCTGCCCTGAACCATACCCGGATGTCACTTTCTACATTCGCATGCGTCGTAAACCTGGCTTCTTTCTCTTTAACATCATTATTCCTTGTCTGGTTGTAACCTCCTTCTCTGTCATGACCTTTGTGTTGCCACCGGAATTTGGAGAGCGGGTGACTCTAGTTATAGAATCATTCCTTGC
Organism: Ricordea florida; assembly: GCA_949710005.1. NCBI lineage: Eukaryota > Metazoa > Cnidaria > Anthozoa > Corallimorpharia > Ricordeidae > Ricordea > Ricordea florida. The sequence continues at coordinate 12,962,546 of OX453280.1, forward strand.
CATGTCTGTTGTCATTTTTAATGTCTCTGACAGCATTCCAGTGACGTCAGACGCTACACCTATCATCGTTAAAATCCTTTTGGCAGCCATGTTTGAAATAGGCGCCGCCCTCTATGCCAACAGCCTTGCTCTGAATATGTATAAAAAGACCCCGGTACCCCGCTGGGTACGAGTGTTCTTCCTTCATTATCTTGCTAGAATGATGTGTATCGATACAGGGTATCCCAAGGCGGACGTCAGATCCACAAGGCGTGTTGATGTTAAGGTAAGAACTATCCTTTTCTACTTCGTCTTGTTAATGGGTATTAAAAAAGGCGGGTCTTTCTTCTGCTACAACACGGAACGTAATCAGTAATATTTGTCCTTTTGGTTAATGAAAACTTGTTTTGTTGCAACGTTTCAATACAGCAGCAGTTAAAGAAAAAGTGCACATATCAACCAGGTGGACAGTCAGACATTGTTTGACGCTACGCTTGTTTAAAATAAAGTAGTAAGATTGAGTAGCCTGCGTCGCAGACGTAATCTAACCCCGCTAACAGTAACTTTGTCACTTGACAACATGCTTACTATAAGTTCTTTCGTACTGCTTGCAGCAGACTAGATATTGCTTTACTCTTGACAATGCTACTACTTTTTCAAACGTACGTTGCAACAAATCTTTTGCTTCTTTTGTATCAATCTAAATAGCTATGTAATTAATTGATAATATATAATTATGACCTAATCAATAAATGTTAAGAAAAACAACTTATCTTTTCGTTTAGATAGGAGAATTGGAATCAGACTGCATCAAGCTGGTGGGTGCCAAGCCATTCAAACCTGTGAATCTCACCCCTAGCAAGCTGCCTCTGAATACTAAACCACCAATGAGCACCATGCAGAAAGTCGCGGAAGGAATTAATGAACTTGCAAAGCATTCTCTTAAGGCGGAGGAAAATGAGCGAGACAAAGAATTCTGGGTGTTTGTGTCACAGATTGCTGACCGTCTCTTTTTAGTTGTTTTCTCAGTTATGTTGATTGCGTCCTTAACGGCCATTTTATCGGAGGTTCCGGATCATTATACATTATTCTAGAGTTTGTTGCCTTAGCACAAGCGTGTAGAGTGTAAACAAAGGTGCGACGGTTCTAAGTGTGAGGTGCTTATAGTTATAAGTGGATGGTCTTGAAACATCGTTCCATTAGGAGAAAACATGTGCTCTTTTTAAGCTGTTTAAAGTCGTTTCTCTAAACCTGTTTCGTTTCCCATCCATATCTTTTTTCAATAAGGGTCGGTCGCTCGGGAAAAAAAATGGCGGGGGGTAGCTGAATATCGAAAGAGCCTGGATGCGAAGTATCAAGACATAGTACTGCGTGTGTTTGGCTTGTGAAGTTTCCTGGCGAAACATTTCTGCTTTAACAATGTTTGTGTTTTCCCTAGGACAAGTTTCACTTGTTAAAGTCGGAAACGTCCGGAAGTACAATGAAAACAGCTCGTCCTAAGTTCAGCGAGTTAAAAATGGAAGCTGTTTTCAGAAGAAAAAACAAGGGATTATCTCGCCTTTATGATCGGAAATTCCCGCAGTTATACTACCTCGCGAGATAGTATAACTCGTCCTGATAAATGCCGCAGCCAATCCATTGTCCGTAGTGACAGACGCCTGCCAAATCGTGAACTGGCAAATTTCAGATGCTCGCGCACACCTTGTGGTTCACTTTGCAAAACAGTGCTTTCGAAATGGCAAACGAATTAATTCGTAATACTTTCCCGTTTCGATTTACAATTCCTCCGACCTCATTGGATCCCTTGTCAAGACATCAGTCGCATCCTCTGAAAGAAACGCCGTCTCCTTCAGAGAAATTTAGCGAGAATCAATACACGACAAATCATTAAAAATTCTTCGTCTCCCGCCATTTTTCAGTTCAAAGTTGCGCCCTTAGTAATTTGAATCTTCTGAGTAAACGGCTTCAATTTCGGGTTAAATTTCACATTCAAAACAAATTTTAAGTTTAACTAGTAAATGTCGGTCTGTAAACAAACACCTAGAAAGAATGTTTAGCTGGAAAAGTTGTCTAGTGAAACACAACCAGTATGCATGAACAAATTACTCGATTCCGATTGGCTGGAAGCAGTGCAGTTGAAGTGTAACACCAATGCAAATTACACATCGAAATTCTAGATTATGATTGGGTGAAAGATAATAGGAAATTTTCTAAGCCAATGATATCAGGTAAAATGATGACAAAAATTTTCAACGGAAAGTTTTATCGAGTTTACGTTCGAAAAAAATGACTACATTAAATCAAGGAAGGTTTATTCTGGCTAATACTATTTTTCTTGTTTATATTATTAGTAAGTAATCATACGGTTTTTTTTCTCGTTCAATTTGGAATTAATTTGCACTTGTGAGTTTTTCACTCGTGCCATAGAAAACGAGAATATGGTGTTAAGAACCAATAACTTTGCAACAGTAAGGCATGCCTGGCTCTTCCTTGCATGAATCTCTTTTGATCGTTGGGTTCATGTCTAGCCGATGTTTTAAGTGAGACTGGAACGGCAACTCTCTGGAGGTCAATTCCAAATGCTCCATTAAAAGTGTTTTTCACGTGGAGAATTTCTCTCCTTACAATCATTGCTGCTTTTGCTAAGCAAAATGCCTCTGAGTCTATTCTTAACCTTGAGCAATACCATAGTTAATTAAGGGACTGGTTATGAAAAGGAAGAACAGTGCAGTCGCAATTAGATGTTGAATCGACCATGACCCTGCACAGTCTTTTGTTTTTGTTTCGCATGTTTCTTGCGAATATATTAGTCGAAACTTTTGATTGGTCATCCTACAGAAAAAAGTGTGTTTTTGAGCAGGTTCAAGGCCAAAAAAAGCGAAAACAACATGAAACAAAGAAATTTGTCGAGTTTCGTAACCATCTACATATATAAAGTATGTTTTGAATTTAAGAAGAGTGGTACAGCATGCTGCTTATAATTCATAAAGTAAATCAGGCGTGTAGCTCATTTTTAAATTAAAAGTATCTTATCTAAATAAGTTTCAGGTGCAGAGCCCCAATCACAGATACCATTATAAAGATAGGGGCTGATAAGGAATTGATAGATATTTAAAGGGGGAACATCACGCAGAATTCTGCGACATATTCGTGACCTTTCGCATTTCTTGTAGCGCTAAATTTGAAATCTTGTGAGTCAAAATACGCAAAACAATAAAGAAAATGACTGAAAACGGTGCAACATCGACTGCTTCTTGCCATTTTTAACTTCTATTTGCGGGTTTTTGTGGAGACTCCGATATGCAAATTGGCACTCACTCACTCACTCACTCCGGTGTAGACACTGTTCATAATTAGTCGGATAGAACTCGTGAGCACCGATATGAAGACGAAAATTGTCGTCACCGAAGTCTATTGATCAAAGTTCACGCTGAAAGTGTATCGCACCGGTGCCAGAGTTTGTGGTGATTTTGTAGCTCAACAGGACGATAAGCGAGGCCCTGTAAGGGGTAACTTCCGACAAGCGACATGGTCTTGAAACGGTGACATGAAGGAGCTGAAATGACGACGAACGACGAGCCGCTCACGCGAAATTACGACAGCGACCTGCGACCTTCAGAAATTGCGACGTGAAGAGGTTTGAAACTCAGACGGGCGACTTAAAGAATCCCCCTGACAGGGCCTCATTAGCGGTCTTACTAATATCAAAAGGAGTTTAAATGTTTCCAGTTAGGACAATGGCCAACTTGGAGACTGAATTTCATGAGCCTTTGACTCGGTTAGGCGCTAAACGTGACGAAAAGATAACCATTCGCTCTTCTGACGTCGACCGCCCCCAAGATTTCAGGCAGTGTATGAATTTCAGTTGGCTCGAAAGTGATCTGAAGATGAGAAAATCTCTTGCTAATGTAGTAAGCTTTAATGAGAACTCATAGAGCGAAATGAGCACTTGAATGAGAACTTATGAGCAAAACGAGCACTTGTTATTGAACGAAACGACTACTGAAAACAGAATAAATTAACGAATCCATGATGTGAAACCGAAGAACTTCTGTGGCCAACCAGGATAAGAAACATCACATGGAGGGCTTACTGATGTTTACTGATTTAAGTGTTAGTACTAACAGGAATGAAGTAGCAGAAGTATTGGGACGGTCAAGAAGTATGTCAACGTTTTCTTGTAAATGTGGAGGCGCCTGCCGTGACGGAGAACCATTAAGATTACAATGTAAGAAAGTCATTTTAAAAAGGGTTCGAAAAGAGTAAGTCATGTAGAAAATGTATTAAGCGTTATATTAAATAAAATACACCACAAGCCATTACAATGAAAAGTTTTCTGTCTATTGATTTCTGAATTTACCTTGAAGTGAATTAGATTGTGTTGAAGTAGACATGTTGGAAAAGATAGGCTGGCCTGTTTTGCTTACTTTTGTGACTCATATTTACATAGTAAAAAAGAAGGAGTTATAAGCATAAAAACACAGATGTATTGCAGTATTAATGATGGCAAGTGTGATTCAGCCTTTTTAGTGCGACCCTGAATATATATGGCACTTGCTGTGATCAGGTGTGGTATAGAGCATCAGATAGATGCACCTTATTCCAAGGAATCTGTTGAAGGACATGCCAATAAAACTGAGCAGTTGAAGCTATTATTACTGATTCTAAAAAAGATGATATTGATGATGGATAGAGCGAAGTTGAGGACTGCTATTCAGGTGCCTTAGACACTTTTATTATAAGAACGAGATTTCACTGAAAATGTTGAAAAGATTTTTAGTTTTGCTCCAGGTGTAGGAAACAGACCTTAAGTGGTATTTATGGACAAAGAATCTGAATGCGTGTCATTTCCTACAATTTACTGTTGACAAACCAGAGCTGATAACCAAGAAAGAACAACATCTGTGCATTACAGGGCAGTATGCAATGGCTAAGATGGTAGAGTTGCTCAGTCAGTACCTAACATCTTGTACAAATTAAAAAAAATTGCAAATTCAGCAAATTTATCAGACTGCAAGTATTTCTTTAAGAACGTGTAACACCAAAGCGAAGAAATATACCACTAATGACCTAGAATAAGATGATAATGTAAATAAACTAATTCAACTTGATGAAGGATTGAGAGTCTAGGATTTTAAGATCATCACTAACATACTTTGGAAAAAATGCAAGAAAGACTTGTTTGGTATGATTCGTCAGCAGGGCAATTCTACATGGTTTTGTTCATTATCAGCTGCAGAATCAAGGTGGATATTTCTGTTGAAAACATTCAGAATAGACTTGTAGACGACAAAAACTATTATGGTGATAAAATTGACAATGTCATGGCAACAAAATTCAGAAGGACCTTGCCACATGTGTTAGAAACTTTTAACACACAGACAGTGAGCCGCAGGATTCCAGAACTACATTTGGTTTCGGCTCCATTTAACCCTGTACCCTTATGTTAAGTTATCAAAGTTTTTAACAACTGTATGCTTGCCACCTGCCTTATAATTGATGCCTAATGTAGTCAAATGATTGGCGTCATGTACTCACTGTATGTTTATTTCGAAAAGATACTCAGCTCCCTGGTCACTTTTATGTTGTGATTATAGATTATTAAAATTATCTTCAAAGTTCATTCAATCACAACTATGAAAAAACACTTCGTTAATTTTAAAATTATTTCTTTTTTCTCTATTTTGTAAATGTATCCAAGAGTACACCATAGTCCTACTTTGGTTTATTTTATACAGCACACTGATCGCTTGGATACACTTGGGCTTTACATAAGAGGTATTATGCTTTTCTTCCAAACATTTTTCAAAGCCGTTGATCCTGGATTTGGTTTACCAAACTGATCTTGAAAATACTCTAGTTTTGCTTGTTATTTGTGATATAATTGACTCATTAATATTCCGATTGATATTTTTCCCCAAAAGAGGCATTAGCGACTTAGGTACACTAGAGCATTTTAAGTTCCCGATCTGATGAAAGGATGTGCAAAATTTCATGTTTATACGTTGACCTCAAGTTTGGTTAAAATGATGATTTCTAGAAGTTATACCGAATACCTTAACAATGGTTGCCTTTAAACTCCCTTGAGTATTTGAACAGAGTGTGTTACTCCGCACCTGCTGGCAATAGCGTGCAGTTTTGCATAAGGTGTTGAGAAGCAGCGCGGAAAATGGCCAAGCTCAGTGGGCTAGGTGTTCATTCACGCGATTCACTTATCATCACAACTCCGTCCAAATAAGTACTGTTCTGTATCTGAAATGGTTTTCACACACCAAATTCAGCACGTTGATCGGGACCTTCTTTTGGAGCTCGCAGAATCACCGCTACGCACATCGTTGGCTATTTACCATATCCAACGTGCGCTCATGGAATGATTGTTAAGTGTTGTCTTCCAATAGCCCGTTAAGAGTTCAGGGCTTGCACATGTCGCAAGAGACTTGTTATCAAATGTAAACATAACAATTTTCCAATGTAACGCAATCGAGTCACGTTAACTCTGAACTCGCGAGTTTTAGTCCGATCGAGCGGAATATTCCGTGGAAATACAGACCCAGTTGAGAGAGATGGCACGATACTACTTTGATTCGTATTCACGTCGAACAGGAGGTCCACGTATCTGGTCTTCTCAAGTCCACCTTCACCAAAGCGAGCAAGAACATCCGTCACAACTACAGCGTTCTCTTTCAGTTGATTTTGTCACTAGAAGGATGGACAACAACGTCAAAACACAACTAAACCCACCCGATGGTATCGAGTGTTGTGTAAACGCTAGTGAAGAAGCTCGAAGAATTCGTGGTACTAGGCAAGGAAAGAAAGCCCACGTAACGAGCTCAGTAAATCAGATTAACCAGCATAATCTCAAGCGATTAAGTAGAACAACACTCGCTTCGTTGAAGTTAGCTTGACAAAGCAGTACCCCAGATGGAGACGATTCATCAGGTCTTATTTAAGCTCAGTTCAGTCGAAGATGAACCAGAGATCTGGATCACCGAGACCCTCCTCCCCCTATTATTGCTTGTTTTGAGAAGTATAACTTAGAAAAATCGAGCGAAACCGCGTCAGATCGTTCACTATCTAAAGATTACTCGAAGAGTACCTCACATAAGACCCAATCAAGTGTCAAATCAACTGGAGCTCTTCAATATTATGAAAACTTTTAGAGCACGATTTAGCGGCTGCTAAAAGGAAAGAAAGGGAAGAGCAAATGTTGAGTGATGTTCAGACTGAGAACGAAGCTCGCTTAAGACGGTTTAAGGTACCGATGGAAGCAGAAACACAGATATGTACTGCAACTTTTAAATGAGCATGCTATGAGATAGAGAAGGCTAAGAGAGATGGAGGAGAATGCTGAAAGAGGTTAACTTGAAGCCAAACGCTTGGCCCTTAAATCTGCAGAAACAAGAAAGGATACATTAGTAGAGGCAGAGGATGAAAAAGTGGCCCTGAAATCAATCAAACCACCCAAGAGGAATGGCCTTGTCGAGGAAGAAGCTGGGACCGTGGCACCAAAATCGCTGGAAACATGTAAATTGTTACACCCAGATTCCCTCGAATCTTCAAAGAAACCCGTATACAGCTTCATGAGAGGTCCAATCCAGCCAAAGACAAGAACACCAACTACTGCCACCTATCCTCTAGCATCCCCTGTGGCAACTGTTGACTGCACTCCTCTGATGGCCATACCAGCTGCACAACTGAACACCTGGCATCACCAGGTCCCAACCTGCAGGTAACACCATGTCATGTACAGTCAACTTGGGGCCTTATCCCGGCCTTCTCAGTACGACCTCAAGACGCATGGATTGATAAACGTGATGAGTTAGCTAATATTCATGAGCCACAGATGACTACACATCACCACTGCGACTTCTCAGCCTTCGAACATTCCCTGCCTAAATTTGACCTCAGTAAATTTGATGGCTCTCCACTTAGCTGGCCAGCCTGGATAAGGAGGTTTAAGAGCATCGTCCGTGATCAGCCCTTCCTAAATGACATCCAACGTCTGGCTTATTTTCAGAACATCGTCACAGGTGCAGCATAGACGGAAATTCAATACCTTGGTGAAGATGGCGCTAATTATGCACTAGCTTTGCGCAATGCTAAAGGCAAGGTTTGCTGTAGTCTCCTCCGCAGCCGTTATTAGGATCGTCACGCAACGCGTCTCCCCCACTAAAGGCTGCTTAAACCCGAACTCTATTTTTCTCCGCGGATTAGCCAATCGCAACATCCCTCACATATTCCTAAGGCGGTCGTACCAAGACTAAATCGTCCAATCACAACTCGTGTTCTATCGGCTACGGATAGTGAAAGTGGATTGAGGAGGGAGAATATCCCATCGTTTTCGGGTCACCAGGAGCGTAGCTGTTGAATGATCGTTGGAGAACCATGTTGTGCAATGATGTATATAGTAGAAAGTTATGTGCCGTGGCTATTGATGAAGCTCATGTTATAAAGCAGTGGCAAGTTAAGGGTCAATTAGACACTAGTTTTTGTTTGTCAATTCCGCTTCTGAAGTTACATTTTAGATAGGAAATCCCGTGTGAATTAATTTACAAATACTGTAGGCATTGAAATCTTGAGCTTGTGGATGACTTCACTTTTCGCGCCCGGGATATTTTTGTTAAGCTCACCTGAGAAGAAAAAGCATAAGCATAATACACAGGCCGGAGACTTATTTATCGATTAATAGTGGATATGAACAATTCCTATGTGACTTTCCTTTAGAAACTCGCTTACACTTCGAAGTATCAATATATTAAACGTGCTTCATTTGCTGTACACAATAAATATTTGATTTCAAGCATTAGTTTATGCTCGAGTTTAAAATGGTATTGCTGCTAAATTGTAAGGGGAACATCACAAGATGGCAAAATGGCAGCATTTCGAGACCGTTATTCTCATCTTTCCTCTACATCGAAGGGTTGTATTTTGAGCACAAGCAAGTAACTTCTTTTGACGCAATCTTCAACACCCTTTCAATTACGTGTTGTCGTAGTGGTTGACTGACAATTCATGATTCGGCTTCCCAACGCTTCTAAATCTTCGTGGATGACAGAAGAAGTACAAGTGGTATCGGCAGATCGCAGCGATTTGGATGCTTTACCCGATGTGATGAAGTTGATGTACTTTTGGCACCTCAGTCGTACGGTGGCCCACAACTGGCACATCAAAAACAAATTGCTCACATCAAAAACAAATTGCTCACATCAAATTCAAATTGCTCACATCAAAAACAAATTGCACACATCAAAAACAAATTGCTCACATCAAATTCAAATTGCTCACATCAAATTCAAATTGCTCACATCAAATTCAAATTGCTCACATCTTCAACACTAGCAATGGTCATATTTCATTGGTGCGGCATGAGGAGATAATCACACCTAATCGGAGGATAGTGTTGCTTTGCCGCAATCAGCATTTTCTCGTGCGGCCTTCCAAATGCAAAATATTTTCTTTTATCTTCGCCAATTGCAACTCGAAATATGGCTAAAAGGTGAGTTTTTCGTTTTCCTTTTTTTTTTTGAAGTGTCGGTCTTTGTAACGTAAGGTATTTGCCGTTTTGCTTTACGTCAGAAAGCGAAGTAGTGAAGGTGAAACAGTAATGATTAATAATTTACATTTATATAGCGCAAACCTCTATATGAATATATTCGGTTGCGCTTTACAATATTGTTATATTAAATTTATGCTAAAGGTGACTAAAGCATGAGAAACTATTAAAACCTACAATAAAAAGTATTAAAAAAAACCTATTGTAAAAGCCAACAATTAAATCTATTTAAAAGCTAAATTGAAAAAATGAGTTTTAACAGCAGTCTTAAAAGTGTCCAATGTCTTCATGTTGCGAATTGCCGAAGGTAATGCATTCCAGAGATAAGGTGCAGCTGACTGGAATTCACGATCGCCAAGAGTTGGATGGGTCTTAATGCCTGGCAACTCGAGGAATATAGACTCATTTGACCTTAGAGAGTACCTGGATCGCTTTTTGATAGTAATGAAATCAATTAGATAATTAGGAGCTAGACCATATAAGCACTTAAATGTCAAGAGTATAATCTTAAACTTTATACGGTAACCTATTGGAAGCCAATGAAGGTGGAAAAGCAATGGTGTAACATGGCAGAATCTAGGTGTTCCGGTGACGAATCGAGCCGCGGCATCCTGTATCCGTTGGAGTTTCATGATATGTGAATTCGGGAGGCCATATGATACTGTCCAGAGTCAGCGTGTTTACATAACTATCGCTCGTGTCAAAGCTTATTTGCATAACCCTTGCACTCGGTGAAAATACTTCTTCTACCGTCCAGGTTCATTTGCTGACCTCCTGAATAGTGGGAAATAGCTCCCTTTATATACTTGTATCGACTACAGATCCAGTGCTGAGGTGAACGCTCCGCTGAAGTTGATCAATCTTCAAGACTTGCGAGACTCCAGAGATAAATTATGGACGTGGCGTAATTAATCGTAGCCGGCGTCCAACAAAGCCCGTCTGGTAAACCCTGGGAATGATTTCCGCACAGGTCCCTACTCATTATGCATACTGTAGTTGAATTGTCTTAGGAAGTGCATGTGCAAACATTTCTTGTTTCCTGAGAACGAAACCGTACGGCTACAGCATGCACAATGAAGTAGGGACCTGTGCGGAAATCATTCCGAATACTCTGCTACCGGGAGCGAACCGGGAGCTCCAAATATGAAAATTTTATTTAAAAAAACAAACAATTCTGTTCAATCCTGTGAAGGGCAATCACCAAATGCATACGTGCGACACGCTTGAATGGGCTTTATACTTCACCATCGATGTTTTTGTGTCATTTCTTTGTCCTCCATAAAGTTGACAAAGTTTGTGGGTGTCACAAATATGAATGCGCTCGATCCGTTGGAGATTTGACAGTTTCCTCACAAGGTCACGCATGCACAATGTCACGCAAAAACACAGGGACCGCATACAAATAGTGACACTGTTAGAAATGTAAGAAACGTTTGAAATTCCTTAACTCTGATATCTATTTAATGTTGCAAGCAAAGTCAACATTTAAGTCCCAAATAAACTTGAAATTAGTTCAATTGTCCTTGGTCGTTTATAATTTACGGCTGGAAATAATTTACAGGTTACCCACGTTTTACCCTGTTTACCCTCATTTACCCCAAGTTACCCACGTTTCACTCTTTTTACCCTCATTTACCCCAAGTTGCCCACGTTTTACCCTCATTTACCCCAAGTTGCCCACGTTTTACACTTTTTACCCTCATTTACCCCAAGTTACCCACGTTTTACACTTTTTACCCTCATTTACCCCAAGTTGCCCACGTTTTACCCTCATTTACCCCAAGTTGCCCACGTTTTACCCTGTTTACCCTCATTTACCCCAAGTTACCCACGTTTTACACTTTTTACCCTTATTTACCCCAAGTTGCCCACGTTTCACTCTGTTTACCCTCATTTACCCCAAGTTACCCACGTTTTACCCTCTTTACCCTCATTTACCCCAAGTTGCCCACGTTTTACCCTCATTTACCCCAAGTTGCCCACGTTTTACACTTTTTACCCTTATTTACCCCAAGTTGCCCACGTTTCACTCTGTTTACCCTCATTTACCCCAAGTTGCCCACGTTTTACACTTTTTACCCTTATTTACCCCAAGTTACCCACGTTTTACCCTGTTTACCCTCATTTACCCCAAGTTGCCCACGTTTTACACTTTTTACCCTTATTTACCCCAAGTTACCCACGTTTTACCCTGTTTATCCTCATTTACCCCAAGTTGCCCACGTTTTACACTTTTTACCCTTATTTACCCCAAGTTACCCACGTTTTACCCTGTTTACCCTCATTTACCCCAAGTTGCCCACGTTTTACACTTTTTACCCTTATTTACCCCAAGTTGCCCACGTTTTACCCTGTTTACCCTCATTTACCCCAAGTTACCCACGTTTTACACTTTTTACCCTTATTTACCCCAAGTTACCCACGTTTTACCCTGTTTACCCTCATTTACCCCAAGTTGCCCACGTTTTACACTTTTTACCCTTATTTACCCCAAGTTACCCACGTTTTACCCTGTTTACCCTCATTTACCCCAAGTTGCCCACGTTTTACACTTTTTACCCTTATTTACCCCAAGTTGCCCACGTTTTACCCTGTTTACCCTCATTTACCCCAAGTTGCCCACGTTTTACACTTTTTACCCTTATTTACCCCAAGTTACCCACGTTTTACACTTTTTACCCTCATTTACCCCAAGTTACCCACGTTTTACCCTGTTTACCCTCATTTACCCCAAGTTACCCACGTTTTACCCTGTTTACCCTTATTTACCCCAAGTTACCCACGTTTTACCCTGTTTACCCTCATTTACCCCAAGTTGCCCACGTTTTACCCTGTTTACCCTCATTTACCCCAAGTTACCCACGTTTTACCCTGTTTACCCTTATTTACCCCAAGTTGCCCACGTTTTACACTTTTTACCCTTATTTACCCCAAGTTACCCACGTTTTACCCTGTTTACCCTCATTTACCCCAAGTTGCCCACGTTTTACACTTTTTACCCTTATTTACCGCAAGTTACCCACGTTTTACCCTGTTTACCCTCATTTACCCCAAGTTGCCCACGTTTTACACTTTTTACCCTTATTTACCCCAAGTTGCCCACGTTTTACCCTGTTTACCCTCATTTACCCCAAGTTACCCACGTTTTACACTTTTTACCCTTATTTACCCCAAGTTACCCACGTTTTACCCTGTTTACCCTCATTTACCCCAAGTTGCCCACGTTTTACACTTTTTACCCTTATTTACCCCAAGTTACCCACGTTTTACCCTGTTTACCCTCATTTACCCCAAGTTGCCCACGTTTTACACTTTTTACCCTTATTTACCCCAAGTTGCCCACGTTTTACCCTGTTTACCCTCATTTACCCCAAGTTGCCCACGTTTTACACTTTTTACCCTTATTTACCCCAAGTTACCCACGTTTTACACTTTTTACCCTCATTTACCCCAAGTTACCCACGTTTTACCCTGTTTACCCTCATTTACCCCAAGTTACCCACGTTTTACCCTGTTTACCCTTATTTACCCCAAGTTACCCACGTTTTACCCTGTTTACCCTCATTTACCCCAAGTTGCCCACGTTTTACCCTGTTTACCCTCATTTACCCCAAGTTACCCACGTTTTACCCTGTTTACCCTTATTTACCCCAAGTTGCCCACGTTTTACACTTTTTACCCTTATTTACCCCAAGTTACCCACGTTTTACCCTGTTTACCCTTATTTACCCCAAGTTGCCCACGTTTTACACTTTTTACCCTTATTTACCCCAAGTTACCCACGTTTTACCCTGTTTACCCTTATTTACCCCAAGTTGCCCACGTTTTACACTTTTTACCCTTATTTACCCCAAGTTGCCCACGTTTTACACTTTTTACCCTTATTTACCCCAAGTTGCCCACGTTTTACCTGGTTTACCTTCATGATCATTTACCTCAAGTTACCCACGTTTCACCCTGTTTACCTTCATTTACCCCTTGTTACCCACGTTTTACACTGTTTACGTACCCTCATTTACCCCAAGTTGCCCACGTTTTACCCTGTTTACCCTTTGGAGTCTCGCAAGTCTTAAGGAACGCTCACCTGAACGGAACTTTCACCTCAGCACCGGATCTGTAAGGAAGCTAGGTAAGATTTCCGCACAGGTCCCTACTTCATTATGCATTCTGTAACGATATATACTATTTCGTTCTTCGAACACAAGAAATATTTGCATGTGTATTGCACTAGACAAGACAGCTTCAGCATGCATAATGAAGTAGGGACCTGTGCGGAAATCTTAGCGGAAGCTATTAAAGGAAGTTATTGGTAAGATTTCTGCACAGGTCCCTACTTCATTATGCATTCTGTGACTATACTATTTCGTTCTTCGAACACAAAAAATATTTGCACGTGCATTACACCAGACAAGACAGCTTCAGCATGCATAATGAAGTAGGGACTTGTGCGGAAATCTTACCAAGTTATTTCCCACCATTTAGGAGGTCAGCAAACGAACCCTGGCGGTAGAAGAAGTATTTTCACCGAGCGCAAGGGTTATGCAAATAAGCTTTGACTCGAGCGATAGTCATGTAAACACGCTGACTGTGACAGATTTTAATCTGTTCTTGCGTGCAATTCCAGGAGATACCTACCGGTTTGATGGTATAAAACACTTTATCAACGTTAGAAAATTACTGTGATGTGTTTTTTAGCCTCGATTTAGACCTAGGCAAATAAGGGCCTTGGAGTAGGGTGTCTTCTAGCCTCGCTGATCAGCTAAGAATTTTCGGAAAAGATTCCATATTTCGTCAGTAAAGGTAATAAATGTATCTTAGAATGCCCATGAAAGAAAAATTTCATGAGCTTCATTTTGATGGAAATAGCGCGCTTCACAAAATCAGTGAATTTTACCCTCTCGATCACCGTTGGCAAGCCCAGATGGGTCAAAACTAGATTTTGGCTTGTAGCGAAGGGAAAATAAGGAATTGGAAAATAATTAATTGTTTTTCTTTTATATGAATGCACTAAACCCTTTTCACTGGCAAAAATGAAGGAAAACTATTTTTGGTCCCGAAGTCGAGTGGACTGCTTTTAGCGGGACTGTCACTTAATACTCTCAGAGGCATACCATCACTGCGTATCCAGGATCGTGCTGGTCTAGCCCAGTTGTATCCGGCCTTAAGAGCAACTGTCGTAACTCTTCATAGATAGATTTATTGCTGACCTGCTAAGTGAAACAAATCTCGCCATGGCTGTGGAGAAGCTCCCAGATCGTCTAGCATCAAAGTGGGCTATGGAGGTTCAGAAACATCAAGAGTAAGGAAGGACTAATTTGTTCGATCTCGATCGATGACTGTCAGAGTATGTCAGAGCAAGGAAACACCTGGTAGGTGAACCACAAAGATGCTTGTCACTTGGTAGACGTGGTATTCCAAGGAAGTAAACAAGTGTGAAGGCCTTCACTTTGCTTGTCAAAGGTGACCCGCAGTCAATGGAGGGAGCGGCCACTGGTAAGCAACCAAAATCAGAGGTCTGTGTATGTTTTAGTCAAGTACAACCACTCTACAGATGTGGTGAATTCAAGTCGGAGTGTTATGAGGCTGTCAAAACTCACAGGCTGGGTTTCAACTTTCTCAAGGCTGGGCAACAAGTAAGAAAATGTCCAAGCAACTCCCACTGCCAGGCATCCAATTGCACGAAACGCCATCACAGTTTGCTACATCATGTGCATACAGTGGCAGAGCGTTCGCCAACTCAGAGCCCAGTCACCCCCTCTCTATTAGATACAGACAACAGCCAAGGGGCATCACCGTATGTGGCGACTACCTGCACTCTGAGAGTAACAGACAGATTGGCCTACTTCCAAGTTGTCCAGGTCAGAATTCATGGTGAAAATGGGGTAGCCCCCATTGGCACATTTGCCATATTGGATGATGGTAGTTCAAACACTCTGATCAGACAAAACATTGCCGACAAGTTGAAGCTTGAAGGGACTGCGCGCTTTGCCTTGGAAATGTTTAGGATAATGGAACCCCTAGAAGCTCTAGAACAGTCAATCTTTTATTGATACCAACTAGAACGCAAGCAGTAAAGAAGGCTGTATACCGTATTTACTCGAATAAGCGCCGCGTGCAGCGTTTATTCGAGGGCGGCGCCTATTTGAAAGTCTCAAACCGCAAAGACAGAACATTTTGATTGTAGAATTTAATTTACTTCGTGAGAACTGAAGAACACAAAGATTTGGAGGAGAGAACCGAATGAAATAGCATCAAGATGTACTCATTTTGAACTGAAAAACATCACTATTGATGAAAATCAATTCCCTTTGCTGGCTTAGAACTGCATTGCAGCGAATACAGTGAATTTTATCATTTAATGGACATACTCGAATAAGCGTCGAACAAGAGCTGCGGCGCTTATTAAATTTTCCGCTCAGTGAACGGCTTTTAATCTAGGGCGGCGCTTATTCAGGGGCGGCCCTTATTCAAGTAAATACGGTATATCTACCCAGCTTAGACTGTACCTAGATTAAATGTCCCTTCAGTAAAGCTTGTGAAAGAAATTGTCCGAAGTACTTGGAAACATCTTGAAGATTTAGATGTCCCAGTTGTGTCAACCTATCAGATTGGTCTGCTTATAGGAGTCCAAGTAGCAGAAGCCATGAAAGAACCAAACGGCCAACCTTATGCTGTAAGAAATGTAATAAGGTTAAGTTGAAACCACACATATGCGCACAACCCTACCATTTTTCATCACCTTGATATTCATAATGTGGGAACCCAGAGCTCATCTGCTAGCTGTGCCATGCTGATGAGGCCTAACAAGGCCGAAATAGCTATCCATGGCTGCTGGCTTTTAAAGTCAATTTTTTCATCTTTCTTTTTGGTAGCAACAGGGTTTAATCCCTTCTACCGCTGTCGCCTCAGTGCGCATATGTGTGTCTTCAACTTACCCTTATTACATTTTGACGTTGTCATTTCAAGCCACATCCCACAATCCTACCATTTTTCATCACCTTCTTATGCTGTAAGGACTGACTTTGGATGGGCAGCAGCAGGCGTAGATGTGTTGCAATGGATGATGCCTTGAAGTGTGAAGTCGAACACAGTGAAGACATATCAAGGTTCCCTGAGGACGAAAGGGCCCTCAAGTATTTGGAGGAAACTACCAACTTCCCAGCTAACCATGCCCGCTATCAAACTGGTCTCCTTAGGAAGAATGCCCAACTCTTACTCCGAAACAATCGTTCCCTGGCAGAAAGACGACTAGAAAGTCTTCCGCGAAGCTTGGACAAGGACAGCAAACGATCCAAATCCTACCATGAAACAATGAAAATGTACATTGCCTAGGGTTATCCCAAAATGCCGTCTCCCGCAGAAGCTATGACTGAGCCTGAAAACAAATGGTACCTGTCCCATCTTGCAGTGACGAACCCTAACAAGCCTGGAAAGGTACGAGTGGTATTTGACGCTGCAGCCTCATACAAAGGGACTTCCTTGAATGATCAACTCCCATGTAGGTGTTATCATGAGAGTCATGCTTGTCATGAGAGTCATTGCCGACATTAAAACTGTTTTTCCAGGTACGAGTTATCGAGAAAGATACACCTTCACTAAGTTTCCTTTGGAGAGACATAGACGTAGAGCGAGAAAACTCTCCTGATGTCTACCAGATGCAGTCAATGATCTCTGGTGCCAAATCAGGCCTATGCTTTGCAAATTATTGTCTGAAGAAAACTGCTGTAAGCAACCAAGCAACCATTGGAGAACAAACCTTCAAAACGGTCTTGAGAGATTCTAAAATGCCTTTCAAGCTACTAAGCTCGTCTTTGAACTGATAGACCTGCTCTCAAGGGGTGGCTTCCGACTGACCAAATTGACCAACTGACCAATTGGCTCAACTGCCCCCAGAAGACATGCTTTGTATCCCCGGAGAACACTAACCGTTCAATTTGGATTTGGATAGCCTCCCAGTGAAAAGAGCACTTGGAGTACTGTGGAATGTCGAGCAGGACTCTCTCGATATTAAGGCAGTCACCAAGCAGCTCCGACCAATCAAGCGAGGCATTCTTAAGCAGATAGCAACCATCTATGAACCCCTGGGGTTAACAGCACCGTTTGTCTTCAGAGCTAAGATGATTCTGTTGTGCCTTTATTCTAGGAAAGACAAGGCTGGCACCGATTAAGCCTCTGACTATTCCCAGGCTGGAACGCCAGGCAGCTGTCATGGCAATGAGAAGGAGTGCAATTATCCAAAAGGAGCTAGACGTGTCATCCAGCCAAATAACCTATTGGACAGACGCGACGGCTGTTCTCCAGTACATCAAAAGTGAAGCACCTAGATTTCACACATTTGTTTCCAATCGTGTTGCTAAAATAAAGGAAGTTTCAGACCCGAAGAGTTGGAAACACGTTCCTGGACGCCTGAATGCCGCTGACGATTGTTCAAGGGGGCTTTCGGCTTACGAAATTTTAGATGATAACAGTTGGATCCATGGACCCGTTAAAGCCTGGCCACCAGATATATGATTAGTATTTTGGAAAAAACCCATAAAGGACATTGGAACATTTAAGCTTATGCTGACTATAATCGCCAAAAGACCTCGTGTGCGACTTATCACCAAGAAGACCTCGTGTGACATTCTCGCTTTTTTCGTCTGCTACTTATCTTAAGCTAACAATATGTGATGGCTTTTTATTACTGCCAGTAATTTTTATTGTTTTATATACATAGTTCAATATCTTTTTCTACTGTTAAGTTCAATAAATGAAGTAACACAAGTACACGATTCGTACGAATCGAATGATTCGAGAACTCGTACAAGGGTCACACTCA
The DNA here is from genome assembly GCA_949710005.1 of Ricordea florida. Taxonomy (NCBI): domain Eukaryota; kingdom Metazoa; phylum Cnidaria; class Anthozoa; order Corallimorpharia; family Ricordeidae; genus Ricordea; species Ricordea florida. Next base: position 12,980,896 of record OX453280.1, read on the forward strand.
CATAGAGTCCACATAGGATACAAAATGTTAGAAGTATTCTAAGTCCCACTAATGAGATGCATTTGTCAATTCGACAACGGGTGGTAACACAAATGTACTGTTACCACGAATCGACGAATTAAATAATAACTGCACACCCTTTTTACGACTCGTATGTATTCGGGTGTATTGAACAGCCCTCTCCAAAATGGAAATAGGCTGGTGATCCTAAGTGAATAAGGAAATCAGTTACTAATATATCCCCTGTCGACCTTACTGTACTTATATGTCTAGGGGAATTTGGCCGTGCATTACCGATCGACCGATCACGTGATCCTGATTGCAGAAGAGCTGTGGAATGGTCTCCTCAGACCTAACCACTTAAACACCACATTGTGTATCTGTTGTCCGTGTGGTTGGTTCAGTGATTTAGTGGTTAAGGCATCCGACCGGTAATCTGGAGACCCAGGTTCGATTCCTGGCTGAGCCACATTTTCATTTATTATCTTAGACGTGTTGATTTCTGATCCCGAATTAACTTTGTCTATATATATATGATCTTTTGTGTACAGAAGGTTCACCAGTAGGATTCAGCGAAGGATTAACGTTCTTCCGAGAAATTGTAGCTAATAATAATAGAAAGAAACAAACTTAATAATAGGGATAATAGAAAGAAACAAACTTCTTAAAGGTCCGACAATTTTATAACATTTCGGCACTTCGGCTTTCCTAAGACATGCGAAACTGATGACCGAACCAGAAACTGTTTTTGGTCTACAACGCATCGTTAAATTGATCCGATGGCTCTGTTGTCCGACATATCATTGCCGTATTACTATCTTCCACCCCAATTAGCCGATTTTTCCGTACCTTGGTATGCAACCTCTGCCGCCCTTATATGGAGGCCCGTTCTGGTCAAAATTGTAGTAATAAAATTGCCCCACAAGTCAATTTTTTCAGTTACTATTTTACTTTTTATGAGCTTGCTGTGTATTTTCATCGGCTGTACAAATTTCTTTTTTGAGGTGGTTGCTTATTTTTTTTAGCAGCCTGAATTATTTTAATTTAATCAGGTTAAATTTTTTGTGGGTACTACGAATGAATTTTTTCACTCGTACTGCGAATTAGTTTTTACTTGTGGTACTGAGAATTATTTTTTTTATTGGCGCTGACAATTATTTTTCAAGGCATCGTGAATTTATTATTTGGTCTAAAATGCATTGCGGGCTTGCGATTGAGGGGACTGGCTCGAGTGTTTTGACTTACTAGGCGGCCATTTTGAAAATTGTGCGAGTGCTATCCAAAAGAATGCCAAGGCAAAACATTGTCAGAGAAAGAAAAGAAAGAGGTTTTCACCTTTTCTTACAAAATTAGAAAGGAGTCGTTAGTGTGTGCGCAAGTGATGAGGTTTTCTGGACCGAAGATTTTATAGAAGAGACTACGCAGCGGCTGAAAGACTCATACACAACTCTAACCCTTATTGGGCATGACATGACTTCCCAAATGAGCGATCCCCTTCTTGAACATGTGCGTCGTTTGAAGAGCAATGTGCAATCTCTTCAAAGACTTCTCGTGTCTTGTGAAACTGCTCCATCAAGTGCAGAGAATTCAAATATATGGTTTTTCATATATTCATTTGCATCATTCTTCTTCATCTACGGGTATATAACGAACTCACAATATGACCAGCTCCCAGTTGGCATGATAGCTCAGTTGGTAGAGCACTGCTCCGGTATCGCAGAGGTCATGGGTTCGAATCCCGTTTAGGCCTGAGTTTTTTTTTTTTTTTTTTCAGGCCTTAAAATTCACAACTGCTTAAGTTGTGTACATAACTGCGATGATCATTTAATGTTATTACATATTAATCCGCAGTTCAAATATATGGTTTTTCACATATTTATTTGCATCATTCTTCTTCATCTACGGGTATATAACGAACTCACAATATGACTAGCTCCCAGTTGGCTTGATAGCTCAGTTGGTAGAGCACTGCTCCGGTATAGCAGACGTCATGGGTTCGAATCCCCTTTAGGCTTGAGTTTTTTTCAGGCCTTAAAATTCACAGCTGCTTAAGTTGTGTACATAACTGCGATGATCATTTAATGTTATTACAAAATCATATATGTTGTTTTTGTCAAGTAGCAAAGAATTTAATATGTATCATGGATATTGATCTTCGTTTATTGTTTCTCGATACCGAAGAGTCAGATAATGAGTAATTTCCACGTTTTTTCTTTTTCGCAGACAATTCGATCAATTGATGATTGTTCAAGTTTCGCAATGAGTAGATACCAAGAAATAGTAAATGGACCTGGTATACAAATTGATATGATTCAAATCTAACATGTTACAGACTTATGATAAATTGAGTGAATGTAGAAGAATAGCTCCTTGATTGGTACTTTTTTTACAGATATTTCAAGACATTGATGATTGTTCAAGTTTTCTTTTGACCCAACTCGAACGGACCGTAAATGAATATGATAAAACCACCCTCACAAACATATATGATTGTTTAGGCGATACCAAATCAAGAATTCGCTTTTTAACAACAAGATTTCCTTATGATGATTTCATGGAATATTTCAATTATTGAAAGCCAAATAACATGCAAAACGTTTTTTTTAATACAGATAATTCAGGAAACTGATAATTTTGCAAGTTTTGTTATAAATGCATTCTACAATGAACATGCTGATACTGATAACTATAGTTTAGATTCATTATTTGTTTATGATGATTTAACTTTTTTCTCAACAAAACCTCGTCCTTTTTTAATTGATCGATGATTTTTTTCACATTATTTTACAGATTTATCAGTCTGCCAATACACTCACTCTTTTCTCAGCAACCTCATCGATTACTTCGGTAACCTCATCTTTCTTCTTTTTCTCAATAATCACCCCTGGTGGTGGTGGCAAATACTTAGTGTAATCGTCGTCGTCCAAAGATTCTAAATACTTATTGTATTCGTCTTCAGTCATACAGTCAGGATCACAATAAGGATCATCCTTGATCATCTTCACTATCACTTCCTCATCCATTATCAACTAAATAATATAACCGCCGACTGGTTAGCTCAGTTGGTAGAGCACCAGACTACCGTGCGGGAGGTTGCGCGTTCAAACCCCGGCCAGACCAACACTCAGGGTCTTAAAATTAACTGAGGAGAAAGTGCTGCCTTTGCAATGACATCTGTAAATGGTTAGACTTTCTAGTCTTCTCGGATAAGGACGATAAACCGTAGGACCCGTCTCACAACCCTTGTTCCTAATAATCTGTGGGACGTTAAAAAACCCACACACTGTTCGAAAAGAGTAGGGGACGTAGTTCCCGGTGTGGTGGTCTATCTCTACGTCTGGTTTCATCTGACAATTCTTGCATGGGTTGGGTGGGTGTGTGAGACCATATATGGACTGATAGCGGCAGCCAGAGGCGCCTTTGCATGCTGACGTCCGATCTCACCCAATAGAAGTGTAAAGCGCCTTTGAACATATTCATATGAAAAAGTGCGCTATATAAATTCATTATCATTATCATTATCATTATAATGAACAAATTCATCAACTCCATCCCCATTTTTATAACCCCTTAACCTTAACAGGAAAAAACCGGTTTTTTTCACCGCCGCCATTTTTAAATACCCTGATCGGAATGCGTTTCTAGACCAATCAGCAATCAGAATTTGTGCTGTAGTGGCCCCCCTTACTACTACTTGTATCTCAAAGCTATTAGAGAGCTACTTCCATAGGTGTTTGCTCTAGACAGTGATAACTACGCAAAATGGCTACCTATGTATTACAGGGACATGTGTGAGCTTCCTGTTAAGCATCCAGTTGTATATGTAGAGTTCCGTAATGGCTCCTTCATAGTTCACAAGACGAAGAGATTGTTCTCGTTAATTGCTCTAGACCACAACCACGAGCAAGTTAATGCCATCGTGAAAGGCTAAGAAGGTGTTATCTGCATGGAAACCGACAAGTAATGACACTGATGTTGTTGTCCTTGCTGTTTGCATTGATCCAACTCTCCCATTAGATGAGCTCTGGATCTCGCTCGGTTCTTTCAAGCTCACGCTCAAGCTTATCGTCCAGTGCACGCCATAGCTACATCGCTGGGTCGAGAGAGAGCAGGTGTGTTAACGATGTTTCACGCAGTAACAGGGGGCGACTCAGCCAAAATTTTCAGTGGGAGAAGAACGAAGACAGCGTGGGATGTGTGGAACGTCTTCCCAGAGCTAACTCCTGTTTTGTTGACTGCCAACGTTGCCAAATGATATTGATGACTCATGTTTGGATGTCATTGCGAGATTTGTAATACTCCTCCATCAGCTTAAGTAAAGTCAATGAAGTCAGGAAAGAGCTTTTCTCAAGAAAGGCAAGATCCCTTGAAAACATCCCTCCCACTCAAGCATTCCTGCTGCAACATGTTGAAAGAGCTGTCTTCCGGTCTGACTTTGTTCCACATTACCAAGTCCATCGAGATGGGGATGACAGCTTGAATGTATTCGGTGGGTGGCGCCTCATTGGACAACACTCGCAAGCCAAGGACTCCTGTTATGAGCTCATTCGATGTGGCTGTAAAGCTGGTTGTCGAGGACGATGCAAATTCCAGAAAGTCAATCCGACTTGCACTGGACTGTGCAACTGTGAAGACAACTGCAACTAACTGTTCAAGCTCACAATGTGTAACCTAAAGACGTTAAAGTTGACTCTTGGTTCATATTTCTCACTGACAGCTTTGCTATAGTTTAATAGCAGTTTTGACTGGCTATCTCAACCGCTGTAGTCTCTATTGACCGCAACGTAGAGCATCTGATGAGACTCTCAGGGAGTTAGAGAAGTTACGTGAATTTATTAAAGAAATACCGTATTTACTTATAGTTATGTTATTAGACAAGGCTAAAATACAATGTGAGGTACAATGATGCAAGCCAAGATTTACGCTTTCAGGTCTTTTCACAGTTGGAAAAACGCAAACAGTTATGTCTTATCATTAAAATATGTGAACCATAACTTGGCTTTCAGTAATGTTCATTATAGCGTAAAGCCTGTCTTTGACATTCCACCACAGGGTTCCCATTACGTGATCACATCTAAATTACCATCACATATGTTACTAATATATCAGTTCCCTGTTTATTTTCGTACTCTGATGCTCATTTTAAAGCAATTTGATTCTCAGCCTCGTGTTCATGTTGGCGATTTCAGGACATGCGCAGATCTCGAGCCTTAAGTACGCTTCGATCCATATCAGAAATAATTCCTCGAGAAGCGAGGTCGAAAGCCGAGCACAGCAAGGTTACTAATCATGTCGCGTTCGGTCAGATCACGAGGCCATGGCTCGCAAGCCCGAGTAAATCGAGCCGAGAGATTTTACATCTGTATATACATATGTATATTTTAAAGGTGCCGTTCGCAGGCCTGGTCACGTCACTTGCCACAGTAGCGAACGTGAATTTCCGCCATTGCGAATTCGGTGAATGCTTCTTTGAAAATAATGTAAATTTCGTGGCAACCGATTTCACTCGACCTAGAAGTACATCCTAGCAAGAATATCTCCGAGATATCTAAGAAAGAGCAGCGAGAGATTGTCGTCGAGAAAGCTTGAATGCCGCAAAAATCGATCGGCACACCGAAAGCACGACCAGAAGCAGAGATAGGGAAACGACGCGTACGGCATTCAGGGAGAATAACAACGCAGCAAAGACAACAACTGCTCCTCCGCCTCAAAAAAGGCAAAGGAAACGGCAGGGAAAAGGACAAGGAGTACAAACAAGTTAGTTTTGAAATTGAATGTGTTACAGATAGAAGCAAGGACTCGTTTTAGCTATATAAGTCATGATCAAACGATTACATAACAAAATTCAGCAAGACGACTTGATCCTTAATTTCAAGAATCTCATCAATAAAGGCAGAAAGTTCTGAAAATGCCAGTTCCTCTATATCTATTGGCTTACATGATGAAGCTTTTTCAGAGTTAAGCGACAACTTCAGATTCCTACCTTGATTGTACAGGCCAATTAGGCCTTTTGCATGGTACTTTGCCTCTATTGTTACTATGTCAGCCGATGCCAGCCTACCAATCACTCTTTTATCATTTACAAGAGATGCATATTTTCTTGCACTTTTGTCAACCTCAAGAATGGAAGCAACAAGAAGACTTGCTGGGATGTCGCTTAAGCCATAGAAGAAGCAGTGATTGCTAATGGAGCTGCTTGTAAGGCTGGAACGCCTGGCTTTGTCGAGACTGGAAGTGTTTTCTGTTACAACGAGGTCACTGTTTTCCTCTTCATTCTCTCGATCATATTTCCCTTTCTTTGGACGTTCTAGATTTGCATTACAAAAACTAATTCTACACGTCTTGTGCCATGACCTCGCTCTCCAAAATTTTAATGTCTCCTAAGTTTCTAGAAAAAAAGTGAATAGCTTGCTCGGACATCTTTTCGTTTGGAAATTGCAGGACCTTGCAATAGCTCATGATTCTTCGAGTGTAAGAGTAAAATTTAACGAAGATATAGCACACACAAAAAAGGAGAAAATAATTGTTGTATTATTAAATCAAAATAAAGTTCTGAAATTCATAAACAGTTGAGATCATTGTTCACACGGACAAACTGATTTTTCGAACAGGCCTGTTCCATTACTAGAAAAAATGGGTTTGTCAAATAAGTTCATAAATATGAGTTGAAATATCGCAATACAAGATAACATGGTAGATGAGGTATCGAACGCTGGCCCTGCCTGACGGTGGTACAACTTTAACAAACTAGCAGTAATCATGGATTAGTGCGTTACGTCTTGGCTATGGACTTGATACTAGGGCGACGGCCAAAACGAACAGTAAAGCAAATTTGAACAATAGGTCACATTGTGTTGAACAGTAGTTGACTAAGTTTAAATTCAAGAAGCAAGTTGCAAAACTCAGCATGTTAATGTATTTGCGATCAAATTGTAAAAATTACTTTTTACTGACATAATAAGTTGTCGTGTATCAAAATGTAACAATAACATTTGAGAGGACTGACAAACAATTTAATGCACTGTTTGTTTTGTTGCGTTACCACCTACTCAAGACTTGGTCACCAGAAACTCGTACTTTTGAACTCAATAGCTCAGCAACTTGGAATAATTTGAGTTCATCTTATCAATACTCAAGTATCGACAAAGGGAATATATACTGCACGAGTCTCCCAACTTTGTCCGCAGAGAGAACTTGAATCTCCTGTAAAAGCAGCTGAGTTGACAAATCACAACTCGGCATCGTTTCTGGGTTAAATTGCAGCACACACTACTCCTTAGCCTTCTGATGTTCTAATATGTAGCTTTCTGTTACATGTTGGCTCAGACTTCTAGTCTAATCCTTGTAGACCTCCGGTTACATTTAGTGACGTCATATGTCAATGACGTTAGAAATAAAAACATGTGCTCTCAGTTCTCAAAGCAAGATCGCTGTCTCCTGGATATGCCTCCTTCGAAACGCAAAACCATGACACTTTCGTCATATTTGCAAGTGTTACTTCCAATAAATCACCACAACTTTACTTACCTTTGGGAAAACAGCGAACAAAACATCCAGGCAAAGAAGACGCACAACTACAAGTCACGTGGAAACAGGGGGAATTTAATCGCTTCGATTTGGGCATGCGCGCATTATGATACGAGCCTGATGTCGAGGCATGACAGATTGACAATAACATGAGATCGAGGTGACGGTGTGCACCTAGTTCAAAATGGCGTCCAAACCCTGAAATCGCATGGCATCACGATCGATACCCGCGGGAGATCATGGGACTGATTTCGTAAAACGACAGGACTAGGATGCGTTCTCCTTCGTCGAACGCAATTAACATTTAACATTTTAAACTGATTGAACAACTCTTCAGACAAACCCATCACCAGTTTCTTAAGAACACTAAACCCTTGATAGGTTCCACTTACAGCGCCACCAGACGACGATAAGCGTACGATTAAATCGAATCAAGTTGTGATTTGTCACTAAAAACCATTTTAATTGACAACTGTAGATCAGGCAGCTCATGGGAGAATTCAGTCCCTGCGTGCGATATTTTTTTGTGACAAGTCCACTCGACACCATTTGCTGCTCAGGCATCATTGTCACTTATTCATTCAACCTTCCCGTCTTACGATTTGGTTATCAATTCTTGACTAATAAATGGCGAAGCGATGCGGCATGACCTCTTTCTGGAAACAGTTATTTTCACAGGCTCGACACAGTTCTTTTTAGGACCCCCCGAACAGGATTTTTACAGTTTTTGATTAGGCATATTGTGTCGTTGAAGTTCACTATGCGACTCCTACCTGTCACAGGTTGCTCCACTGTATTCACTTTTGAAACGCCGTTTGACCTGCTACACGGTCTCTCTCCATTGGTGATCTCACGACAAGAGGGTCACTCGGACTCGTCTTCCTGTTACATCATAGCACGCTCTCTTTCTCTTTAAAGCTCAGCACCCTAAGCTGAAGAAATCACAGTGAAAGTTAGACAACTATTCTTGGGCAAAATCAAGAGTAATTTTTCTGTGTACATTTTAAAAGCAGTTCTTCCCACAAAATGTTGCGAAAATCGTTCCTCTTCATTCTTCTACACACGGTGTTGGTTACAACAGGTAGGGCATGTTTATTTTCCCATTTATTTTATTTTCTTCTCCTTGGTTGATTGATCAGCCACGGTTAAGCCATAAATTTTTGGGCATATTATTGGAGAAAACAATACTATAATAATACAATTATCTCAGGAAAGGGATTTTAAGACCTCCACCTATCGACCAGATTTTACTTCTATTGACAAGTACAAAGTGGTTGTGAAGATCTAGTTATATATATCTGAAGATTGAAAATTTAAGGTATAGCCATGAATTCCTCTCAAAATTTGCCAGAAAACCAAATGATAAAAATGATATAGATATATTGGATTTTTTTCTGCAACTCCCGACAAATACATTCCATGCAATGGCCGACTGTCGCCGCCAGTCGTTCGACTCTAATAAGCATTTGCCCAGTTATTAAAACAGTTTAAGAGAAAAATGTCAAGTTTGTCGTTTTTGCTAAATCAAAAAAAAATATATATAGAAATTGAAAGGCCGCCTGTCATGATTATTATCTCTTTATTTCATAATCGTCTGCTAAACTCGTCACATCGTTTCTTATTTCAGAAACGAATTTAACTAAGGTAATTTGTACAATCAGTTAGAAAAGCAAAATGTAGCCAGGGCCGTATGTTTTTCCAGGAACGTTTTCCCTGTCCCCTCTGGTTTTAACGGGAATTAGCATTGCAAATGTATAATATCGGACGGACGGTTTTGTTTTTGAAGGCTTACATTGTACATTACAATATAGAAGCCAACTAGAATACTACACGAATCCTGTGATCTACATTAAGCGGCTTGCGTCCTCATTTGTTAAGTAAGAACAAATAGTAAAAACGGTAAACCCTATATTTCATGATACAATTAATACACAAAAATGTATGCCGTATGCAACAAGTCAGTGTTCTCTTCAGATTAAAACTATCGACGCTAAGTAATCTTAAAAACGAAGTCTACTGACTAATTTTAGCAATCTCCAATGTTAAAATGAACTGTATACGAGCTGCCTTCCTGTACCTACACCATCCTTCAGATACTTAATGAAATTCACTGAGGAAATCTTGTTTTACAAACGAACTTGGCAAACTATGCTTCGTAGAGTGTCATCTTCTTTGGATCATCGATCCATGGATACGTTTAGTATTTCCTTATTCAATGAAAGAATGAGGTATAGGGTTAAGGCGATTAAAACATAAAAAGAGTTTATTATATAGATACTGATGAAATACCAGGATTTTTCCTTTTACTAAAAAATCATATCTTCATCGCGCGCAGGGAAGATATCGTTTTTATCTTTCACGTGTGAGGATATTGGTGTCGCCATGGTTACCAACATAATTAGCCAATTACAAGAGAGCTTTCCGCTCAGACGCGCGGCCGGTTCTTTTGAAATTTCATTCAAAACATGGCTTCGAGGTGCGAAGGCGGTACGGTTACCGGTGACTCTCTCGATGAGCTGCCAAATTTTCACATGATATTTTTTCCGAGCTGGTACAACATCCAGGAAGATTTGCCGAAGTTGTGTTAGGTGGAAATTTCACCAGTATCTATAAAATAAACAGAACATTACATGGCCGCTTGGAGATACGAAATATCTCTTCTCGTATTTTTCAACACTCGAAGAGAAATTTCGTATCTCCGCGCGGCCATGTAATATCCTCTATAAATACAACTCTTAAAGATTGTGTTGTTGTCCAAAGGCTTTCTTGGACTCAGTAAGAGGTGGGAAATCGGTTGGGTTGAAAACTAATTGGCCTCATAGTCAAACCATCTGATGCTAGTATAAACACGTGCGTCAAACGATTTAGTCTATGTGATTGGCTAGGAGCATTTGAAACGTAGGAGAAAATGAGTCGAATGATCGTAACAATTGGACGTTACCGCAAGGTAATCACGTATTTGACACTACCTACTGTTGTGCTAATAATAACTAACTGAAGTATTACCTTTCCTTTGTGTCATGACCAGATGAGCCAGGGGGACGCAGAGTGCAAACTATAAACACAGCTCCAAGTAAGTGAAGATATTTCATATTTGTTATGTGTTATAGCAGCAACACATCCCAATAACAAGTTATGCAGGCCTTGTGCACACAGTCTCAGCGCACAGCACGTTATGAAGCAAGTTTGCTATGGCATAGTTATATACATCGTCCTCCTGGCCACCCCATGCTTTCGAGCAAAATGATTCAGTCTTGTTTTGCCAAAACGTACATATGTTTGACTTTATAGTAGCTTATGACTCTAATTTTAGCTTAAGGTTGCAGTCTTGCCCTTTTCCACATTACCAAATAAAAGAGTCTAATAATCCACCTTAGGAAACATTACCAGCTCTTGATTAAATCAACTTTCCCAGTTTCCAAATACAATATTTTTAAGGTAGATTATATCGAATGGCGTAACAGCTTTTAAAAAAACTTGTCATCAATTTGACACTACGTTTCTTATTGGGTGATCGTCTTGGCTCACTTCATAAACAAGCATATCAAAATAATAGTAAATTCTGTGAAGGGTTTTTCTGCAAATTCTCTACCGGATTTTTCCAAACCTTTCGAGCCTTTTCGTATTCATCTCCGACGAAACAAAGTAGGGGTCACTGAACTCGTCCGGTTTTAGAATCATGACATTTGTTGGTGATACAAGCTCTTCGCGGGATTCAGAAGAAACCTGATCTTACAAGTTCCATATTCGCACATTTGTATCCTATATTACTTTGCGAGCCAGCTTGCTTCGTGTGGTTGTATATGTTTATTTAACACAGAACTTACCTTAAGCGCTGAGCAAAATAAGCGTTCATTCTGTTGATGTATTTGTTGCACGGAACTGATCAAGGATGCCAGCAACAACTCACTCTGTTTCAGTCGAGACATGAGGTTGCTTTGATACTGCTTGAGACGGAGGCAAGCTCAAATTTTGCTGGCTAGTAAGCCTGTCATTTCTAACTTTTTGTACAGGTCAGCAAGATTTGGATAGTAAATGCCTACCCCATCAATGTTCAAGGCTATCGATTTCGTTATGCCTGCTCTATTGAAGTTCGAGTTAAAGAGTTTTTAATCCAAGGTTTGTAGGATTTCGTGGCGCCGATCAAGCTGCATTACAAGTTGCTGGTTGCTTGAGTAGCACTTGTGACATATACGTTTTTACAATTAACAAGTTTTTTTCTTTGCTCGGATGGAGTTGCGAATTAAAATGATTTTTTGGAGTACTTTTATATCCTTAAGGGAATCGTGGGTATCAAATTTCTTCGTTAACGCAACGAGTATTTTGACAAGACTGGTTTGGTCTACATAAATAGGCCATTTGCATGATCTAGTCACGTGCTTGGATACCAATTAGCAACGCCATGCTGGGACGCAAGCGTTCCAGCACCATTTGTAAAACAATGGCTGAACACGGAGGTTGTTGTGTGCGATCAAGTGCCATAAATACCTTTACAAAAGAGTCTTGTTTATACCATATCGAACACGTTTTCTCTTACACAAGTAGCCTTTAACAGTGGCTCGTCAAAAGTGGAGACCTTTTTCAAGATACAGACTATGAGCAATATTTACCTCATTTTGCTGTGGTAGTTGTTTAATGTTGGCATGATGACGTACCATTTCTCTCTAAATGAGTATTTTATCCGAAACCAACTGTTTACATGTTTGTTGGCTGTCCTTTTACTTTTTAATTTTTGTTTTCGTGTTAGCATAAAAGTAATTACGTATACATTATTAAAGCACATTGCAATTTATGGCCCAAGGTATGCTCCAAATTTTTCTTATAAAGTTTGTATACTTTTGGCTAACAGATTACTAACAAAACCAGAGTTTGATCTAAACACTTTCTTCCTGAAGACTTTAAGTCATCTGACAATTTGACCCTGGCCATCACCTTTTAGAGAGGCACTGTACCCACAGTTTTTGATTGGACACAACTAACAACGTCAAGGAGAAAACTGTCGATGGTTGGCATTATCAACCAAATTTACACAGTTGTCTGTTGACTAACAAATTTTCAAGGGCCCCTGATTCTGAAGGGACGACCTTTGCAAGAAAGAATAAAAGAACACGACAGAGACATCCGCCTCGCTCAGCCGTTTCAGAACACGTCAATGAAACCGGACACAAGCCGCTTTGGAACGAAGTCAAGTTTATTGATCGTGATAACCACTGGTACTCGAGGAAGGTGAAAGAGGCAATTCACATAAGACTGCACCCTAATAAGATCAACAGTGATAACGGAATTGAAATTCCAGAAGCATGGATGCCGACGATCAAGAAACACAACAATAAAAACGCGGCAAGCCAGCGGACCCCTGAAGAAGACACAGCAAGCAGGAACAATAGTAGGATCGAAATGCACCAATCAGAGCAGACCACGCAGCTACATAATGGTGAGCCGGAATCAGTGGACCCCATCGCCTGAAGAAGACTAGCAGTAAGCAGTCGAAACGTCGCGATCAACATCCAGTGACCACATCGTGTGACAAATGAACAATTTATATTATCATCACATTTTCCACGATGAACAACAACCCGTTCCTTAACAAATTCTCGCTTCTTTGCCACTGGATCTAGTTAAAAACCACAATAGGTCAAGGCCCCCTTGTGTAAGAGAAAAATTATTCGCTGTAGCATAAAGAAGACCCTTTTATAAAAATACCTATATCGGTTGATCGCATTCAATAACCTCCGTGTTCAGCCATTGTTTTGAAAATGGCGCTGGAACGCTTGCGTCCCAGCATGGTGTTGCTAAGTGGCATCCAGGCACGTGACTTGATCCTGCAGAGGGGTTATTACCTGATTACAAGATAATTAGCGAGAATGTGACTGTCGGCGAAATACATATTGCATATTCTTTTCATTTTGAATGAAAACCTACATTGTCAAACACAGAGGCATTGGGGATTGATTCGAGTACGCTGTTTGTACACTGCCAAGAAAGGTCTGGAGTTTCTGTAGTGCCTCACCAAATGATTGGGTGGCGACCGGTTGATTTTCCTTGCACAGACGTTGTTTTCCGTTGATAGATCATGTAGACCGTTTGTTCACATTTGGTGTTCCATATCTTACAGTTCCAAACTGGTAAATTGTATTCTGAGAACCTGGTATGTACTGTTTCATCAAATCCAGACAGCTGACACGGTTCAGCGTTTGTAAAAGTACAAGTTGTTTTAGTTTCCAAAAAATGAAAATTGTATGTTTCATGATCATGGTTCAATAACAAACCTTGATTTGGCCTTAATTCCATTCAAGGTCTGTTATATTCTTTATATTGTCTTCTAAGTAATTTCAGAAGCAGGAACATTTTAAACTCACGTTGTTTGCACTATACCAAAGTTTACATGCAACATACCTTTCCGTAGATTTTGAGGAGCAAGTGTGGTTTATTCTGCCATCATTCTTTAGTTTTTAGCATTTCTCTTACACCTTGAGGCATATGCCAACGTGTACACCGCCCCTATATCTGAACCCATTACAACACCTTGCCCTGTAGGGGGGCTGTGTGCCATCCTATATCATACGAAACAGCAATTAAAGTTAAGGTATCACTTCCTTTGGTGGCATTTTCACTTTCCAATTTTTCAGTCTCCGTATTAGGTGGACATCTACCCTCTGATAGCTATTTCAGTAGCGGTCCCAATTTCTCTTTCTCGCCTTTTCAAGAAGAGGACGCTTGTTACTAAAGCAGAGCAAAGAGAGCAGAGCATACATAATTTCGTGCATAAAGCTTTGTATAGCGCTGCCCCTTGTGTCTGAGTATTTACATTTAATTCTATACAAACAATTCAGGAACTTAAAATCTACCTGAGTGGCACTCAAGTAGATTTCCCGCCAGTAACAAATACCTTCCATGATCACGCCTCTATTCTTTTCAACAACATTCTGATAAACATTATCAAAACTTCGGACCAAAACGTTTTCAGTAGGAAAGTCAAGTTTATTTTAAAGTTAGTTTATGGCTAACTTTAACAAGCTCTTCTCGTGTTCTCCCAACATCCCGCGTGGTTTATTACGCCGGGAAACCCATAGAAACTGCAATTTATTTCTTAAATCAGTATATACCAACTCAGCAACCTTGGCATTTTGAACAATCTGATTGGCTCTCCACCTCGGTTTATTTAATATATATACCCCTTCTGCCAGCTGGTATATTGTAGGATAATGCCCGCGGCTCAGCGATTGTTCGAAAAATGAAAAGTTAGCCTAGAATCGAAGCTTTAGCTTTAAGGAGAATCTCTCAGCCAAAGGCATTATCATCCCATACACCAGTAAGCCAGAAAAGGGTTTATTTATTTTATAACCCTCCGCGATCGAGAATTAATTCGATTCTTACTTTGAACATCCTGAAGAAAAAGAAAAACAAGTGGCGTGATGGCTGACGACTGACGCAAGCAAGTAAACTGATTGGTTGAAATTATTATATGAAAACTGTGATTGGACCAGACCTAGACAGGCTGTCGTTTCAAACATACTCTCGTGACACTCCTTAGGGACGGACCATTAGAAAAGTGATGTGGGGGGGGGGGGGGATGGGGAAAAAACAAAACAAAATTCATGTAAGGGAAAATGCCAAAAAGAAAATTCATGCAAAGAAGAAGGTAAAAAAAACAAAACAAAATTCATGCAGAAGGAAGGCCCAATTGTGACCTTTTCACACGTAGTAAAAAAAATTCGTGCAGATGGGTTCACCTAAAAAAAAAATTCCTGCACAAGCAGTAAGCGAAAAAAAAAAGTCGCGCAAGATGAAAATTCCTCACCCGACCCCCCCCCCCCCCATCACTTTTCAAATGGTCCGTCCATTAGATCAAAAACTCGAAAACACAGCAATTTTAGCGTTATTTTACCCACTGCACTGTTCTAAAACAAGTAAAACGTCTTTTCCAATGACTTCAAATACAAAATCCGACCACTTCACTAACCTTCACTGCGAGGGCTGAAAAAGAGGGTAGGACCAAACTATAGCGCAAATGAACGACGTAATAAACTGCACGTGCAAAATAAAGTCCGGTAAAGTCTCTTTGTCGTACGAATTGCGCTTTAACAATGAACTTTTTTACCGGTTGTGTTACCCTTGGCATCGTCGTCTTGTTTGTTTAAGCTCCCTACTGAGGTTGCCTCATTGGTATCAATACTAAAACAGTTATTCTGTTCAATCTCGGTGAATAGTCGTCTTATGAATATTTACCTCGCTACGATATTCTGCCATTATTAACCCCGATTTCTGACTATACTTGTTAAGTATGTAGCCATGCCGGCCAAGGGGTCTAGAACGCAAGAGATGAGTTATATGAATATTTAAGCAAAGTTAACTTAAAACTGCATTTGAACTCTACAATTGAATGTGCTACTTGACATTTAAATCGTATCTAAAGTTATTTAAAATAGGCTGAAAATTAAAACCTATTTACTACTGCCTGCCACATGATTTCAGATACATGTATACTAAAAATTTTTAATTATAAAACACAAATTCTTTCATTCAGCAATTCCGGACATATCTTATTTGACTGTTTCAAAAGAAGGGGAAAAACGAAGCCATGGGTTTTGTAGAACTTGTGGCAATCATGTGCACCTAAATACGATAAAATGGAACAATTTTACATCTAAGTTTTGTTATTTATTTTTAGTCTAATTTGATGTTGTTGATATTGTTCTTAGTTGGTAACACTATTCAGTGTTTTAGACTGAAAGCATTTCAACAAAACGTTTTATACATGTCAGCTTCTGTTCTATTCTATTGCTACTGGTGAAATTTGCAGTGTATGAATATAAATAAGAATAAACTGCATTTCCAACACCTGTGTAGGATATTTGCCACTGTCTACTTAATTACTGGGATCACCCACTTAGAAGTACAAGAAAATATAAATTTCTTTCTTCTATGCTGTTACATATTTAACCTACCCTTGTGGCAGTGTTAACAGGAACCAAAAGCCATACCATACAGTGCTATAATGAACCACACCACGCTAAACACTGTCGAAGGTTAAGTTAAGGTATCAGCCAACCCACCGGGGTCGTCTGCGTGCGGATCGTTCTAGCGCTCTTTGTTTCAACACAAACCCCCATAAACCGTATATTTTTTGAAAGCTGAATAATCATAATTACTGCTAATTCCCTTTAAAAAGTATAAAACTTTAATGTGGTTAAAACATGAGGAGGTTTTTGCAAGACTAAGTGTTTTCATTCATTGAGTTCCACGCTCACCAAAAACAAACGGAAGAAAACGATTAATACGGCTTTCATTTCTTCACACGTTGGCCTAAAAAACCGTGTCTCAGATTTTTGATATCTGCTTTCGTTTTATTTTTACAAGCAAATATATTCGGGGATGAGAAATGATTGCCGACACTGGTGCAAAATAGGCTATAACTTTGAAATGAAAAGAAGAATTAAAATTCGCAGACACGGTTTTGTAGATAAGCTATCGGACAACAATTTGGCCAAATTTCTGCCAAATTGGTCCAGGGGCTGGCGACTTGGAGTTCAAAATGCATGCACAACTCGCCCAGATTTTCGTTTCGAGAAAAAAGGAAAAATAGAATTTCGACCGTAATGAGATTAGCGACACCTAGGCGTTAAGCAAATAAAGTGTTGATGGATAAAAGAAAGTATCAGTTTTCTTTAACAATAGTAGTTTGACAGGTAACAAGAAACACAAATTTTCGCGGCGGTGGGAAACTCTCGTTGAGCCGCTTCCAAGACGGGTCCAACAATTTATTTGTTGAGGTTAGTAAACGCCAATTCATTTGACTGACTTGTCAAATAGTTCAGATTTAAAAATAATTGTGACAGGCCTACACGACTCCCGCTGTTCGCAAGTGTGGTTTCTTTGCCTTTAGTGTTTGAATCTCACGAGTATGTCTTTGAGCGATTTTCCTCTTTTGTACAATATGATGAGAGGCTCTTTGTATATCTCACTCAGTAAAGGTTGATCCTGTATTAAAGTTCTCTAAGTTACAGTTTGTTTATCTCTACGCTACGGTAGTGGAATTTCTTTAACGCTCCTAGCAGTTTATGCTCTGGGTCTTTTCTTATCTTATAGATGTCAGATTGAAATTCTGGATCTGGCCTGATTTCTGCCCGTGCACTGTATTTCAGTGTTCTAGGGCAAGTATGTTTGTCTCAATGCCTGTAGTATGGCAATAGATTCCTCAGATTTTTTTACTGACGTCTACATGGCAGCCTTTTCGTCAGAGCGTTAACGCTTTCTGGTTCTACCGTAATTGCCGTTGCTACTGTCACGTATGTGAGCTTTTTCTTTCCGCGTTTCGCGGTTACGTTTACGGCTTTCTCTTGGCGTTTGAGTATTAGTGATTCTTCCTTGAGAACTTTGGATCATTTCTGAAAGAGGCGTGCCTGGCATGTTCGTCTCTTCCTCGCTCAGTTCTATATCGCTATCGCTCCTTTTTGTTGGTGATGGATCCGGAAAGAGGGTAGTTTCGAAAACGAAGACCGAAGCACGAAGCACCCAAATCTCGAAAACGAAGCACCCTAGATCGAAAACGAAGACCCGAAAACTTGAAACCACTGTAGGTTTAAAAACTGCAACTTTACGTCTTGCATGACGCAATCCGAATCAGGTGGAGGCAGCGGATGCGTCCGCACCTCCAAAGGTCCATAAAATCCATCCCAAGGTTTTATAAGAGCCTGCCAACTGTTTAACTGAACGTTTCTAGATGGGATATAATGTATTAATTTTATTATTGGTCTCGCTATACTTGATACATCTTACCTTAATACGCGTTTTTTCGGTACACATGCATGTTTACGTAGACGTCAAAACTGTCCGTCAGCAGATTTTGGCGTATTCAAGTACGCGTGAGCAGTAACACAAAAGGTCTGAAACGAGGCTGAAAACTCTTACGCCACGCTTTACCGACTTTTTTGCTGATTTTGAGAAAAAAACCGACTGCAGTCTAACATATTGGATATTTATGACACTGCGTGATCAGATCAAATCAGATCCAGGCAGAATTTGTTCTAGGGTAATAGCCTGGGATCAGGCTCTATGGTGGGGTCTTCGTTTTCGAGATTTGGGTGCTTCGTGCTTCGGTCTTGGTTTTCGAGTGCTTCGTTTTCGAAACTACCCCGGCAAGAGGTTACTATCGCTATTTCAGTAGTATGTTCTCCATAGTAATTCTCAAGCAATACTGCAGTTTCGGTTCTATAGTGAACTTTGCTCAACTTTGCCCACGATCCAGCATCTTCTTGTTCTTCTTCGGCCTCTTCAAACCGAATTTTAGAACGGCTTGCGCTCATTTCAACCGACTGCTTCTCAATCGTATCTGTTTTGCATTCTTGTTCTTCAATTTCTCGTAACCATTCGTCTTCTTTGAAAAAAGAACCTTTGTCGCTTGAAGCGAGCTCTGTTGCCGCTTCACAGCTAAATACTTTCTTCCATTACAACTTCATGTCGATTTAAGTGTGTCATTTAGAAATGGTTGAAACTGCTGGCATTTTTACCTTGTGGGCTCGCTTTATTCCTTTGGGCATTCACTTGGGAAGCCACCGTTGAGACACCGAAGTGTGTTGAATAAGTTCGGTTTTATTCTTTTGGGAAAAGGCGAGATATCTTGGGTGAAGACCTAAAGCGACTTCAAAGGAATGGAACAATAGCGCAATTAAAGCGACTTCGAGCGCCGGAACTTGTGAGCGTATCCTTTTGTTCTTGACGTGTGAGTGAACGCCAAGGAATGTCCGCGGGCATTTCATGCATTTGAGTTTTTCGTGAAATGTTTTGAGGTTTGATTTGTATATATGAAGATAGAGCATTTTGAGAGCTACAAAACGAGATCTTGAATGAGGATTTTTGGTTACTGTAAGCCGAAATTCGACTAAAGCGTTATTTATTCGCGTGTTGGCGGTTTCGAACTGCAAAGGAAACTTTTAGCTTAGACATCCCAGAGGACGCGTAGGATGGATTTAGGACTGATTCATCCATGGAGAGATCATTGAATGAATTAAATTCCTTCCCAAAAATGTCGCCTTTAATATTTTTTGAAAGAAGGGCGGTTTGACAGCTTTTCAAGGATCCGTAAATAAAGAAGTGTGTTGATAAATTTAACTTTCCTCTAAAACGAATCATGCAAGACTTGAATTTGTGATGTTATTGTGAACTCTAAGCGTCCTGAGTTCTTTAGAAAATTATCTACAGCTTGAAGAATATTTTTGGAATTAGGCTCACCGTGTTTACATATCACTCATTCGATTCGAGATTGCTTGAGATCATTCCGAGATAAGCGCGTGCTTGCTCATAAATCGTAATAATTTGTTTGTTGCTTTTCATTGCTGTTTATTAGCCGAAACTCTTTTGCCTTTTGTCTCATTAAGGTGCCCACTTAAAGCTTAATTGTGATTTAAAATAAAGGCAAAAGCGGATACGGCATACTTCGAAATTGCGAGCAGAACCGGACAGAACAGGGAGAAGAGAAGTTACATTTGACGCGTGCGGCTTTTTAAACTGATGTCTTAAATGTTATCCGTCACTTAAAAGAGAAAGATCAGAGGTCTTGACGAGATGAGTTTCGCCAATTCAAGATCTTTGATTCGAGATTTTCGATATATGCAAACAATTTTAAGCGCGGAGCGGCGCGGGATTTCGTCTTGAAACACAAGGGGAAAATTAACTGATGTAAAATATCAAGAAGGCCATTACCAGAGAAAAAAAAAGACAACCCAAGTTTCGAGATAGACAATTTGTCTTTGTTTCTTTATCTTGCATTGAGTGTGTGTCAAAAGATACTTGAGCTAGCGAGCGGGGTTGTGAATGTTCTTTCAAATGAACATCGGTCGGTCCGAGCTTCATTCCCTTGAGATGACACACTTATCATGTTATAGAAATGCGAGTTACCTAACCCTAAACTCAGTCAAGCAGCCACTTCCTCTATTGTCCCAGAGGTTTCAGCACCTTCCATTTAAACAAAAAAAATATATCTCACCTACATCAAAGGGTTTGCGCTCTTCGGAAACGAGCCGCATCTTCGGCAATTAATAGTTATGAATGATTAATGAGTAAGAACAATAGCTTGAATATATGAATACTTAACGACCTCGGTTTTCGAGGTTCACACTTAAATCGACGTGAAGTTGTAATGTCCCTTTCTTCGGTCTTGGCTTGGACGAAGAAAAGGGACACAATCTTTTTTTCTTTTTCGAAGACATTCGTAGACTTCACCGCGCTTCCAAGATTGCGAATCGCATGGTTTTGTGAAACACAAACACACATGCTTAGCAGTCATGCGACCTCTCCTTATTTGACAGCGCGATGACAAGAGTTGTCAGCGGCAAATTAGAATAATTAAGATGGCAGAATTGTTTTCGCTCAATATCTTCCCGTACGAAAAACATTTTGTTGTGGATTTTTTTTAAACGAAAGCTATTCCTAATATTTATCAAATCATTTAAAAATCCAAAATTATGAAAAATTGTCAATTTTGGGTTAGCTGATACCTTAAAACACCAAAAGACTGACGCTCATCAGAGAATTTTCATGTTGTTCTTTCTGCAGTTACTATTCATGTACCATTTCCTAGGAGTCAGGAGTCAAGAGACGCCAATGTTGTATCCGATAACACAGAAGGAACGTATCTTGTTCCTGTCACCGAGCATCGCAGACCAGAGCCTCAACCTGTAAACTTGGTTCTTAACCTCAGGCTTATCATGGACAGAGGTAAATTATTTACTGTCTTTTGTCATAGCAAATACCTGCTGATCCTAAGCTACAATAGCTGCCAAAATGTAATGCCAGGTAATTTTCCCCTTCAGAACAAATGGCCATAAGTCCATCTAAGTCCTCCCCCTTACCTCCTCACATTGTTGGGTAACCAATTAAACACCATTTTACTTTTTATCACCAAACTATTAATTTTGAAAGTATACGCCAACATTGCCTGAGGGGGGGGATGGGGGAGCGGAGGGCGTAAGATTTCTTATAATCCCCAACATTTGTAAAAAAAAAACAACAACAACAAATCCAGACAATCAATCCGAAATTCTACAATCTTTTGGTTAAGGTTGTAACAATTAAACTCACTACCTGCATTGTAATAAACGTTATTAATTACAAAAACACCACCACGTTGCAGCACCGCGAATTTTAGTACTTCACTATCCAACATGTTTTTAGGTTGTCGTTTGGTTAGAACACCAAACGATCAGAGCAGCACGTGCGTTTTCTCTTATGTCTTGTAATTTTAAACTATTTTTATCCAACATAAGTGACTTAATTAAAGATTTGACCTACGCAGTATTAAGACTGAAAAGGGGCAGGTAAATTTTTTAATACTGCAAAAGCATTCAATTTTGTTTCTAGCCGCAGTGTTAAAACATACAATTTATTTCCAATACACTCAAATAGTTAACATAACAAACCCATAACCTGTATATGAAACAAGTAAAGGAGTCCAGAAACACATCATAACACTGGAAACGTGTAGCACGTGTTCACAGCTTGTCCAGATTCACTATTTACCAAGGACCATATTTTGAAACTTCTTTCCCCAGTCTTTGAGCTTGTTGCCACATGTACAGTCTCGCTACGATGGCGCATTTTAAACAACATGCATTTGCAACACCGTGTTCTCAATTTGTTGAACTGAGGCGCGTATCTTCTTTTAAGTACGTCACACTACTGAAGCCAGTTTGATTGGTTAATTAGGTTTCTATTGCTTTCCAAATATGGTACTTGTTAGATTGAAGTGGACAAGCTGTGGTTTAAGGCATTCAGAGGCACTTACACATTTCAAGTCTTATTGGTTTCTGAGGAGAGTTAATCCATTTACTGACAAGGGAACAGTAATTTCTCTCAGAATCAAGCTTTGAAATCGCAGTTCTATCAACTGCCTGCAGCCTTAAGAATAAAAGTGCAGTGCTAGGGTTCACAGCCCTTACTAACTTCCGTTTTGTTTTGGACTTGCCGGCCAATTATCAATATCATATTCCTTATCATAATTATTAATACTGTTATATTACTGGTACTAGCTATTATGTATATGGGTGTTGTTATTGTTACCATTTTTATTCTTCAGAGGAAAAGAAGCCAGAACGCACAGAGGCCATTACTGTTTTGACTGAGCCAAGCCCTCAACCACCAGCCCGTGACAACTCCCCGGAATTTGTAGCGCATCCGCTAAAGATCATGACCCAGGATTCCAACCCTACAGTGCGCCCCACTCCACCAGCAACACAGCCAGTCCCTCAGTATGTCCCTGATGGCTTGGCCTCAGGACCCGCGGCAAATGTTGAATCCACGCGAGTAAGCAGTTCACAGAGCCCTTCCTCAAAAAGCTATGGAGTCGTTCCCTCGTATCTTCTGGTCCCAAAGAGACCGGTTTTGCATAACGTTCGCTCCAACACGAAGACTGATGTACCAGGTACATTTTTAGCTGCATCATTTGCAAAATGTACTTTATAACTAGAACCACGTGCACTTTTTACCTCCGATTAGGCTTGTAAAAAATGACGTTATATTCCTAGCTCTGAACTTTTGGAAATTATGGTGAAATAATGTCAGTTTTTCTAGATTATACTCCTACCAATAACTTGTCACAGTTCGTTACTTAAGACCTAATCATAGAGTAGTTACTGATTATGCTTGAAACGCTAACCTATTCCAAAAATTATGACTAGAGATAACCCCCGATATCAATTACTAATCTACTTCTCTTCTTTCTAAGACCCCTCTTTACTGAAGAATATGGCATAGTTTAATGCTGCGCTAGTTTAGAATAGTGAAAGTTAAGGCTGCGAAGCTCCTTTTAAACCTAGCCTAATCACCCCCTGAAGAAGTCACTAAACAAAAGAGTCAAAACGTCGGGTCGGTGAATTGCGAGAAGCTTAATTAATGTGTTAATGTGGTAATATGGTAATGTGCATTACGTTCGTAACATTTAATTATCTCTATTCGTTTTATTTTTTGGGTGTTGAGGAAAAGGTATAGAGTTAAAGAACTTGGTCGTTTTATTTTCTGCATTAACAACAGTTTATTTCAAATGCCATTTAAGCAATTCTGAAACGTCCCATTTCAAATATGCTGATTTTCATCTAGATGAAAAGTACATGTAACGCTGCGATGTACCTTCGAGTTTATAAATGTTCGACTTAAATCATAGTCTCAAACCAAACGTTTCATTACCCAGAAATACTGAATGCTCAAATTATTAAATTAGTGCGACTCATTTATCGTTACAAGTATAAGGACTTCCACGAATACCGCACAGGGGTAAATTCTCTAACATAAAATTAGTCTAAATCTAAATAAATTGCGAGAGTAAATCTAAATAAATAAAGTCTGAATCAAAAGCCATATTTAATCATTTAATTCCTGCCTGACTTTCTTTTAGATGATGTTATATTTGTTGTTCAGTGACGAAGGACATTCTAAAATCAACGTTTTAAACCTGCTGGCAGCCACGGCTCCTGACTTTATAAAACTTATTGCGTGTAATTAGCCAAGAATCATCTTGATATTTTAGTACTGTCGGTGATTTTTGGACAATAGACATGAACCTGCTAAGGAACCAGTAAAGGCAATTGGGACATTAAGAAGCACAAAATATTTGAATCCATATTAAATCGGTAGAAATGGTATTACATTCAATACTTTCAACTGATACACCTGTATAAAATAAAATTTTGTCGCAAACAGAGGTTCCATTACCGGAATTCAGGAGAAAACTTCTCTCTGAGCACAATAAGAAACGCATGTTGCACGGAGTACCACCGCTGACCTTGGATGACAAACTCAATAAAGCGGCCCAACATTTTGTTGACGAGTTGGCGAGACAGAAAGAAGCGCAACGCTCACCTTCAGATTCCAGAAAAGGGGAAGGGGAAAACATTGCTCTACGATGCTCCATGAAAGGTATGAAGTGCGTATATACCTGTGGAGACACGGTAGTGTAGTGGTGAGCGTGTTGAACGTCCGAGTAGGTGGACCAGAGTTCAAGCCCTGGTGCTGGCACTGTGTTGTTTTCTTACACAAGAAACTTAATTCCACACTGTCTCTCCCACCCAAGTGTATAGCATCTCGTCTAGGGGGAAGTAATAATACTCCCAGGTGCTTCATGCTACTGAAACAGGGATAAGCTCCGGCCTTGTGGGCCTTGTTTCAACAGAGCTCACTATGAAACTTAAACGAGTGTAATATTTGATAATAGAGGTAATATATATACATTCACGAAGAGGTATTGACATTTACATAGATCATACATTCAATTTGTTAAAGTATCATTGCGACCGAATTTTCAAAGCTAAGTATTATTGCAATTGTCAGCTGATTATATGATCTTGACAATTGCTGCAATAGTGATTAAGCATGTTTGATTATGCTGGTGTCAGATCGGTAGTTCCCAAAAATTGTTGGTAATGTTTACTGACCATTCGACAAGTTGATAGAGAGAGGCCTTCGTAGATCCAAGCAGACCTACTAAGATTATTACATATCTGAAATGATACGCAATTTTCTGTTACAGAAGAGCACCGTCATTACCCGAACCCGAAATTTATTAATCGGAAATGGACGCCTTATCTATAAGGCCACGAGGCTGGAAAAATGGATGTGCCTAATAAAATGCCTTTAATCTACGTCGTCCGTTGTCGCTCTTTAACAAAAGAATGATGTAATCGTGGAGCTCTGCTTTTAAGTAGGCCTTGGCTGAATATTTAAGGAAAATATTTGCTCATAGCCGTTTTCCCTGTAACAAACCTCTGGTACACAAAAGCCTCTTTACATTTTGTCAAACAGGGTCTCCTCTCTCTGAAGCCCATGCTGCGAATTTATGGTATGATGAAGGCAGGCGGTTTAATTGGATGACCCTGTCCTCTACCCCAAACACAGAGCGCTTTACGCAGATGGTGTGGAAGAATACTACTCGAGTTGGATTTGGAAGAGCACAATTTAAAGACAATGGTAAAAAGACCCATTTTGTTCCAGTAAAGCGGTTAGCAATTCACTGTCTAAAGCAATTTTCCGCGCTTTTTTTCGTACATGATGGTTGTGACGTGACATGACTTTTATTTGAGCAATGATTAGTTTACAGGTGCGTGCAATAGGAGGCCTTACACACAATTTTCTGTCGTCCTACCACAACAGAAAGGGGTCTATAATGGGAAGTACTCTATACTACAACTAAAGGAACCCAAAAAGATTTTTCCTTTCTCCTTTTTTGTCTACGTTAGAATGTTAGTCGTTTCCTTTACGATTTCATCAGATTGCAGTTTTACAACTTTAATAATTTGATTCCATTTTATACCTCCTAGACGGCCGAGCATGTTTTGTGATTGTGGCGCGCTATGAGCCTATTGGAAACATAGTTGGGAAATTTGCAGATAATGTTTTAAAACCAAATGCAGCAAAGAGTGTTCGCGCCTTGAAACCGGACGCGTAATAAACAATAACAGGAAGAGGAAAAGACTGAAGCAGAAGTTTGAACATATCATGGACTTCTCTAGAAGGAGAAAACGCAGACAACAAGAACACTGGCATGAAAAAGAAAATGTTCGTGACCTCTTTGACAAACACACACCAATGTTCAAGTTCAGTAACAGCATGTACTTGAAGGGGTGAGTTGTAAATTTCATAATATAAGACGCATGAAAGCTATCAACGTGTATAAAGAAAATTGTTAGGACATTTTGTGAGGCATGTTATGAGTAAATCGAATCTCATTACTGTACATTGCTGGTCATATCTCCCTGTACATATAAAAAAGGAAAATAAAAAAAATTCCAAGAATCTTAATAATCTTGCCTGTTATTGTGTGCAAAACGGCTTCGATTAATAGTAAGTCGCTTGTGAAAAGGGCAGTGATGTTTCCCCCTTCTAATATGTAGTGAGTGGTATTAACGTTAATACTTATGAAACTAAAATATTTGTAGGTGATTTCGTGCTGTTTAAGGAATGTCCATACTGCATTACTTAGAATAAGTCATCGGAATGAAAAGCTAGTTACAGTGACCGGTGAAAGTGACCTCTTTCTACATCATGTGAAAATTGTCTACCCTCGCGTAAGAATTTCACACCATTGTTGAGAAAGAATTCAAAAGGGTAATATTCGAACTTCTCTGCCATTCTTTTCGGATCACTTAACCCTATCTAGACCGGGGGGGGGCTTTTGAGGCCCTACCGAAGTTTAACAGCTCGTATCTCCCAAACCGGGAAAGCTAGGACCACCAAACTTGACGACTTTTCCTAAAATTTATCTGGCAACATTTTTATGTTGGTTATGAATGTCTGTCATTTTTGGTGTTTCCATGGTAACCGATTCGTCACAGGTATATTTTCAAAATTTTGGAATGAGTATTTTTTTGAACATATTGTTTACAATTTCACCATTGCACTGGTCTTTTCACACTGATTCATCAATAAATCATTAATTTAATAGTAGTTTATACAATTTATGATCATTGTATGTAAATTAGATGAATTCATGAATTTATAATTAGCAAAAACAAACATGGCGGACAATATTTTTAGTTTCATGAGAATATCTCTAATATTAGATAATACCATTATTTGATTATAAAAATGTTTGATAAACTATAATTAGTTGTTTCCAGTCAATTGATGTATGTTTTTAAACATTATTATGCAGAAAAGAATAACTGATAAGTTCCAAGATGGCGGATCCAAGATGGCGGATCATAAGAAATAAATAAATTTACTAAACTTGATTTTTTTTGTAAACCTTTTATCAAAAACAGTACACATATGTTGTTAAACATTGTTGTTCAAGAAAATTGCTATTTTCTGGCGAGTAAGTTTTCTATTTTCTGGCGACACTGATTTTTTGGAAATCTATGGAGAATTGCATTTTGGGATAGTTTATCAATGCATTGTGGGTAATAAAAATGGCGATTGACATTAAGACTTACCCGAACTCTGATTTGTAATGATCTTGTAAGGATTAGCTACATTTTATGTATACTTTGAAAAGTCATAAAGTTATGTCATTACACATACATATATATGACGTCATTATGACGTATATATTAATCGCCAATTATGTGAACAATGCTTTAGATATACAACACTGGTATTAGTAACATTTATCTTGCTCAGTTTTATGTTATAACGTTTGATGCCTAAAAGAGAAAAAAATATCGTATTTTACAATAAAATACAAGAGATGACGTCATAAAAAGAATGTATTACATCATCATGACGTCAAACTACCTGTGTAGATTGTTTTTGGCCTATACACCTTTCACTGTAAATTTGGAGGTCATACGACCATTCGTTAACGAGATACGGAGGGGGGGCCCATTAGGCCCCCCCCCCGGGCAAAACAAGCAAAAAAAAGCCCGGTCTAGATAGGGTTAAAGCTATACACGTTTCCATTTCCAGGATCAAAATGGCTGAAGGCCCGGCATGCTTACTTTCCATTGATACTTTTGAATCAGTAACTTTGTAAACACCCAGTTCTACATCACGCCATTTTCTAATCTCCATTTCAGAAAAACTTTCCGTTATTTTGATGGCCAATTGCCTCAAAAGGTTGTGTTACCATGTTGATTTGCAGAGTGATCCATTTTCATTTTCGTCTAAAGCGGAGCGCATCGATCAGCCGAGAACAAGGAGTCAATCTAGATCTGAGCCCGTACTTCTTCTTTTTCTGAGTCATCCACCGTCTCCGCTAATGCATACAACACTCGTTTCACATCAATAAACATATGGATTAGAGAGGTCCAGCAGAATACGGCGGAACGCCCGTAGAAACCCGGCAACCCCTTAAATAGTAATTTCACTCGATGACGACCAGTTGCTTTGTGAGGTTGTCTTATCCTGTTGATTTGTAGAGTGGTCCATTTGTCTAACACAGCGTACATCGATCTGCCCAGCAGAAGGACTCAATCGCACCCAGTCTTTGCTTTCCCATAGCCTCAACGACTTGATATGTTTTTCCTCTGCTATCGAGCTGTCCTGTATGTTTGACAATTGACATAATTTACACGCTAAAACACGGTTTTCGTCGTTCATTAAATCTGGAAGACTGGGATTCGTACATGACACTTCTTCGCAATAGAATACGTTCTGATAATTAGTTTTTCTTCTACACAGACGTATTTCACACTTCGAAATCCGGATAGATCCCAGAGCAGTCTTCTTCAACAGGATGAGACGAGATTTATCTAATTGTGACAGTATGCTCGAAACGTTGATTACTCAAGATTACTCTATCACGAAAGTAGTAAGGGGGGCCACTGTAGCACAAATGGAGGCTTCTGATTGGCTGTTGAAAAAATTTTTGTCAGGGTATTTAAAAATGGCGGCGGTGTCGAAATTATGCAAATGGCGGGAAAAAACCGGTTTGAACCGGTTTTGGCGGGAAAGGGGGGCTTAGCATCCGCCCACCAATGAAGTCATGACTTTGATGATAAAAGGGGTGGAGACCTTGATGAGTTTCATTCCTTTAAGGCATCATGGGTGAAAGAGGAGTCGACAAAAACAAAACGAGGGAAGACATGATCGGTAAGATGTTTAAGGGTATGGCCATTACCCGAGATGAGTACGACAGGTATATGACTACCTTGGATGACAATGATATGACAAAGTATTTACCACCGCCAGAAGGAGCGATTATTGACATGGACGAGAAGGCACAATTGGAAGATGCTTTGGAGACATTGCATTTGTTCGAGTGGCAGGGAAGAGATTACGAGAAAGTGGGCATGCAGTTGGATATGCATATCTCTCAGCTGGAGTGGGTAACATGGGAAAGAAACAAAAAAGACATTACATGCGATGTGTTCTTCTGGGCAGATTTTGGCAGGGAAGAGTGTTTTTACCAAGCAGAATGGAAAGGTGAAATACTACCCAAAGAGAAAACTCACAAGATCAATGTGTTTGAGGATCCACAAAATGATGAGAAGATCGCTTGTGGTTTCATTCGTTCCACTGTCAGTGGCCAAGACTTACCTTTCATCCTCACGGAAATCAAATGGAGCAACAACTAAAACAACAAACGATGCATGAGCTGTTGGGAAAAGATATCGAGAACGACTATATCAAAGTGAAGGAGCAGAGGAACATATCTGTATGGAGAGTACAATGGATACCATGGGACTTACCGCCAAAGATAGAATGTTACGTGTGGTTTGCTGCTGATTGGGCCCTTGGATGCAAACGATACAGAGGAAGATGGAACAGTGAACTGTTACCGCAACAACCTTCTTACAAAGTGGATATGTATCTGGATAAAGAAGACGATGTGTATGTCCTGTGTGGAATCATTCGCTCGGAAAGCAGCGGTAGCGACCAAGACTTTCCTTTTGTCATAACTAAGATTAAAGAAGACGAATAAAAGACACAACCATGTACAATGAAGAGTCAACCTTTTATTGTCTCACTACTTATGATAGAACTATTTACAACATGCTTTTTTTTTCTTTCCTACTGCTATGCAATAAAGTCACATAAGCTACTTTTATACACAGTTTGAAAGAAACCAGTTTTTCCTGTTACACCGGTTTTTTTCCCTGTTAGAGCGGTTTTTCCTGTTTAGTATTTCAACCAATGACGTCTCATCACATGGACTATACCGGTTCCAGCCTGTTCCTTTTTCTTCTTTGTTCTGGCTCTGGTCATAGCAGGACTGAAGATGCGTTTGGAAGCGGATTGTTTTCTTGACAGACTTTTTCTGGGTGTCATAGTACTTAGCGGGTGGAGTTAAGAAGGCGGATGACGTTGACCCTGATGTGGAGGCGATGGCGGGTGTAAACATGGATTGCAAACTCTCAAGGATTTCACCTTGTGGAGCAGCTGGTGGTGGTGGTTGTGGTTGTGGTACACGAGCGGTTGTACCCAGAGGGGTGGCAAAAGGAAGTCTTCTTGGTCTCCTGACAGGTTTTTCTTTGATAATGCGTACAGCCGGTACTTGCGATTGATATTGTGCCAATGCACCTCTGTAACGATTCATCACTTGATCGTAAAGAATCGTATCCATCTCTTCAAAGGTGGCTGATTTCAAAATCTCCCGTTGTTCTATGGGGCTGGCTGCCTTCAACAACATGGATAGTATCTGGATATATGGATATACAATATGGATAGTAGTCTCTGACAATTGTCTTCGTGGTTCCTTTCTTCACCAAACCCACTGTCTTCTTTGATCTCTTGTGCACACATGGTCTGCCCACTTTTTTCGTTGTTACCTTCTTGAGACATGACAGTCACTGAATGAAGGAATCACACCTTGTTTGATTTTTTTTATTGCGTTTGACGCGTCGAGATTCGAGTCACTCGTGGTCGTTGATTGGCTCCTTTGTAGGTGGTTGTAATCGTTCTCGTTTCCGTCACTGCCGCAATGCGCCTGCCTCTGGTGGCCTCATCGGCTTGACGTTGTAAATTTTGTACCGTTTGCTGAGTGCGCGGGGTGTTACGTACTCGGTTGACGCGGGTTCTGGCTGAACTTGTCGCTGTTCCTCGAGCCCCTGTCACGGGGGGAGGAGGACGTACTCTACGACGAAGTCGTCGAATACGTTGTCGTTGCTGCTGTTGTTGTCGTTGTTGTACACGTCTTCTTCTTCCTCTTGCTACAGGGGTTAAGGTTCTTGGTGGTGATGGTGATGCCAATCCCACCCCTGCTTCTCCAATGGAATGAGGAGGTGTTTGTAATGACGTCAATTCGGGTGATGACCGAAGTGGTCCTGTGGGAGGTGTTCCTTTGTACGCAATCACACGAGGACGATGAGGTTGTACTACCCTGGCGGGAGGTGATGACAATCCCACTCCGGTAGAAGAAATATTGCGTAGATGAGGTGGGGTGTTGAGAGGAGACGAACCATAACCAAAACTACTAGCAATGGAGGTGGTGAGAGGATCTTAAGCTAGAGGAGGCGTTTGTTGTTGTTGAACAAGATTGACGGCTGAATCCCCAAAGGTGTTACGAAGGAATCGATTGGAATCAAATTCAGTGGCAGGTCGGTTCGATTCCTCTAGTTCATCCAAGATTTCGCGAGCCGTGAAATCATCGAAATCATCAATACCCAACGTCCGAAGATTGCCCGCTTCATCCGTGGGCCACCTTGTTGCCATAATGATGTGGTGGAAACAAATGAAATCGCCTATTTTAACACGAGTTATTTATTTTCTTTGTAAATAATGGTGTTACCTTGTAAGACATTCGTTCGAAGACGCAATTCATCGGGGGATGACGGATGAAGAACCCGTAGGGTTCACTCGTGGCATCTTGAAAACAATCCATCACAAATCCAACACGTCCAGGGTAAGCTTGTTGTGCCAAATTACGAACACCCACCGCATCTCTCGGGTTTTTAAACGCCACCACATAATGCGAATTTAATGAAATGGTACGTGCATACTTGCCTGGTGGAAATAGATTTTGCGTCAAGTAAATGCAAGTCACGTCATTGTGATGAGATCCTCTGGTAAAGAGATCCACCACGTGTTGATCTTCGCTGCAATCCCGCATTAAATGGTCCAATTAAAAAATACCGGGTCTTTGATCTTGCCGAAATAGAGCCTGAATGTTAGCAGGAATCCCTTTGTGAAAATGAATCCCTTGCCTTTGCATGGTATGAAAACACGGTTGAGCTTCTCCGTAACAGTAAACAATGCATCTGGGAGCTCGATCAAACAACCGTTTGGCATGTTGTAATAGTTGTCTGGTGAAGGTTGTTTTCCCACATTGACTGGGTCCCGCCACAATCATACTACACGGTGACTTGAATAAAGGTTCCTCGTACATGAACGCCGACATGGTTGGGACACTTTCCAACAGGGAAATGAACTGTCTTTCACAATTTCATCTTTTTTATTTTCTACAACGATTGTTACAGCATTGCTTTCTTGATACATTACATTGATTACAATCCTGAACGATGTCACGCATGGTCTGACGACGGCGACGACGACGACCAGGTACCAAGTGATGTTTGACAAACGCTTCCACGCTTCCACATGAGCATCGTTGGCTTGCTTATTCTTGGGGGTGAACGATTGTTCGATGGCTTTCATACTCTTCCCTCTCGTTCGAAAATACAAATAATACAGACAATAATATCCACATGCAAAGGAGTTGAGGGATTGTAGAGATGTCTTGTTACGTCCGGTTCTTTTCTTGCCTTGGCTCAAATACTTGGTAAAATGGGTAGAATAAAACGAGGGTGGAAATCCATAGCTATCAAAAAATTCACTCTTGGTCTTATCTGGAAAATACATGGCAATCCAATGTTCTCCCGGTTGACTGGCAGGATCCGTGCTGGCAATAAGAGAGGCAGGATACGTAGGTATTCGACGAGGCAGTCGGTTACTTGGAAACACGCCCAAAAATGTCGAAGCAATACATGGATCACTCATACTTAGTGTTCTCAACTTGTTGGTATACAACATGATTTAAGCCAGGTTGTAGGTCACGTTCTTGTCAGCATCAATTTCCATCACATCCACTTACTCTGCATAGACAATCATCGTCAGTACTGTGTTGGTGGGATCTGAGAACAGCCCTTTTATGCTGACTTGGCCTTTGTATTCCGGGTGCATATGAACCGCTGCCCCGCTTCCATCAGGGGTTAAATCCCACATGAACAGAGCAAATCCGTCAAACCAATTGTTTCTGCTTATTTGTAGTCCAGGACCTCGGTGCATGTGACCGCTTCCCAACAGCAGTGAATTGTAACCATTCACGTTCCCGTTGTCATCCAATTCAATGGCTGATGTTGGATATTCTTCTCCATTGACGAGCAGCTTCGGGGTCTTCAAGCCAAACAACTGAAAATTAAAAGGGGTTTGACCCATGTTTCCCACATAGGCATCTTTTCGCACCAAGCCAATCACAACACGTCTGGGTATTTTGCCCAAGAACAGATCGTTTCTCTGAAAGCTGGATTGTCCACTGGCAATGTTGTAGGCTTGCACATCCCCTCTTTCCAAATTGTACAGGGCAGGTCTGGGGAGGCTTCCTTTCACTCTTCCTGTCATGATGTTGAGATGCTGTAGGCGCACAGAATCATTGATTTTCACATAAGGCACCACAAATTCACAGTCCAGGATTTGCAGTTTTTCGGCACCAGTCGTTGACATGAGACAGAAGGCTTCATTGTGGATGTCAATGCGAATGTTCATGTTCACATCCCCCACCAGGTACTTGTCTGTGTGGAACAGAGCATGAGCAGGAGTCCCTTGCATTTGAACGATATTACTGCTATCAATGAACAGTTGTCTTTCCAGCAAGTTTGGAATACCAGCACCAGCAGTACCTCCTGTTGTTTCCGTCAAGTTGAATTTTCCTGATTGATCAGTATACCATAAGATACAAGTCAGGTACGATTGAGCACTGGCTGGGTCGTAACTCAACAGATTTTCAATGTACGCTTTGTAAGCATAAGTGTCATTTTGCTGAGTGACCAAGGTATTGTTGAGCTTGATGGACATCTGTTTGATGATGCTGTGCATGAAATTGTTGACCGGAATGCATTTCTTTTCAGCCAAATCATCGCCATTGGCTTTGGTGACTTTGAGCTTGACCTGTGAATAACACTTGGATAGATCAATGTAGTCATGGGTGGTTTCAATGTTGAATTCAATGGGACTGCCACGTTGAATTCTTGATTCCGGGTGATACGATTGCCAACGTCCACTTAGTACACTTGTATCCGTGGGAGGTAATTTAAATAATTCCAAAGCCGTATTTCCACCATGCTCCGAGGCATAATGTTTGGGAGCTTGCTCCAATTCCATCATGATGTTATCCTTGTCGTTTCCTAGCTCCGAATGAGAGTGCTTCACCACTGAAAATCAATTTATCCAAAAATGTCCCTTTTTCTTTGTGAACGCGTTTTGTGACGCATGGCTCTTAATTGGCGCATAAATCTTTTGGCTTGGGCTGATCTTTCGCGTATCGTCCTCCTGTTTGTATCACTCTCTGTCTGGCCATGACGATCCTCTGTCTCTTTCTCTTTTTTCTCACACCTCCTGGATTGACTCCCACCGTTCTTCTGGCGGGTACTGCTGCTGCTGCT
This sequence comes from Ricordea florida, assembly GCA_949710005.1. Classification (NCBI taxonomy): domain Eukaryota; kingdom Metazoa; phylum Cnidaria; class Anthozoa; order Corallimorpharia; family Ricordeidae; genus Ricordea; species Ricordea florida. Next base: position 13,015,446 of record OX453280.1, read on the forward strand.
CTTCTTGTTCCCACCGTTCGTCTTGTGGCTGGTCTTCGTCTTTTACTGGGTGGAGGTCTCAATAAATTTTCTTTCCAATTTTCGGTGGCTCCTTGAACTGCTTGAGCTAGTAGACTTGGACCTCGTCGTTTGGGAGCTCTCCTCCTCCTTCCTGCGACACGTTGGGCAACCACCCCTCCGAGAGCCGTGGCACCTTTTCTAAATAATGATCTAGCAATGGAGGTGCTGCTCTTTTGGCAAGGGGTACTGCTGTTCTGAGTCCAGCACGAAACAAAGGTCCCAAAAATGCTCCTATGCCTCCTCCTCGCTGAACAATATGGGGCACAGCCGCGCCTCTAAACACAGTAATGGATCCTCCTACTTGTCTCATGGGAATGACGTAAGGTGGAGCATGCATCATTCAATGCGGTAGTCGGCTTCTCTTGAAGTGTAACGTTCCCTGAACCACAGAGTCTGCAAATGGTATCTCTTGACCTGTGTCATCCGTTATAAGGATGCTGATGGTAGCAAAATGTGTTTGGGACAAGTCAAAATACATAGGATTCACAAAATCTTGATTCACCACGGGTTCTTTGGAAATGGTCGGCACCACTCGCAGTAGATTGGCATTGATATTTCCCACAGGATGAGGTGCCACAATATCTGTATAAACACACATGTTATTGGGTTTATTGGGTTTATTGTTCCGTTTTGTCCAACTTCACCTTATGCTGAGGTGAATACCAAGCGGTGGCATTCATTTGTCGTGCCAACATGAGACGATCTTGAGTCAACACAGCTTTATCCCCTCTTTCACCTTGAATGTATTGGTAACTCTTGAAACTCAGTTGAGGTGTAAGAAATCCAAGCTCTATGGCTAGAGGAAGACTGAATCCCAGTTTTGCTTCCTTTTTCAATTCAATCGTTGTCACCTTTTCATTGTCCGCATTGTTCTCTATGACGATGTAATCAGCCAAATCTATACCCTGATGATCGGCGCGCATGGCAAGTTCATCGTGAATGGTCTGGAAAATGAGTCCACTGGTCGAGAGGTGTTTTGTTCTTGGTAGATGAAAGTGACCAGAATAGACATGTCCATCAGGGTTTCCCATTTCCGCATAAGCCAGGTAAGCGCCTTCATCTTGATTATAGGCATTGGCATAAATGAGATTGACGAGAGCCACTTTCCAATATTGATTCATGTAAAGTCTCTCAGGCAGGTCTACGGTAAAATTGCCTGGTCTGTTGGTTTGACGTTTGGTATTGCTGGGTAGCGTCATATAAAAACGACCATCAGACGTCATCGTTTTTTCCTGAAATGTAACGTTACTTCCACCACCCCATGTAAAAATGGGATTGGTTCCCCTGTATCACCTCTTAAAAGGATTTCAATGGTGTTGAACGATTTCAAACGTACATCATGATAGAAGAGATTGAAAAAGTTCTCGTGAATAATCTCTCCTGGGTTACCTCTGGGAGCCACTGCTCACAAAATGTTGGCACGCACATCACCAACCACCTGGGATGCCACTATATCCGAATAAATGTAGATGGTTTGAAAAGAAATGGCTGTTAGAAACCAGTGAATCGGTTTATCCAGAGTCGTTGCCAACCAATAGGCATCAGTACTATGAGTAAAATCCCCACGATATTCATCAGCACCCAAACGTAAGAAAGTATTAAGAGGATCAGATGCATCCAAACCACTCTGTCGAAAATAGCGTCTTCCATAAGGTTGATCCTCATACACTTCTGCAATTTCCAGTTTGTTGACGATCCAAGGATTGAGGGCCAGCGCCGACGCTCTCTGGATGGTAATGGTAGGATGATTATTCTCGTAGGTGAATTTGAATTCTTGATCCATCAATCGATCTCCAAACGTAAATCTCAATCCTCCTTCCATCCCGCGAATCACATCTTCAGCGGTTCTGTAATCTCCTTCATGAATATGTAAAGGCACCCAGTACTCATCCTCATACTTTTTGATATCGTTTAATTTGTCGGGTCTTCTGGCACGACCAATTCTGGCAAAGAACAGACTCTCTGGTGTATAATGCTGGGATATATTTATCCATGTGTGCGGATAAATAATACTAGCCAACGCCACTTGCCATTCATCTCCATGAAGTTCATAGTTGTTGGGTAAGGCAATTTTAAAACTGGATCCGTTGTTGTTCGGATAAATGTCAGTACTTGCGTTACTCGGAAGCAACAAGTAAAAATCGTCGCCATTCATTCTCGTTTCTTACGAAAATGTAACGTGAGTGTCACAACACCTCCTTTGAATGAAATCGGTTCACCTGTGTCTCCTCTTAAAAGCACTTCAATGGTCTTGATACGATTGAGTCGTACAGGATTGTAAAAGAGGTTGGGAAAATTTTCATGAACAATCTCGTTCGGTTCTCCTCTTGGTGCAATCACACGAAGCACATTGGCTCGTACATCTCCCACGATCTGTGTTTCCACCACATCTGAATAAATGTACATGGTTTGAAAACTGAGACCTCCAGTACTACTATCTTTTCCACCAATAAACCAATGCACTATGTCATTCAGGTTGTTTTGCACTCGGTACATCGCATAGTCATCCTCATCAGGTATATCATCGGCAGTAAAACGGTGATCCCATCCAAAAAAGGCATAATTGGAATCATCGAACCGACCATTAGGGTTTGGAAAATCGCCATCAAGGGTACCATAGATAGGAGATGTGTCAACATAACCAGGTTGTGTGAAATGTTCAAGTTCGAGAGCTTTGTACAGATACCTATTAAAGGCCAATCCTGAAATCTTTTTTATCTTCAATTCTGTATGATCATCCACGTCTTTGATTTGCCATTCTTCATTGACCAGATCGTCTCCAAATTCTTGTCGTAAGGCGTGATCGACTCCTCTCACGACATCTCTCACTGTTTGGTAGTTACCTTCAGCCAAGTAGACTAGTACCCAACCATTGTAATATCCGGGTTTATCCTTGTAGTTTTCAGGTCGGCGATCCAGACTAAGTAAGGCCATAATTTTTCCCACATGATTGGGTTGAATCTTGCTCTTATCATCAGCGGGTGCAATGTTGACCCACGAATGAGGGTAAACGATACTGGCTAGAGCCACTTCCCATTCACCGTACAATTCAAGCGTGTTGGGTAGCGTCACTGTAAAACCGGTGGGACCATTGTGGGGAAACGTATGGGTACTGGCGTTACTTGGTAGATAAAGATAGAAATTGGACGGAGCCTTTTCAGTCATGGTACCACGTGAATCTTGTTTCTGAAGTGAAGTGTTTCTCTGCATCAAGCTTTAAAGCAATTTCTATTTCGCTTAAACGTTGTTCATGAAGCTTGTGGTAATGAATGTTGGCAAATACTTTGCGTTCCTGTTCTCCTTCTTGAAGATTTTCATGGGGAGTGATCCATTGCAACACTCGTGATTTTCCACGCCCATCAAACCACGGTTCAATATTCAAATTGGATTCAACAAAACAGGACTCCGCGGGTCGATAAGCCACAGGGATATATTTCCTTACCCCGTGGGGTGGATCGATATAAAACGTCCAGGCTTCTTCTTGAGGTAAACAAACAAACATGAGATGGGGAAGAGACGAATCGATTCGAAACCGTCCATCTCTGTAAGGCGGTCTAATGTTGTCATTGTTATCCACAAATCCCAGGATGCGTGCAAACGGTAACGAAATCCTGAAGGTAGCTCCTGGTTGAAGATCAAAACGAAATTTTTCTTGCTCGTATCTCATAGCAATACCCACGAAGAAATGAGTCTTGGCCAGGTTCCTCAAAATAATACGAAAACGATGAGAATAGTAATCATCCACATCAATAAAATGGGACAACCAATTTTGGGTCCAGGTGTTGTTAAAGCAAAAGTCCACATCATTCTCAGTCGCTTCAATAAAAGGGCGAAGATTCACACCCATCGTTTCATCATCATCATTGGTGAGCTCAAAACAATGTTCCCCTTCAGGTATCTTGAATGTATCCGTTTGGTTGGCGAAAGGTGGTACCACCGTATAATCTTGGGTTTGTAACCCATCTGAAGAGTCGGGATGTCTCAAAGCCACAAATCCCAATAGTCTGGCCATGGGTAATGGAAATCTAAGAGCTCGATCCGCGGGAATGTTCCATCGAACCTTTCTGGTGGTTGGTTGATAATTGGATTCGATTTGAATCTCAGCTAAATCATGCACCAGGGCATCCGTGACATGTTCAAACACACTGTAGTAACCAGGATAGGGAGCAGGAGGAAGTGTTTTGGTGACCCAAGGTTTCCCTTCTCCAGTACTGTACTGCCATCTCACATCATGTGTCTCATCCAGGGATACTTTTCTGGGTTGATACCATGTTTTAAAAAACACAATCTCAGTGAGTCCAACTTCCCAGTCTCCTAGCAATAAAATCTCTTGAGGTAACTCGATGTTGTAATGATGAGATCTGTTATCCAAAAAACGATCATTGAGGGTGTTGCTTGGAAAAATCAAGTAGAAATCCTCTTGGGCCCACATGTTGACATCAATGATTCAAAACCAGTGACAAGACCTCTTTTTATTTACACATCTTTCATGTAATGGGCGGGAATCCATTGATCATATTTACTGGGCCACCCTCTCCAGCGTACTAAATATTCTTTTCGACGACCCGTCCCTCGAGTATCGAGGATTTGTTCCACTTTGAAAAATCATCCTCCTTGATTCGCACTCGTTCCAGTTCAGGTTCATAGAACATGCCTTTTAACCATGTCCCGTCATATTCCTTTAATCGATAGGTGGGTACTGTGGTACGATTACGTCTGGCCACGGTAAACACTTCTTCCGTCCAATTGGGTGTGTACCCCTTTTCAAAGATACCTCTCTCTTTGGAGATACGTACCTGATCCCCCACTTTAAACTTGAAACGCATCCGTTTGACTCGTTTCACAAAATTGTCCCCATACAAATAACGCCATACATCTTGAGCATTGTCCTGGGTGACCAGGTTGGGAGCAGTTCCTATACTGCGATGTGTTGAACTATTGTAACTTTTCACCAAATCATCCAACACATCCAAGTAACGATAATGATTCACTTGAGTAAAATAGCGCCACATGCGTCCTTTAATGGTTCTGTTAAAACGTTCCACGATTTGGGCTTTGGTTTCACTGTAGGTAACAAAATGATCCACGTGTTTGGATTCCAAAAACGCTTGAAACTGACGGTTCGTGAATTCTGTTCCTTTATCCGTTTGCAAACGTTCAGGGATGCGTTCATGTTGTTTAAAAATGTGATCAAAAGCTTCCACCAAACTTTTACCCGTTTTGTTTTTCAAAGGCACCACCCAGGCATATTTGGAGAGCACATCAATGACGGTCAAAAGATAACGAAATCCATCATTCTCCTCCTTCAAGGCTTGTACATCCACAAGATCCGCTTGCCATTGTTCATCCATACCATTGACCACCACCCGACTGCGTTTAAACTGCTTTCGCACAGGCTTGTGTAACGTATACGGAACCTGAGATTCGAGCCATTTCCTGGCTATGGAGGGTTTGATTCCTTTGACGCGAGCGGCACCAACCAATCGCTTGGCGCCAACAAAGGCAGCAGGTTTCCCTGGTTGGTAGTACAATCTTTCTAGCATGGGTATGGATTGTCTTTCCGTCTTCCATTTCTGCCGCCGCGTCTTCATACTCTTCTTGATCGTCCGAAATTTCAATCACAATTCCTTTACAGCAGGCAATATGACACCTTATTTGTTTAAACAAGTTTCTCAACGTGAGAGAAGGTAGAGATCCACGTCCCAAGCAAGGCCTTGTAACACTAACACAAGTGGAGCCTCCGGATTGTTTTTATGGCTTCCTCATGTAATTATACAAATACATCATCACCAACCATGGTAAACTGGGTAGTGTCATATCTTGTTTCGTCAACCACTTCTGTATGACATGTTTTTGTCCCACCGATAAGGTCAGAAAGTCAAGCATCCGCATAAACGCTGCTACATGGCCCCAACATACGGGTGGTTGCCTTTCTTCCACTCGTCTCCAACATTTCTGTAGATCCCACACTGTACATGGGAGACAACAGGCAGGTATGTTGAACACATCGGTTTGGATTGAACGGCTCAACTCTGGATCCATTCTTGCAATAGCATGAATCATCGATAGTTTTAGCCTCTTCATCTTGAACTACAAAGAAAACAGAAGATGAGTCTGCACGTTATGTAGCTTGCGGCAACAGACGATTTAAAGATTGAACCTCACAGTCCTGGAATGAGAACTACAAAGAAAACAGAAGATGAGTCTCCACCCTATGTCGCTTGCAAGCCTCACAATTCTGGAAGCGTTTGGCCTACAGGAGAAGATGACTCTCCACTTTATGTAGCGAGCCGATGAAAAGAATATGTTGGTTGAGTGTTCTTGTCACTGGTGGAGTCAAGAAACCTCATCGCTACAGGTCCGGAACAGTATGGACTCCATGAAGAAGAGAGAGAAAAAACGTTCCATGAAGATATGGCTCGTACGAAGCAAACAGCACGTAAATATGGAAACGGGAATCCGAAGACAGGACGAACTACAAGAGGGCGGAACCGAAGAATGCTATCAGGAATCACCATCACAGCATCTTTTGAACATTTTCGAATTGACTAGGCTACCAGGGTTGAGGCCAATGGAGAATTTATGTAAGAGATTTCTAAATCCATTGGAAAAGATTCACCAATGAAGAACAACAGAAAAAACGTGAATATCAAAGTACCTTTTTTTTCTTCCACCAAAAGACTTCCACATAAAAAAATGTCGTCACTGCACTTCAATATCCGTACGGTAGTGTATCATAATCTTGTTTGATCACACGTTGTTATAAACCAGTTTATATTTCTTGTCTTGGGATTGCGTCACCAATTGTTTGTTCTTTGTATCACGTACAATCTTATGAGGGTTATGAACAGCGACAGGTTCACAGTCATTGGCTCGTACCATGTCCACCATGGTATGAAAGTTAACTTTCTCTGTCGTCCGGACATTCAACGTAAATCCCCGTACTTTACATACAATTTTTCCCTTGTATGTCTTGTAGGCATAATTCTTGGGGCCTGCCGAAACAAAGGTGATGATATGATCATCACTGTCCAACTCGTTGGTGAGTTCCCCCAAATAATCGCCCAATGAGGGTTCCCACTGTCCTTCTTCCGATATGTAAACAAGGCTGTCTGTGTCGTAATAACACACTCTTCGATCCAGGTTCTCCATAACACGGTACAATTTAATTCTCGCTTGAGCTGTGGTGAAGGCAGCCAAAACAACATTGGTCCTGTCGGAAGCTTCCACAAAGTCATTCTCTTGGACATAACACACTTCCACCATGTCATCAGAGACAAGATGGACATCTTTTATGTTGACACTGGCGTTGGTAAACAGTTCAAAATAACGTTTCGTATCATTCACCACTTCCAACTTGGGTCTGTTTGGACGCTGTCCCAATTTTCCTCACATGTTGTTTAGTATTTGTTTCCACACACTTCTGGCGCCTGCGTTATACTGGATATTCTCCTTCTCCAAAAGAATCCCTTCATGTTGGTGGTATTCTTGAATGTATCTGTCTTTGTCTTGGTCGGTCTTACACCAAGCAGGCCAACCCGAGACTTCCTGTTTCTTCTTCAAAAACATATCGATATAGTCTTTAAACAAAGTTTGACTTTTTTGATCAAAATGCCATACTTCATGTATTTTCACCACCCGGTATCCCATCTCACGTGCCAAGTCCAGTTCTAGACTCACCCATGTGCCAGTCAAGGTTCTTTCTTCATCCGTGTGTTGTTGCACTTGAATGGTAATACGGGATGATATAAACCGCGGGGGGCAAGCACATCACATTTGATGACACCAAAGTAATCTCCCACCTGGGCAGGATTTAAATTGTCCGTAAATATTCTGGGATGTCCCACAGGATACACGCCGTTCTTATTGATATCTGGGTATAGACTTGTAAAGTCCACATACTTGATCTTCTTTCCTTCCACCAACAATTTCGTGGCATTGGTACGTCCCCCATAAAAGGCATCACGCTGGTTCAGGGGAGAAACAAAATCCAATGCATCCACAAATGCTTTCACTTCTTGGTTCTCTTTTAGGAGCTATCGCCACTGACATTCCCACATTTCCACCACGTCAATGCCTTCTTTCTTCAAATAGTTGGTTCTTTCCAAGGTATGTTGATACAATTCATGCATCGAACAATTGCTGATGCGATTCATGGTGGACCCGGGAAAACACTTGATACAGCCATGAAAAAAGCAACCATGAAACTCATAGGCTGTATTGGTAGCTTCACAATATCCATCCAACAAATAGGGTCCCACACGCTTTTCTCCTTCACTTCTGCCATGACGAATCACTGCATTGTTCTCATGGGCCACATGAGCCAGCCACTGATAGGCGCAATGCGATTGATTGGCTTTTTTCTGTAGCCTAGAAGAGGGATAATGGCAATGGTTTTCTCCTTCAAAAACATGGTACGAAAAATTAAATTGCATAAAGATGCAATGGTCATACTTTCTTTGAAAGGGTGAATATGACATAACCCTTTCACCGTTTCTATGAATTGACAGCAACATCGCCGCAAAATGTCCACATCAGATCGACAATAAGCCACCAGTTCTTCTTGCATATTAAACACCACCTTCTTTGTCTGTTGTTCTTGGTACCAGGTCAGGAACGCATCACGAGCTTCTGGTTTCATACCGTCAGGGTCATAGTATTCAACATCTGGTATGGGTCCCACATAATGTTGGTTTTCTTCTGTATTGAAGAAATGGGGGAAATAACCTTTCTTGAGTTCTTTCATGCCAAATGTTTTGGGTAACTTTGACAGCGGCATAGGAAAAAAATTTAAACTGTCAATAAAACGCACATCCACATCTGGTACTCGCATCTCCATGATCTTGGCGCCATTCATGATGAGGGTTGGTTTCACATTGTTCTTGTACAAATAATCAAAAATAAAATAAGAATCAGAACCCTTAAAGTTATGGGCTATGCAGGTTGCTCCTGGCATCTGGTCAAACAGCCAGGAGCAAAATGCCTCGCACGTTTTAAACATCCACTCCTTCCCGTGTTGATCTTGCACCACCACCAGATTAGGTACATGGATTCCAGTGTTTTGAGTACATTCAAAATCAAAAAATAAATAAGTGTCATCTTGTTCCTCATCATCAGCAGCATCTCTCTTTCTTTTCTTGCCTTGTTTGGGTACTTGCATGAAACACTGATGATTTTTGTCGACAAACTTGTCACATATACGACACATCACTTCTCCACATTTGTGTTCATTGACATTGCGTCGAGTCCGGTCCAGCATTTTACCGCAATCTTTACACTTGAGATACTGTTTGCAAACAGAGATTCCACCCTGAGGCCCCATTCGACGATGATTCTCAAAACATCCAGGTCCCTGAAATGATCTTCGGCAATAAGCGCAATAGATCCATGAGGATATATCACCACGACATCCTTCTTGAAAACAAGACAAACATTTCTTCTTACATCGATGATGCCTTCCCTCTTCTGTGTTATATCCCTTTTCACATTCCAAACAATAATAATTGCGTCCCATGAATCCAGGCATGGAGGTGATGAAATCATAATGACCATGATGTAAATATAAATAAATCACTTTCTCCTGGGTGGTCCCTTTGAAAATAATACTGTTAAAATGTTCCGCACTGACAACCACCAGTTGATAGTGAGGCAATACGGCTTGAAACTTCTTCGCCTCTTCAATACCACATGGTTGTAGGGGGACTCCTGCTTTATGGTGTAATGTCAAAGCTCTTGTTCTTTGTACGGGGCGACCATATTTTATGGAATTATACTTTGGGTCCTTCTCCAGTTTGGCCAGACCAACCACAATGGCTCTGGCCATACATAGTTCGTCCTGGTTCTTTATTCTAATAAGACATCGTTTGTCCCTCAAACGCTTGCTCATATTGATGACTTTCTTTCTTCCACTCCCCGCGGGAAGAGAAACGTGAACTAAATTCACATCAAATCTTTGATTCACATACAAATCCTCATGGGACTGTAACACTCGTTCCACTTCAAACATAATTCTTTGAGATGTGAGGTCTTCAACAGGCATGAATGGTAGACTGATGGGTGAAGATAGTTCGCGAGTTTGCATGACAAAACGAATCTGATCTCGCTCATTCATTCCACGGGTCATATCTGCCATGGCTCTTTCCAACACATGGTTCAAATTGGATGCTCCTTCTTGAATAGTCTTGGCTTGGGGAATATCAATGGTTAAATGATAATCAATTCCCGAGGTTTTGAATCTGGGAATGTGACGTCGATTCTGTTCTTTCAGATCATAACTGGGTAGTTGTTGTTGTCGTTGCTGCTCTTGTGGCTGTCTTCTCCCACGACGTCCTCCCATTTGCTCACTGCAACATTGAATAGTAAAATATAAGTTCAAAAATCGAACATGTTGACATCAAGAGGAACAGGCTGAACAATTTGGTAAAACATGTCAACTTGCCCCTCTTCCTGTTGTTGTTGTTGTTGCTGTTGTTCAAGGATGGTTACGGCCTGTAATAACTCCTCATCACTATTCATTGGTTCAGCATCACCTTCTTGTGCCGTTTCATCATCACTTTCTTGTTCCATTTCATTCATGGCTTGTAATAAATCATGATCACTCACTGCGGGCGTAACCATCTCTCCGTCAATCATCAAACCCAACAAAATGCTTTGTTTATCAGGACGAGAAAATTGATGGAGGACCCATTTTGAATCAAAACAAGTCATTTGTTCGGCGGTGTAACCCATCATCGTGCAAGATTGCACCCAAGGGCGAATGATATGAGATGGTTTGACACATGTCAACGCTCTTTCCATAAACCTTGAAATCTTTGCTTCATCATCCGCCTCGCAACTATGATCTTTTTCGTATGGAGTTCTATGAGAACATCCATAACAGGCCTCATTCGCCAAAGACTTGATTCGTTTCCAAAGGCATTCACAATAGACGCGCCAAAACTGAGCTTCTACATTCTCTTTGATTTCCTCATCCATGTTTGCTTCTTCTTCTTCGCTCCACTAGTTGTGGTGAAAATACTACAACTCACTCTTCTTTTATACTCTCTGAGGCATACCCTGTTCTTTACCTGTTTTACCAGTCTTTTCCGGTTCATCAGGTTTTTCATACCTGTCAAACAAGTTTTTCTTGTTAAAAAAACCCGTTTTGATAGGGGGTACCCCCCACCCCCCTCTCTTATTTTTAAAAAACCAGACAAACAGATTTTAAACCGGCTTCCCCCAAAAAAGTATATAAGCAATGACGCTGCTTCCAGTCGGTGTCTTTTCGCTCATCTCTTTGTAGGCGAAGGTGATACAGGGTGATATTTGTTCCAGTGTTTTTCCAAGTTGACGGTCAAGATGCCCAAGCGTAGACAACAGAGCCAAAGAGGTGCTGCCAAAAGACCAGCAACAAGTTCTTCTTCCTCTTCTTCTTCTTCCAGCGACCCTGTATCGCCTTCGCCTTCTGGGTCGTCCCATCCGCTGCTGATCCTGTAACAACACCATCTGTTTCTGCTGCTGATGCAACACCATCTGTTTCTGCTGCTGTTGATGATGTAGTACCACCTGAAACAACTGAGCAACAGCCGGACAACCAGGAACCAGGAGCAGTGGCAGCCAACCCTCTGACTATACCGCGAGATCCACCCATTGACGGTCCTTGTCTGGTTTGTTTTGAAGGCGAAGCAGCCCCTCCAACACCATGTTGTAAAAAGCCACTGTGCGATCCTTGCCTGAAACATTGGTTGGACAACAGACGGTTTGACTGCCCGCATTGCAGGAAACAATTGCCATCCACGTACATCATGACCTCTGAAGAAGCCACAGATGCCCTGTTACAAGACTCAGAATTCCTACGAAGGATTCGGCTGGTAAGAATTGATTATGACACTATGATAGCTATTTTGGAAGCCATATTTGCTATGGCTTTTTTGGTCGTAGGACTTTATTATTTATATTTGATCATAAGAAATGTACAATCTCGTTTACTTTAGTTTTTTTCTTTTTTTAGACTTATAATGAACTGATACTGAGTATGAAGGATAAGCAAGAACGAAACTTGAAATGTTCCAACATTGATTCGATTGTCAAGGACTTATTACAAAAAGCCATTTGTATAAGTTTTAATTTATGGGATGATTATACACCAATGGATTATTGCGAAAGACGAGTTCTTTTTGATTCGCTCATTGGTTAATTTTTTTCTTTTTCTTATCTATAGGCCTTGATCAAACTCAAAGCGACCAAATCAACACTTAAGTATAAGTTACAACAGCAAAATAGAGTTCCTTTTAATCCATTTCGATTCTTTTATAATTATTATACGATGCGAGAATTGTTGGAGAGTGCCACCAATATTGATGTCATATACAATCCAGCTTTCATCAAAGAAATATGTGAACTGTTAGATATGCTCCATTGTTAAATCTTTTTTTTTGTTGACGTGAGGTTAGGGGTGGCTGTAAGGGGAGGTTGGAGGCCACACTGTAAATATTAAAAAAGAAAAGAAAAGTTATTCTGTGAGGTTAGGGGTGGCTGTAAGGGGAGGATGGAGGCCACTAAAAAAAAATAACTTTTCTTTTTTTTTCAGACCATGGAGCATATGGTATCATGCATACAGGTTGTCCCCAACACAGCAAAAAATTCAAATTCAAACAACAAAAATTCAAACAACAAAAAATTCGTTTGCATTTGTATGTACAATATTGTGATTAAAAAGAACTTTTTATTTTTTTTTAATTTTTTTTTATTTTTTTTAATTTTTTTTTGGTGGGGGGTACCCCCACCCCCCTCTTTGATGTCTTTTAAAAAAAATATGATTGAATACACTTTTTTTTTTTTCTTAGGCGATGAGTAATATCATAGACATTCAAATACCTCATAATATTGTTGTCACCATGAAAGTAGGAGATAATGAATACAAGATTGTCAATCTTTACAAACGAACTCTATAAATTGTCTTTTCTATTTTCCAGATGTATCCAGAAACACGCTATAATAAATCACAACTACGAATCGACAGATCATTTATAGTCTTTAAAGAGATACGTGAATGGGAATATTCCATGTTACATGTTCACAAAAAACTTGTGCTTGATTTTTTACTCAAAACATTTCAAAAACCCTCTTTTTTCATGAAGAGAGAACACAACCTCTTATAGTTTTCTTGTTTCTTTACCTTTTCACAGATGGTTCGATCAATTGATGATTGTTCAAGATACATTACTAATAAATATCAAGAATTAGTGGATGTTCCTATGGCTCAATTTGATCTGTTTGATGCTTATAGCCTGTTACGTACTCGTGATTATCTGTTTGATTGTAGAAGGATAGCTTTTCGTTTATTAACTGAATATATAAATTTTTTTATCATTACAGATAATGAATGCGTTGACCTTATGACGTTTGTTATGCATGATTACTACAGTAATTTCAATGACTATAGTCCACGTGATTATCACACCTTCTGGATTCGTGAAACCTTGGATTTTTGTTATCTAAGACTTTGTCGTTTTTTCGTCCATCATGAATTTTAATTTTTATTTTTGTAGATTTATTACATGCTTGCTGAATGTGCAAGATATGTTATGGATAACCACGGTTTCGTTCATAAACCCGTTATTTGCTTTATAGGAAGACCATGAACATTTATGATCATGGAGTGCCAGAAGATGGAATTACCCTATTCTCTTGTAAAAAACAAACATGGTTATGATTCTTTAAAAGATTTCAAATGATATATGGTGTGTGTGTTTTTTTTCTATCTGTTAGGAATGCATTCAAAATGTCATTTAAACCCATTCAACCATTCATGTCCCTTCATTTGAGAGAATGCCTAAAAGGCGACGCATTAAAAGATACAAAAGAGTGTTCAAAAGAATAAGACAGTACGGGGGAAACCAAAGCACATTAAGGAAACTCGTTGAACGTTACAAGCGCCCTCAACCTTTCATTGGAACTTGGTGATGGCAACAAGAAAGAAAAAAAGAACGCAAAGAAGAAGAAGACGCACCATGCGTGGTGGAGCACTCTCAGCAGCTGAGATAAGACAAAGACTGGACAAAAAATATGGCAAAAGATCCCATTATGCAAGAATAGCAAAAAAAATGGCAGGACTCATGGTTTCTTTTGCAAATTGGTTCGGTAGAAAACTACACAAGTGAAAGAAGAACAATAAAGAATCAAGATGAATTGTACCATTGTTTTTTTATTGACGCTCTCGTTCCAAATATGGTGTAGGGGGATGCTAAGCTCCCCTTTCCCGCCAAAACCGGTTCAAACCGGTTTTTTCCGGCCATTTGCATAATTTCGACACCGCCGCCATTTTTAAATACCCTGACAAAAATTTTTTCAACAGCCAATCAAAAGCCTCCATTTGTGCCATAGTGGCCCCCCTTACTACTCACGAATAATTTTGTCATCGTAACGTGTTTAGCTTTTCCAATGAGATTCTCTTTCATTCCGTTAAAGCGTATCTTCTATCTCTCGTAGGGCAGTTTTTATCTTCATTTTTCACTTAGCGGTTTTGCTTTCCAGATCTATCCAGAAATTCGTTCCTATCATCCAGAATGGAGTAATAGACGTTTCATGGCATTCACGCCAAAGCCCTTTGCTTTTCTTTACTGTTTATGCATAAACGAAATACAGAGAAATTCCTTCTTAATGACATGTTCAAATCATCTTCTTTTTTAACTCGTGGATACGCGAAGCGTATTTGCGAGTTTTTGTGGGGACTCCGATATGCAAATTGTCACTCATTCACTCCGGTGTAGACACTGTTCGTAATGAGTGGGATAGAACTCGGGAGCACCGATATGAAGACGACAATTGTCGTCACCGAGTCTACTGATCAAAGTTCATGCCGAAAGTGTATCGTACCGGTGCTAGAGTTTGTGGTGATTTTGTAGCTTAACAGCACGATCAGCGGTCTTACTAAAATCAAAAGGAGTTTGAATGTCTCCAGTTAGGACAATGGAGACTGAATTTCATGAGCCTTTGACTCGGCCAGGCGCTAAACGTGACGAGAAGATAACCGTTCACTCTTCCGACGTCGACCGCCCTCAAGATTACAGGCAGTATATGAATTTCAGTTGGCTCGAAAATGATCTGAAGATGAGAAAATATCTTGCTAATGTAGTAAGCCTTGATGTGGAGAACTCATAGAGCGAAATGAGCACTTGAATGAGAACTTATATGAGCGAAATGAGCACTTGTTATTGAACGAAACGACTACTGAAAACAGAATAAATTGACGAATCCATGATGTGAAACCGAAGAACTTCTGTGGCCAATCAGGATAACAAACATCGCATGGAGGACATTTCTACTTATTTAAGTGTTAGTACTAATAGGAATGGAGTTGGAGAGGTATTGGGACGGTCAAGAAGTATGTCAACGTTTACTTCTAAATATGGAGGCGCCTGCCGTGACGGAGACACATTAAGATTAAGAAAGTCATTAAAGGGTTCGAAAAGAATAAGTCATGTAGAAAATGTATTAAGCGTTATATTATATACAATACACCACAAGCCTTTACAATGAAAAGTTTTCTATCTATTCATTGAATTTCCAAATTTGCGTTGAAGTGAGTTAGATTGTGTTGAAGTAGACCTGTTTTGCTTACTGTTGTGTGACTTAAAACACAGATGTATTGCTGTGTTTTGTGTATTGCTCTGTTTCTTGCATGTTAGACCTAGAAAGTGCTGAAACCAGTGAAATATTTTATAATGAGCATATACTGAAAAGTCGAGGAGAAGTGGCTGAATAATATGTAAATAGCGCAGCTATAAATAAACACAATGATTGGGAAGAGTTTCTAAAATCCAGGACTAAACAAACAGATGCACCTTATTCCAAGGAATCTATCGAAGAACATGCCAACAAAACTGAGCAATTGAAGCTATTATTACTCCAACAAAACTGAGCAGTTAAAGCTATTATTACTGATTCTAAAAAAGATGATATTGATGATGGATAGTGCGAAGTTGAGGACTGCCATTCAGGTGCCTTAGATACTTTTATTATAAGAACCAGATGTCACTGAAAATGTGGAAAAGATCATTAGTTTTGCTCCAGGTAAAGGAAACAGACCTTTAGTGGTATTTATGGACAAAGAATCTGAATGCATATCATTTCTTACAGTTTACTGTCGACAAAACAGAGCTGATAACCAAGAAAGAACAACATCTGTGCATTACAGTACAGTATGCAAATGGCTAAGATGGAAGAATTGCCCAGTTAGTACTTAACATCTTGTACAAATTAAAAGACTGCAAGTATTCCTTTAAGAAAGTGTAACTCCAAAGGGGAGAAATATACCACTGATGACCTAAAATCAGATGATAATGTAAATAAACTAATTCAACTTGATGAAGGATTGAGAGTCTTAAGGATTTTAAGATCATCACATACTTTGAAAAATTGCAGGAAAGACTTGTTTGGAATGATTCGTCAACTGAGCACTAAATGGTTTTCTTCATTATCGGCTGCAGAATCAAGGCGGATATTTCTGTTGAAAACATTGAATAGACTTGTAGACAACAAAAACTATAATGATGATAAAATTGACAATGTCATGGCAACAAAAGTCAGACCTATTCAGAAGGACCCTGTTACATGTGTTAGAAACTTTTAACACACAGACAGTGAGCAGCAGGATACCAGAACTACATTTGGTTTCAGCTCCATTTAATCCTGTACCCTTACGTTAAGTTATCAAATTTTTTAACAACTGTATGCTTGCCACCTGCCTTATAACTGATGCTTAATGTAGTCAAATGATTGGCGTCATGTACTCACTGTATGTTTATTTCGAAAAGCTTCTCAGCTCCCTGGTCACTTTCATGCTATGAAAAAACACTTCGATAATTTTAAAATTATTCCTTTTTTCTCTCATCTAACTTCTCTATTTTGTAAACGTATCCACGAGTTCACCATAGTCCTACTTTGCTTTTTTTATGAATGGAGAACACTACTTAAAACGATGATCGATTTCCACCTTGCATAATAATTTTATCTCTTTTTTATTTCAGCTGATACAAGCTATTTAAAGAATAACCTTAAACATGAGATCATCCCGCTTCAGACGTAATGTGATTTCAACAGGAACAAATCTAATTAATATATTTACATCTGTTATCGTTAACCGTGCCGCTGGAAATTACGATGAAGCCATCGACAGTTTTGACGATCATTGCTATCAAACACACATTCCAAACGACATATGTTCTCTTTGTCAATTTCCAAAAAATCTATTATGTGTCATGGAAATCGATCCCGGTCTATTGATGTTTTTTGACGAGACAGATGAGTAATGATCTCAATTTTATTTTTTTAGATGAATATTGATAGAATCATGTATCGAAGCAGAAACGATCAAAAAGGGTGGATGGCTGAATTCATAGTAGACGGACGAGTAGTGATGCGTTATTTAGGCGGCACCAATCTCCGTCAAGTCGTGACTAAAATGAATGACTTATTCTTCTATCCGTCAAGTAGTGACTAAAATATATTTTATAATCATCACCATCATTAATCATCATTCTTGTCTTTTTATAGACTATTATTCGTATGCATGAACGAAGAAATCCTAGCCGCCATTTGAAGAAAGAAGAAGATATTAAGTACGGCTTCCCGGCTCTTCGGTCAAGACTTTATTCGTTTTCTATACTATTAGCTATTCCTTTTCATTTTTTACAGATAATCCAGTCAGTTGATGACTGTGTAAGTTTTCTTTTGGATAGGTACAACGAACCTATCGTAGATGAATCTGATCTATTAGATATTAAATGCGTTTACGGTGACTTATATGTTTTCGTTCGATAAGAACATTTCAAGATGTACTCCGTCTATCGTCTTTTTCAAACAATTAACATTATTCAATTTTTATAGACAATCCAGGCAATTGATGACTGTGCAAGTTTGTGTATAGAAGGGTTCAACGAAACCGTAGAGGAATGTGATCTATTTGACATTTTAGAAATCTACGATGAGTTATTATCTGCCACAAGAGTTTATAAGAACCTCCTTAGAAAATGCTTACGAATGCAAAACAATGTAGATTACCAATGCTATTGTGAATATTACTTTTTTTAAGACAATAGTGATGATGATGATGATGATGATGATCAAGGGTTTATAACACCTTTTTTACGAGATCTTTGCAAATGTGCTTTTCAATGCACACTATGTGAAATGCCAGACGTTTGTACGCATCAGTGCAATCACTGTAGAGATTATCAGACATGTCTCAATCCCTATCATACTTAGAGCTTATCAATATTTTGAACCGACGAATATTACATTTTTCTTATCGAGACGTAAGTTCAAAACGTTATTCTTTCAGTAAAATTCCATCCATCTATTTAAAAAGAGCGTTTTATCTTTACAACAATAGTTTTTTCCATAATGAGAAGCCTCTTTTTTTCAGATGTTTCAAATTAAATGTGGTCCTTCCTTTACAGAAGTATTGTATCATTGGTAGTTCGAACATTTAGAAGTAATTAGTTAGTCTACTCTTGTTATACTGTTTCATGTTTCTCATTAAACTCCATTCATGTGTGTCTCGATATTTGCGTCTATATAAGAAGCTCTAATCCATTCTTTTCCTTTCATTTTACGTCCGAACATCATGGTTAAAACACGACAACGATTCTCTGTTGTCAGACATAAACGATACGGAGGTAAACGAGTTGTTGTTGGAGGAAGAAGAACGAGAACGAGAGCAAGTCTCGTCAACTACAGACCCACACCACCTTTCTTTGGCTCTTGGCAAAATCGTTTCTAATGACCTACAGAAAGACACGACAACGACAACGATGACGACGCCGACGACGCCCCATGCGTGGAGGAGCTCTCGCCAGAAGAAAACCTAGAGTCATCGACAAAATTGCGGAAGGAGCTAGCATTGTTCCTTTCAGGACCAGCACCAACTTTTCTTACCGCCGCTGGGAAGCTTGGAAGCCAAGTCTACAAAGGCGTTCACGATGCTTATCTACAATACAAGTCCTAAATAATCGTGTACACAACCATGATCATTAAACGTTTTTTATTCCTTATTATACATTGGTGTGTCTTGTTCCAACGACGATTTGCAATTCGCTACATCGGGTATAAAATTGCATCTTGAAATCCTCCATTTCTTTATTTTCTCCTTTACTCAAACTCCTTCTTTTATAACCCCCTTCGCGCTCCCGGGGTTTTTCCCACCAACCAATCACTGTCCTCCACTTTCCCGCCTTTTTTGGCAACGCTGCCAACACCACCTTTTTTCATTCAGCACCTATTTCAGCCAATCAGAAGCCTCCATTTGTTCCTTAGTGACCCACCTTACTTCTAGGGAACAGCCCAGGCAAAACAATTCATGCGTCAATTAGGAATGATGCGACGGCAAACGCGAAGTCGCCCTCGGAGAATAGACATTTTCGGATAAATTGACTTCTAGCCATGAAAACCTATTATTTGAGACCAGGAAACGACGACGACAATATCACGAAATTAGAGCAAAGTCCTAAACACTATGCCTCAGGGTTATACCTATGGTTATGCCCTGTTCATGTGGGACTTAACTCCAGACGGAAGCGGTGCTGCGTATCACATGCACCCAGAGTACAGAGGTCAAGTCACCATTAAAGGTGTTCACGGCACCAACAGACACAGTTCTCACGTTGGTCGTCTACGGAGAGTATGTGGACGTCATGGAAATCGATGCTAACAAGAACGTGACTTATGACCTGGCTTGAGCATGTTAAGCACGCGCGATCCGTACGTTGCTTCCACGTTTCTGGGTGTGTTTCCAAGTGAACGATTACCCAAACAAGTACGCAAGTATCCCGCCTCTCTCATTGCCAATACAGATCCTGCCAGTAAACCAGAACAGCATTGGATTGTCATGTATTTCCCAGAGAAGACAAAAAACGAATTTTTGGATAGCTACGGACTTCCGCCCGCATTTACAAGAATACTTTTACAAAGTACCTGAAAGGGAAAAGGATGTTACGCAACACGAAAACACTACAAGACTTCAACTCTTCCGTGTGTGGATATTATGGTCTTTTTTATTTGTATTTTCGAACGCGAGCTTATAAGCCATCGAGTGATGTTTCACCCCGAGCAATAAACAAGCGAATGACAAACACGTCGAAGCATTTGTCAAACATTATTTGTCACGTCGTCGAACCAAACCCACCATGTGCAACGCTTATGATTGTAATCAATGCAATGTGTCAAGAAAACAATGTTGTTCTCATAGAAATAAAAAAAGTTGAAGGTTAAAACACGATTCATTTGTATGTTGGAAAGTGCAACGATGTCATCTTCTTATTACGATGAACCCTTGTTTAAAACGCCATGCAATATGATCATTACGGGACCCAGTCAGTGAGGAAAAACAACGAAGAAGAAGGTCGTTTCCTGACCCTAGGCGTTGACGATTTCGATGCAAGAGAAATTGTGGACGAAATGGAGGAACTAAGTCGAACCACCAGTAACGACTTTGATTCCAATCGATATCTTCGTAGCACGTTTGGAGATGCGACGGTCAACCGCGTTCGACAACAACAACTATATCCCCTCCACTAGCCTATGATCCTCTCACGGCGTCTCTCGCTGGCACCTTCGGGTTTGGTTCTCGATCCCCTACCATTCGATCTTTAGCCGCTACACCGCCAAAGGTAAGGAACAGTTCTTCCACCGGAGTACGGTTAGCTTCGCTCTGCCATGCACGCAACCTCGTCAAACACAACGTGTTGTCGGGTACAAAGGAACTCCGCCAACGAAGCCACTTCGTTTACCCGACATTACAAACATTACACCATTACGAACAGCGCCCTCTATCGGAGAGGTAAGAGTGGGATTTTCATCACCAACAACTCCTGTTTCACCAGGCTCATCAGAACGCGCCCTGCTACACCTACCATAAGTACATCCACACCTATCAGAAGAAGAACACCAAGACGACGCCCACAGCAACAACGGCAACACAGGGGCCCGAGGAACCAGGACAAGTTCAGGTCAGGAAACCATTATCCAGAGCGTGCAACTGCTAAAGGTTCTTAACACGGCGTTTTCACAGGTGAGGTTATTTTTAGAGCGGCTTCTCCAGCGAAAAAATGTTGTTTCTGCTGTCTCAGTTATCTCATCGGAGCTACTATTCTCTATGTAAATACCTTGACTATCGTCAGAAATGCTGTCCGAACACTCCGATGAAGACTCGTGTATGTCGGCTATGTTCGTTGTCGATACAGGCAGTTATCATGCTACATATCAATCATGCACTAGCTTGTGATTGGTTCTTCCAAACCAATTCGCGGGAGAGACGATCTAAAAATAACCTTACTTGTGAAAACGCCGTTTCACAGACCTTGTATGGGAGTTGCACGCTCTGCCAAAACAGTCTGACCACTTTCACCGCCAAAAAATTCCCATTTACCTGCTACACCAAATGCTCCACAGACGATTGTCCTTTCTTCACCAAAACAGACAAGTTGGATGATTACTCCAGCGTCTTGCTGTACAAAGTACAACCACTGTACAAACATCTTCCAACGTTTTGCGAGCAGGGTGATATCGCCAGCATGGTTATGGCTACCACGGAGGAAAACTTCAACAGACATTTCTTCAAATGTGGAAACAACAAAATGAACGATTTTCCATGGGATTACTTCCAGTGGGCTGACGAAAATCCTAACTCCAATACAATGCCGGTAGAAACACCCACAAACCATCAGCCACATCACCACCACCACCTACACAAGAAAGAAAAAGAAAGACACGCCCGTCTATAACATCCATGGATGTCGACGGAGAACCCAGGCGGTTTGATGGTAATCTCATGCCCGGGAAAGTTGCTCGTTACAACAGAAACGAGTTGGTAATAAGTCAAGTCAATGATGACGCCCGTTTCTTATACAACGATTGGATGATTCCCAAAAAATTCATCACCCCAGAATTCCAGAGCTTAAAATCGGATGTCATTATGGTCGGACCCTACACCGACAAGGCAGAGAAAGAAACCCGCTCTCCCACCACACATTAAGAGCAGACTAGAACAATCAACAGTATCGACAACATGTTGAACAACTTTGTTTAAATGACTCAAGAAGAAACACTTCTTAATCACGTTGTAACAGTGTTGAAAAAATATACATTAAAGTTTGTTTATTTGAAAACAAATGGTTCCTTCACTATTTAAAAGAAAGCCATCATAGTGCAAGCTACCGCTTGCACGTTCCAATAATTTAATAATAATTTAATAATAGTAATTTTATCCCAATCCCTTCTCCCTTTATACGCGCTCTCGGTTTTCCCGCCAATCAGCGCGCTCCCATTTTCCCGCGCTTTTTTGGCAACGCCTCCAACACCCTTTTCACCCAAACGTGAATGGAGCTTTTTCAGCCAATCAGAAGCCTCCATTTGTGCCATAGTGGCCCCCTTACTACTCACCTGTCATGCTTTCCTTGAGCCCTGTGAGGTTGAAGTTGAGGATAGGGTAGATCCATGAGAATTTGGCTAGTTGCAGCTGGACGCTTAAGTTGTAGTCATTTTTCCTGTATCTGAAGTCTATCATATCGTTGAGGATCCGTGCTTTTAAGTCGCTTGCATACTCTAGCTCGGGCCGGGAAAATGACTGAGCCATATTGCAGGCGGCGAGTGGACGGTTTTGCTGAGTCGTCTCCATCGAGGTGAAAGGTGTCCAAAATGTAGGGATTCGCTTCCGGGGAATTCTGTTTTGCAGTTTGCTGAAAGAAGACATGTTTGATGTTTTGGATGCCGGCTGTTATCAACCACGAGCCGCTCACATTTCTTCAGTTCCTCGAAGAACGAATAGCGGTTGAGAGGAATAAGAATTTCAGCTGTGTGGTTGTTTTGTAAAAACAACCAGCGCAGGCGGATTTAAGGATTTAATTCGGCGGTCGCTGTTATTTTTGTGATTGAACAATCCAGCAATTTTTTGATAAATGTGACTTCGCTGACGTTGTCGGCTTCGTAGACGGACTTACCAGCAGATTTGACAGTCATACGTTTTATCAGGAAAAGGCACCGTTGATTGAGGCTGACTGTACGGAGGCGGTAACAGCAGCCCCGTCTGCAAGAGCCTTGAACGTGAAATCAACAGGAAGTATGCGTTATACCAGTCATAAACAGAACCTCGTAGTCATAGTGTTCGATAGGTTTCAAGTTCCCTTTGATGCATGTTTTTATCACACCTACGATGTGCCGTTCAATTATTCTATTCATTTTGATCGTGGCCATTGGACTCCACTCTCCTTACCTTCATACTTTTCGACTAACATAACTAGAAATACGACTCCCGCAAAAACCTCGCGAAGCTAGTTTTTGAAGAAGTCACAATGCTTTTATATTTTATTTTTTATATCAGCGTAATCCCCATTACTTTATTTGTTATGCTGTGTTTGGTACATAATTAGTGACACCTGGTGCAAATTACATGATCAGTATACCGCTCTTTCACTGCCACTGAGATTGCACCAGACGGAATAGAAGTAAAATTATTTATTTTCTTGACAGGGAATACAGAGTCGATGAAGTACCACAATAATATTCACTTAACACAAATTTAAAATGATTGTCAATCTTTTGCAGGTGAAATCTTGAAGAATTGGTATGAATGCTTGTGTTTACCATGGTGTAAAAACCTGTTTTTTTTTTTAGTTTTATTTTCTTAGTCTCTGCTGCTTTGTCTTCTTTGTTGTACATCCCTTTTAAACACAATATGTTCTTACACCGAGGATGAGTTGAATGCTCCAATTATTTTTTGTTTATGTTTTTTGGTTATAATTGCATGAGATTCACTGTAAGAAGAATCTTCTGATTAGATATTTTATTGTCTACTGCAGTCATTATTTCATTCCTAGGTAACCACAATTGAGAGCATTATGAATAGTGCATGTTTCAATTTGTGTACTTTCTTCAGTTGCAATAGTACCCCCAGTGGTAGATAGAAAAATTCCTCTTCCCTCAAAGGAGATGCCATATGAACAGAAGTGAGATACCATGTCATCACTTTAAAAAAAATTGGGGGTAGAACAATTGGATTCTACAAAACTTTTGAATAAAGGTTTGGTAATAGTGAGTGCCGACTGTATAGTATGTGGTTGTGCTATTTTTAGGTCATATCATTAAAACAATACATTTAAGAAAGAGTTATTGAAATCTTATTGAATTGATATTGAAAAAGATGGCTGCACTACATACTCTGTATAAGTAAAGTTAAAGTTAAAGTATATACCACATGAAAGTTTAATTGTGCTGTTACAGAAACAGGCAAAATATCCATACCCAACCAGAGAATAGTATATTATTTTGAATTTATGAAAATTTCTATTAAAAAAACTGCAGAAGAAAGATTTAATATAAGGATGGTATTTCATCGAAAAAGTCATGGCAGCCAGAGGTATTGAACTTGTAACCAATGACATATAGTAACGAGAATCACTATCACTATCAGAAGATTATATTATTCCTCGCGAAGCGAGGTTACTAATCGTGTCGCTTCCGGTCAGACCACGTGGCTCGCAAGCCCGAGTAAATCGAGCCGAGAGTTTTTATATATGTATATTTATATATATATATATATCTATATTTTAAAGGTGTCCGTTCGCAGGCCAGGTTACCTGGCAATAGTAGCGCACTTGAGAACTGCTGAACCGCCATTTCGAATTCGGTGATGCCTTTTTGAAAGAAATGTAAATTTTGTGGAAACCGATTTCACTCGTCCTGGAAGTACATCCCAGCAAGATGATCTCCGAGATATTCAAGAAAGATTAGCTCGAGATCGTCGCCGAGTAAGTTCGAATACCGTGAAAATCAACACAAGGAAAGCACGACTCAAAGCAGGGATAGAGAAACGACAGCGGGGAGAATAACGACAGACATCCGTCATTGCAGCAAAGACAAAAACTGCTCGCCCTAGAAAAAGCCAAACGAAACAGCAGGGAAAAGGACCAGGAATTCAACCAAGTTAGTTTGGAATTTGAATGTGTTATTGATAGAAATACAGAACATGAGTGAACGGTTACATAACGAAATATATTAGCGTACTAAATTTAGCAAAACGGCTTAGAAGGGAAACCGAGTAGAAACAACTTCAACGATTGGAGATGTCTCTGGAAAATAATTCTATTAGTCTAAAAACGGAATCGGAAGATGACCAACAGATTACAAGAGAATGTAAATAGGTATTTTTAATATTAAAACGATAGCGTTTCCATTTTGAAGAAATTCCCAACACAGAGAGTTACAGTTGTTATAACAATCATTTACAACGATGTGATCTGATATCATTGCAACAGTGAAAATATTGTCAATTTTCTTGATTTAGCAGTTATGTTTAGCATTTTCAACAGAATATATACCCAGTGTCACTATAAAGTACTGGTTCTGCAATATCATCAGTGAACAATGCGATCATTTGAAAATAAAGCAAATGTTATAACTTACTTCTGAGTAGCATTTCTCTTTGCTATATATATATATATATATATATATATATATTTAAAAACGTTAGATAAAGCAAGGACGGACAACTTCTGACGATAAAAAAGTTAAAAAGTTAAAAATTTAATAGAAAAAACGTTTCGGTCTTAGACCTTCGTCAGTTACAGGAGAAAAAGGACGGAAACTAAGTTTAAATACGGTTACAGTGTGGGAGATTACATACCGAAATGAAAAATACTATCGTGCTATTAATACATCGTGATTAATACAATACAGGGAAAAAAATGCAAAACGAGAAATACAATGCTGTACTATAAATTACGTCATACAGGGTGATAATTAATAGACCAAACGAAAAAGATACAATGCTGTGCATAAATTACATTATAAAGCGGGATAATTGCAGAACTAGGTTAAATTCAACCTAAAAACTAAAATAGTTAAAATAGATAAAGCGGACTCTTGCAATGCGGTAAATATTACGGGAAAACTAGTTTACAAAGATATGCAGAAGAAACCTACGTTTACGCTGGACAGGGTTAATAACAAAATCCCAAATCGAGGCCTTTGGAGCATTAAAGGGTTGACAAACAACAAAATCCCTGGAGGGGCCCTTAAACAATAAGCTGTAATAAGATCCCAGGCAGGGCCTTTGAGCATACCTAACACCCAAAGAGCTGGCAAAATCCAAGGAAGGGCTTTTGGACTGCTTTATGGCGCAAACGCATATTTACACAAGAGAAAGTTAATTATAACAAATTCTGTTTTTGGAGTGAAATTCTTTTCTTTTATTTAAGCCATGGGGAGCCATAGAAAACAGTTGAGCACTCCAATAAGCCTCTTTCGTAATTAAAAACCTATCGATCTCGTCTAAGTCATTAGGGGCCTGCACCTGATCAATGCATTGGAATTCAAAATCATCCAAGGAGTGTGGAATTTTATTGAAATGTACTGCTACCTCACAAGTGGTTTTGTTTGTGAGCATAGCAGACTTGTGGTTACGAAACCTAACCCGAAAATCGGTGGTAGTTGATCCTACGTACTGTAAACGACATTTCTTGCAGGAAACTAAATAGATCACGTTTTTAGAATCACAAGAAAGCCTTGAATGAATGGTGTATTTTCTGCACGTTCTAAAACTTAGAAATGATTTAGATTCAACAAAGAAATTTCGACAGAGATCGCATCTATTTCTTTCACATTTAAAGCAGCCATTGTTTGGCTGAATTGTTTGTCCCTCATCGGCGGTTTTAAAACGAGATGGTGCTAATAATTCTTTCAGGTTTTTTGTTCTACGAAAAGATGGTATGATAGAGCCTTGAGGGAAAAGTTCTTTCAATTTAGGGTTGGATTGCAAAATCAACAAATGCTTTCTAATTATGCTACTCACATTAGGCAAGTTAGGATTAAATGTGAGAACAAATGGAAATAATTTCCTCGATTGTTTTCCGCGTTGCCGTAGTAAATCAATCCTAGAAATGGTGGAGGCTTTGGAGAATTGATCGTCAACTAATTTTGGGGGATAACCCTGATTAACAAGATAACCTTTGTACTCAACTGTTCTCTCGGCAAGGAAAGTTTCTTCAGAGCAATTTCTCTTCAATCTAGTCGCTACTCCAAAAGGAATAGCCTTGAAGACATGCTTGGGATGGCAGCTAGAGGGTGGAAGGTATAAATGGCTATCTGTAGGTTTAGAATAAACATCAGTTCTAATAAACCCTTCCACAAGATGTAAAGTAAGATCAAGTACGTGAAGCTCACGTTCAGAAAAAACTAACTCGAATTTAATAGTAGGGTATAGAGAATTGATATAATCAGTAAATTGATGTAAGGCAGGAAGGCCTTGCTGCCAAAGATCAAAGACATCGTCACGATAACGCCACCACAAGGATGGCTTTATCGGACCGGAAAACTTAGCTTTAAGATCAATTTCACCCATGGCTAGATCGGCATAACTACATGCATTTTTTGGACCCATGGCCGTACCATGAATCTGAAGAAAGAAATTCTCTTTAAAAACAGAATGGTTGCTTTTCAAACAGATTTTTACGGCTTCTAGTATGCAAGATGTGGACGGAATTTTGTTTTCCCTAGCATTCAAAGCTTTGAATGCTAGGG
>OX453280.1:13043257-13258257 GCA_949710005.1 Ricordea florida
TGAGCTTCACGTACTTGATCTTACTTTACATCTTGTGGAAGGGTTTATTAGAACTGATGTTTATTCTAAACCTACAGATAGCCATTTATACCTTCCACCCTCTAGCTGCCATCCCAAGCATGTCTTCAAGGCTATTCCTTTTGGAGTAGCGACTAGATTGAAGAGAAATTGCTCTGAAGAAACTTTCCTTGCCGAGAGAACAGTTGAGTACAAAGGTTATCTTGTTAATCAGGGTTATCCCCCAAAATTAGTTGACGATCAATTCTCCAAAGCCTCCACCATTTCTAGGATTGATTTACTACGGCAACGCGGAAAACAATCGAGGAAATTATTTCCATTTGTTCTCACATTTAATCCTAACTTGCCTAATGTGAGTAGCATAATTAGAAAGCATTTGTTGATTTTGCAATCCAACCCTAAATTGAAAGAACTTTTCCCTCAAGGCTCTATCATACCATCTTTTCGTAGAACAAAAAACCTGAAAGAATTATTAGCACCATCTCGTTTTAAAACCGCCGATGAGGGACAAACAATTCAGCCAAACAATGGCTGCTTTAAATGTGAAAGAAATAGATGCGATCTCTGTCGAAATTTCTTTGTTGAATCTAAATCATTTCTAAGTTTTAGAACGTGCAGAAAATACACCATTCATTCAAGGCTTTCTTGTGATTCTAAAAACGTGATCTATTTAGTTTCCTGCAAGAAATGTCGTTTACAGTACGTAGGATCAACTACCACCGATTTTCGGGTTAGGTTTCGTAACCACAAGTCTGCTATGCTCACAAACAAAACCACTTGTGAGGTAGCAGTACATTTCAATAAAATTCCACACTCCTTGGATGATTTTGAATTCCAATGCATTGATCAGGTGCAGGCCCCTAATGACTTAGACGAGATCGATAGGTTTTTAATTACGAAAGAGGCTTATTGGAGTGCTCAACTGTTTTCTATGGCTCCCCATGGCTTAAATAAAAGAAAAGAATTTCACTCCAAAAACAGAATTTGTTATAATTAACTTTCTCTTGTGTAAATATGCGTTTGCGCCATAAAGCAGTCCAAAAGCCCTTCCTTGGATTTTGCCAGCTCTTTGGGTGTTAGGTATGCTCAAAGGCCCTGCCTGGGATCTTATTACAGCTTATTGTTTAAGGGCCCCTCCAGGGATTTTGTTGTTTGTCAACCCTTTAATGCTCCAAAGGCCTCGATTTGGGATTTTGTTATTAACCCTGTCCAGCGTAAACGTAGGTTTCTTCTGCATATCTTTGTAAACTAGTTTTCCCGTAATATTTACCGCATTGCAAGAGTCCGCTTTATCTATTTTAACTATTTTAGTTTTTAGGTTGAATTTAACCTAGTTCTGCAATTATCCCGCTTTATAATGTAATTTATGCACAGCATTGTATCTTTTTCGTTTGGTCTATTAATTATCACCCTGTATGACGTAATTTATAGTACAGCATTGTATTTCTCGTTTTGCATTTTTTTCCCTGTATTGTATTAATCACGATGTATTAATAGCACGATAGTATTTTTCATTTCGGTATGTAATCTCCCACACTGTAACCGTATTTAAACTTAGTTTCCGTCCTTTTTCTCCTGTAACTGACGAAGGTCTAAGACCGAAACGTTTTTTCTATTAAATTTTTAACTTTTTAACTTTTTTATCGTCAGAAGTTGTCCGTCCTTGCTTTATCTAACGTTTTTAAATTCATTTTTGTGGTGAGGCTTGGACTGTGAATCTTCATTGATCCTCCTGACGCAGTGGCATTCTTTGTTGGCTTGAGGCATTTTATAACCGTTTTTTATATATATATATATATATATGTATGTATGTATTCTCTGATTGGAAGGTTTCAATAATATTACGCATAGACAGCAAATTTCATAGCCTTTTCACAATGGGTCAGTTTTACCTTAGAGTTCAAGGACCCCCCCCCCCCCCCTGATAATATTGCAATCTAAAAAACCTGGCCCATTTCCCACAAATGAAATGTTAATTCAAGCCGTAATTAAGATATTAACCTTGTCACTTTCTGCTGTTTACTTCATTTTTATGATGTCAAATATCAATATTTAATAACAACTACAACATACAGTTAACATTTTACGTTGGAAAAACTTTATAAAGAATAAAATAAATTTTGTAATGCCAAAATGTTTGTGATCTTTCTCACATATTCATTGCAAGTGTGCTGTATGTAGTAACAAGTGTTTCAAGTTTTTTAAATGCCCTATGCTTTCAATAATGATTTTCCACACAAACTTTATAGACAAATAACCGCACTAGATTCTAAGCCTTTAAGAAGAAATGGTATTGTTTGGAGCTGTTTTGATTACTACCACCTCTGATGGAAAGCCTATTAAGAAGATTTTTGTATTGCTTGTAGTAGTAGAGTAACAAAACCTTTACAAAGGTTAGGACATGCATCCCACCCCATAAAAATATATTATGTTTAACGTAAAAAATATAACAATAGTAATAATAATAATATAAATACCAGTAATAATAATAGTAATGATAATAATAATGATAATAATATAATGATAGTGCTTCTCATTACTATATATCATTGGTAACAGTTCAATTCCTCTGGCTGCCATGACTTTTTCGATGAAATGCCATCCTTATATTAAATCTTCCTTCTGCAGTTTTTATAATAGAAATTTGCATATATTCAAAATAATATAATCTTCTCTTGTTGGGTATGGATATTTTGCCTGTTTCTGTAACAGCACAATTAAACTTTCATGTGTTATATACTTTTGACTGATTGATGTTGATTTCACATTATTTTTTTACAGGAGTACATAGTGCAGCAATCTTTTTCAACATATTTAGATTTCAATAACTCTTTCTTACATGTATTGTTTTTATGATATGACCTAAAAGTAGCGCAACCACATACTATACAGTCGGCACTCACTATTACCAAACCTTTATTCAAAGCTTTTGTAGAATCCAATTGTTTTACCCCCAATTTTTATTTTTTGGATGTAATGAGATTGTATCTCACACTTCTGTTGATATGGCATCTCTTTTGAGGGAAGAGGAATTTTTCTATCTACCACTGGGGGTACCATTGCAACTGAAGAGAGTACACAAATTGAAACATGCACTATTCATAATGCTCTCAATTGTAGATACCTAGCAATGAAATAATGACTGCAGTAGACAATAAAATATCTAATCAGAAGATTCTTCTTACAATGAATCTCATGCAAATATAACCAAAAAACATAAACCAAAAATAATTGGAGCATTCAACTGATCCTCAGTGTAAGAACATATTGTGTTTAAAAGGGATGTACAACAAAGAAGACAAAGCAGTAGAGATTAAAAATAAAAAAAAAACAGGTTTTTACACCATGGTAAACACAAGCATTCATATCAACTCTTCAAGACTTCACCTGCAAAAGATTTACAATCATTTTCAATTTGTGTTAAGTGAATATTGTGGTACTTCATTGACTCTGTATTCCCTGTCAAGACAATAAATAATTTTACTTCTATTCTCTCTGGTGCAATCTCATTGGCAGTGAAAGAGCTAAATGAAGGTCAATTTTTAAGCACTGTGTTGACCGGTATACTGATCATGTAATTTGCACCAGGTGTCACTAATTATGTACCAAACACAGCATAACAAATAAAATAATGGGGACTACGCTGATATAAAAAATAAAATATAAAAGCATTGTGACTTCTTCAAAAACTAGCTTCGCGAGGTTTTTGCGGGAGTCGTATTTCTAGTATAAGGATGGTATTTCATCGAAAAAGTCATGGCGGCCAGAGGTATTGAACTGTAACCAATGACATATAGTAACGAGAAGAACTATCATTCCTCGCGAAGCGAGGTTACTAATCGTGTCGGTTGCGGTCAGACCACGTGGCTCGCAAGCCCGAGTAAGTCGAGCCGAGAGTTTTTATATATGTATATATATATATATTTATATATATATATATCTATATTTTAAAGGTGTCCGTTCGCAGGCCAGGTTACCTGGCAATAGTAGCGCACTTGAGAACTGCTAAATTTCGGCCATTTGGAATTCGGTGATTCCTTTTTGAAAGTAATATAAATTTTGTGGAAAACGATTTCACTCGTCCTGGAAGTACATCCCAGCAAGGTGATCTCCGAGATATTCAAGAAATATTAGCACGAGGTCGTCGCCGAGTAAGTTCGAATACCGTGAAAATCTGAACACGAGGAAAGCACGACTCAAAGCAGGGATAGAGAAACGACAGCAGGGAGAATAACAACAGACATCGCAGCCAAGACAAGAACTGCTCGCTCCAGAAAAAGGCAAACGAAACAGCAGGGAAAAGGACCAGGAATTCAATCAAGTTAGTTTTGAATTTGAATGTGTTATTGATAGAAATACAGGACATGAGTGAACGATTACATAACGAAATATATTGGCGTAGTACTTTTAGCAAAACGACTTAGAAGGGACACCGAGTAAGAACGACTTCAACGATTGAAAATGTCTCTGGAAAATAATTCTATTAGTCTAAAAACGGAATCGGAAGACGACCAACAGATTACAAGAGAATGTAAATAGGTATTTTTCATAATAAAACGATAGCGTTTCCAGTTTGAAGTAATTCCCAACACAGAGAGTTGCAGTTGTTATAGCAATCATTTATAACGATGTGATCTGATATCATTGCAACAGTGAAAATGTTGTAAATTTTCTTGATATGTTAAACATTTTCAACAGAATATATACCCTGTGTCACTAGAAAGTACTGGTTCTGCAATATTATCAGTGATCAATGCGATCATTTCAAAATAAAGCAAATGTGATTACTGAATTCTGAGTAGTATTTCTCTTTGCTATATATATATGTATGTATTCTCTGATTGAAAGGTTTCAATAATATTGCGTAGAGACAACAAGTTTCATAGCCTTTTCACAATGGGTCAGTTTTACCTTAGAGTTCAATGACCCCCCTCCCCCCCTGATAATATCGCTATCTAGAACCCCTGCCCTTTTTCCACAAATGAAATGTTAATTGAAGCCTTAATTTGCAAAGTTAGACATAACATATTAACTTTGTTACTTTCTGCTGTTTACTTTCTTTTTATGATGTCAAATATCAATATTTCATAACAACCACAACATGCAATTAACCTTTTACATTGGAAAAACTTTATAAAGAAGAAAATAAATTTTGTAATGCCAAAATGTTAATGATCTTTCTCATATATTCATTGCAAGTGTGCTGTATGTAGTAACAAGTGTTTCAAGTTTCCTAAATGCCCTATGCTTTCAATAATGATTTTCCACACAAACTTTATAGACAAATGACTGCACTAGATTCTAAGCCTTTAAGAAGAAATGGTATTGTTTGGAGCTGTTTTGATTACTACCACCTCTGATGGAAAGCCTATGAAGACGATTTTTGTATTGCTTGCAGTAATAGAGTAACAATACCTTTACCAAGATTAGGACATGCATCCCACCCCATAAAAATATATTATGTTTAACATAAAAAATATAACAATAATAATAATATCAATACCACAGTTTGTGTGGAAAATCATTATTTATTTTTTTTTTTTTTCGTAATGACATTTTTATTTCCATTTCCATGCATGGCCGTATTTACATCACATTGTGCATTTACATTACAAAGCATTACTCAATTACAGTACATTGCCTAGACATTTAGTTACGTTTAACTCTAACTCTGCCTGTCTAACCCTAACCCTAACCCAACCTATCTAACCCTAACCACGACCCTAACCCAACCCATGTAACCCTAACCCAACCCTTCCCTAGCCCATTTCTTAACCCAATACGCAACCATATTACATTCATCCTGACTTACTATTTAATGCACTCAGCGTGGAGGAGAAGACAGCCCTAGGTGGAGTAATCTTTCCTCAGAACGAATTTAAGAAAAAATGCCGCATGGAAGCCGAGTTAAAACAGAGTTAAGAAATATTTTCAATTCGATATTTGGGGGATATCTTATCCATTCGTTTTTCCAAATAGCTTCATCATTAGCGTCCGAGAAAGTTTCTTGTAGAAAATAAAATTTTGCCTTTTGATCTTTAAGAAACGAAAAGATACTCCTCCTTTTGACTTTGTCTCTCAATCCACGCACATTAAGTGATAAAATTGTACATTTTTCTTCTGATTGCATGATGGATGATTAAGCATACGCTATACACCAAACTGAGTTTATGAAAACACACACAACTTACAAACAAACAAACAAACAAACAAGCAAATAAACAAACAAACAGAAACCCTCCCCAAAAAAACTGGAACTGTGAGCTTCCTTCTGCTATGTAAGCTTAGCTTACCTTAGCCCAAGACCTTCGCAAATTTTGATAGGTGAAAGAACTTTCATTTAAAGATTATAAAGGTCGCCTTCTTCATATATTCTAACCGGTTTTCCGTCTGGAGATGTTTTGATATAAATTTTCCCGTCTAATGTCCAGCAACTGTTTATCAAATCGTCTTTCCGCATCTGGTTTGCCTTTTTCACTACTTCTCTTCTAGAGGAAGTTAGACTTTCGTTAATGAAAATACGGCCGCCTGTACGTGTGGCCACCGAGCAGCTTGGAAATACATGATTTACGCGAACATGTTTCAACTTTGCTCTTGACTTATACAATTGGGTTTTAACCTTGTGTCTTACAAATTTCACTATTATCGGTCTGATACCTTTTTCTGATCCTTTCCTGTTTACATGATGCGAAATCTCGATGTCCTCCGGGCCCATTGAAACTTCAAGTGTTTCAGAGAGTTTTAAAGCTGCTTCCTCGGTCGAATTATAAGCGCTTTCTGGTATCCCGCAGATTTCAATAGAGTTTTTCCGAGTGTATTGCTCAAGTTCATCTTGAAGATTGTACAATTCCGTAATTTCCTCGGCTTGTTCTTTAATTTTCTTCCGAGCCAGCGCCAGATCTTCATTCAATTTGTTGTTGAGGTTCATTGTCTTTTCCACTAACACCTTCGTGGCATTCAGTTCCCTCTTTTGTGACTCGAAATTATTCTTTAGTTCGGCCATCTCACTGGATAGTTTGTTGTTGCATTCGAGAATGGCGGCTGATGTGGACTGGAGGTCGACGAGCATCTTTCTTATTTCAGACAGGCTTGGTTCTTCGTCGTCTTCTTCTGCTGAATCTTCCTGCTCGCTGGCCGCCAGGTTTGTACGTTTTGGGTTTCTTGGTTCTTCTTCTGTCGAACTACGATCACTTCGTTTCTTTTTGCGCCCAGACTTGAACATCAGAACTTTATGACGAACAACCGATCTAAATTGTATTTAGTTTTGACCTCTATAGATAGACATTTTGACATTTGCGAAGGGTTTTGGGCTGCGCTCAAAATAACCGCCCTCCCGGGCCCAGTCCACGCATGCTCTCTTTTCTACAAATTTCTTTTCTACAAAATTTATTTTCTTCTTTATAAAGTTTTTCCAATGTAAAAGGTTAATTGCATGTTGTGGTTGTTATGAAATATTGATATTTGACATCATAAAAAGAAAGTAAACAGCAGAAAGTAACAAAGTTAATATGTTATGTCTAACTTTGCAAATTAAGGCTTCAATTAACATTTCATTTGTGGAAAAAGGGCAGGGGTTCTAGATAGCGATATTATCAGGGGGGGGGGGGTCATTGTACTCTAAGGTAAAACTGACCCATTGTGAAAAGGCTATGAAACTTGTTGTCTCTACGCAATATTATTGAAACCTTTCAATCAGAGAATACATACATATATATATAGCAAAGAGAAATACTACTCAGAATTCAGTAATCACATTTGCTTTATTTTGAAATGATCGCATTGATCACCGATAATATTGCAGAACCAGTACTTTCTAGTGACACAGGGTATATATTCTGTTGAAAATGTTTAACATAACTGCTAGATCAAGAAAATTTACAACATTTTCACTGTTGCAATGATATCAGATCACATCGTTATAAATGATTGCTATAACAACTGCAACTCTCTGTGTTGGGAATTACTTCAAACTGGAAACGCTATCGTTTTATTATGAAAAATACCTATTTACATTCTCTTGTAATCTGTTGGTCGTCTTCCGATTCCGTTTTTAGACTAATAGAATTATTTTCCAGAGTGATTTTCAATCGTTGAAGTCGTTCTTACTCGGTGTCCCTTCTAAGTCGTTTTGCTAAAAGTACTACGCCAATATATTTCGTTATGTAATCGTTCACTCATGTCCTGTATTTCTATCAATAACACATTCAAATTCAAAACTAACTTGATTGAGTTCCTGGTCCTTTTCCCTGCTGTTTCTTTTGCCTTTTTCTGGAGCGAGCAGTTGTTGTCTTGGCTGCGATGTCTGTTGTTATTCTCCCTGCTGTCGTTTCTCTATCCCTGCTTTGAGTCGTGCTTTCCTCGTGTTCAGATTTTCACGGTATTCGAACTTACTCGGCGACGACCTCGTGCTAATATTTCTTGAATATCTCGGAGATCACCTTGCTGGGATGTACTTCCAGGACGAGTGAAATCGGTTTCCACAAAATTTATATTACTTTCAAAAAGGAATCACCGAATTCCCAATGGCCGAAATTTAGCAGTTCTCAAGTGCGCTACTATTGCCAGGTAACCTGGCCTGCGAACGGACACCTTTAAAATATAGATATATATATATATATAAATATATAAAAAGTTATGATGCTTCGAGCCAACAGGGATGCCACACGCCAGAAAGATCCAAAAGGATTCGTAGTCCAAACCTCGAGTAATGAAATTTGTAGGCAATTGTGGAAAACGAGGACGGACAACTTCGAGCGAAAAAAAAAAATATATATATACAGTAAGAAATCTAAAAAAAGTTTTAAAATTTAATAAAAATAGACGTTTCGGTCAATGACCTTCATCAGTTGCAGTGCAAGTGAATAAGAAATTACAATGTCCTTAAATAGGTTTACAGTATAAAAGATGACATAATATAACAAAGATGATTACATAACAGGGCGTGGTAACACATGAAAATGAAAAAATTAACCAATGATAAACAATCGGTGATTACTAAGCGAGAAACTATGACAATGCGATACAAAACTCAAGAAACGCAAACCAAATATGAATAAATAATCGGATATAATACAAATAAAATTAATGTTAAAAAACTATAACATGATTCGTCAAGTCAGCCAAAAGTGTGAAGGGACCCGCGTGTAAAATATTCACAGTATTCATAAAAGGCCATCCTAGGAAAAACTTGTAATAAAAACCCCAAACAAAGCCCTTGAAGCTATGCCGCGGCAAGGCACAACAGGCGCCCTGAACAGGGCCCTTAAACAACAATAATGTAATAAATTCCCCGATGGGGGCCCTTGAGAAAACCTTGCACTAACAAAGCTAACAAGATCCAAGGTCAGGGCCTTTGAACACCTGAACTAAGATAACCGCCAAATTAGCAAGTTATTTTTACGCTAGTTGTAGTTTATTCTTTTTTTCGAGTGGAATTCCTGACGTTTATTCAAGCCAAAAGGTGCCAGAGAGAACAACTGTGCGCTCCAATATGCCTCTTTAGTGATTAAAAGCTTTTCGATGTTACTTGTATTGTTTGCATTTATCTGCACTTGATCAATACACTGGAAAGAAAAATCGTTTAAGTCGTGCGGTGTTCTGTTGAAATGAACCGCTACCTCACAAGTCTTTTTCTTGGTCAGCATGGCAGACTTGTGGTTGCGAAATCTAACTCTAAAATCTGTTGTTGTAGAACCAATGTATTGTAAGTTACATTTCTTACACGAAGCCAAATAAATGACATTTTTTGAATCACAAGAAAGTTTCGATCGTATCTTATAGCTCTTGCCTGTTTGAAAACTTTGGAAAGAATTTGATTCGACAAAGTAATTGCAACAGAGATCACATCTTGTTCTTTTGCATTTAAAGCAACCCCTAACCTCAATAGCCTCTTCAACTTCAATGTTAGAGCCATAACGAGATGGCGCTAACAATTCCTTAAGGTTTTTAGATCTTCGAAAAGAGGCTATGATGGAATTTGGCGGGAAAAATTCTTTTAATTTGGGGTTGGATTCCAAAATACCTAGGTGTTTTCTGATGATGCGACCAACATCAGGTAAATTTGGATTAAATGTTGTTACAAATGGAAACAATTTCTTCTCAGCTTTGGCACGAGTTCTAAGTAAGTCAGTTCTAGATGTAGTTAAGGCTTTAGAAAATTGATCTTCCACTAGTTTTGTGGGATAACCCTGATTGACTAGATAACCCTTGTATTCAGTTGTTCTCTCGGCAAGAAATACTTGTTCAGAGCAGTTTCTCTGTAACCTAGTTGCTACGCCATAAGGGATAGCCTTGAAAACGTGTTTGGGGTGAGCACTTGATGGTGGAAGATACAAGTGGCTATCAGTTGGCTTTGAATAAACGTCTGTCTGAATGAAACCCCCGATGAGATGTAGAGTTAAATCTAGCACGTGAAGCTCGCTTTCAGAAAAAACTAATTCAAATTGAATGGAAGGATATAGAGAATTTATAAAGTCAGTAAACTCATGCAGTGCAGGGAGGCCTTGTTGCCAGAGATCAAAAACATCGTCACGGTATCGCCACCATAAGGCCGGCTTTATGGGGCCAGAAAATTTAGCTTGATAATCTATTTCCCCCATGGCAAGATCCGCGTAACTACAGGCGTTCTTTGGGCCCATGGCTGTGCCATGAATTTGTAGGAAAAAGTTTTCCTTAAAAACCGAGTGATTGCTCTTCAAACAAATTTCTACTGCTTCTAAAATGCAATTAGTGGATGGAAGCTGGTTTTCTCTAGCATTCAGTGCCTTCTTGACTGCAGTAAGACCGAGTTGATTATCTATGTTGGGGAATATTGACACAACATCCCAAGAAACTAAAAGGGTGCCTTCGGGGAAAGGGCCACTCCTATTAAGATCCTCAATTCTGTTAAGTAAGTCGGTCGTATCCTTGATGAAAGATGGCAACTTACGAGCCAACGGTTGCAAGTAAAATTCACTGAAGGCTGAAAGATTTTCTATAGCCGTACCACAACACGATGTGATAAGCCTGAGTGGGTTCCCTGCTTTGTGGGTTTTAATATTACCGAAGGCGACCCCTGGTTTGGCTTTTTTGTTAATTATCCAATTAGCTAATTGGATAACACATCAACATTTAACATCTAATTGGATAACACATCAACATAACACACATTGGATAACATATCACGTTGTGGTACGGCTATAGAAAATCTTTCAGCCTTCAGTGAATTTTACTTGCAACCGTTGGCTCGTAAGTTGCCATCTTTCATCAAGGATACGACCGATTTACTAAACAGAATTGAGGATCTTAATAGGAGTGGCCCTTTCCCCGAAGGCACCCTTTTAGTTTCTTGGGATGTTGTGTCAATATTCCCCAACATAGATAATCAACTCGGTCTTACTGCAGTCAAGAAGGCACTGAATGCTAGAGAAAACCAGCTTCCATCCACTAATTGCATTTTAGAAGCAGTAGAAATTTGTTTGAAGAGCAATCACTCGGTTTTTAAGGAAAACTTTTTCCTACAAATTCATGGCACAGCCATGGGCCCAAAGAACGCCTGTAGTTACGCGGATCTTGCCATGGGGGAAATAGATTATCAAGCTAAATTTTCTGGCCCCATAAAGCCGGCCTTATGGTGGCGATACCGTGACGATGTTTTTGATCTCTGGCAACAAGGCCTCCCTGCACTGCATGAGTTTACTGACTTTATAAATTCTCTATATCCTACCATTCAATTTGAATTAGTTTTTTCTGAAAGCGAGCTTCACGTGCTAGATTTAACTCTACATCTCATCGGGGGTTTCATTCAGACAGACGTTTATTCAAAGCCAACTGATAGCCACTTGTATCTTCCACCATCAAGTGCTCACCCCAAACACGTTTTCAAGGCTATCCCTTATGGCGTAGCAACTAGGTTACAGAGAAACTGCTCTGAACAAGTATTTCTTGCCGAGAGAACAACTGAATACAAGGGTTATCTAGTCAATCAGGGTTATCCCACAAAACTAGTGGAAGATCAATTTTCTAAAGCCTTAACTACATCTAGAACTGACTTACTTAGAACTCGTGCCAAAGCTGAGAAGAAATTGTTTCCATTTGTAACAACATTTAATCCAAATTTACCTGATGTTGGTCGCATCATCAGAAAACACCTAGGTATTTTGGAATCCAACCCCAAATTAAAAGAATTTTTCCCGCCAAATTCCATCATAGCCTCTTTTCGAAGATCTAAAAACCTTAAGGAATTGTTAGCGCCATCTCGTTATGGCTCTAACATTGAAGTTGAAGAGGCTATTGAGGTTAGGGGTTGCTTTAAATGCAAAAGAACAAGATGTGATCTCTGTTGCAATTACTTTGTCGAATCAAATTCTTTCCAAAGTTTTCAAACAGGCAAGAGCTATAAGATACGATCGAAACTTTCTTGTGGTTCAAAAAATGTCATTTATTTGGCTTCGTGTAAGAAATGTAACTTACAATACATTGGTTCTACAACAACAGATTTTAGAGTTAGATTTCGCAACCCTAAGTCTGCCATGCTGACCAAGAAAAAGACTTGTGAGGTAGCGGTTCATTTCAACAGAACACCGCACGACTTAAACGATTTTTCTTTCCAGTGTATTGATCAAGTGCAGATAAATGCAAACAATACAAGTAACATCGAAAAGCTTTTAATCACTAAAGAGGCATATTGGAGCGCACAGTTGTTCTCTCTGGCACCTTTTGGCTTGAATAAACGTCAGGAATTCCACTCGAAAAAAAGAATAAACTACAACTAGCGTAAAAATAACTTGCTAATTTGGCGGTTATCTTAGTTCAGGTGTTCAAAGGCCCTGACCTTGGATCTTGTTAGCTTTGTTAGTGCAAGGTTTTCTCAAGGGCCCCCATCGG
This sequence comes from Ricordea florida, assembly GCA_949710005.1. Classification (NCBI taxonomy): domain Eukaryota; kingdom Metazoa; phylum Cnidaria; class Anthozoa; order Corallimorpharia; family Ricordeidae; genus Ricordea; species Ricordea florida. Next base: position 13,056,140 of record OX453280.1, read on the forward strand.
GGAATTTATTACATTATTGTTGTTTAAGGGCCCTGTTCAGGGCGCCTGTTGTGCCTTGCCGCGGCATAGCTTCAAGGGCTTTGTTTGGGGTTTTTATTACAAGTTTTTCCTAGGATGGCCTTTTATGAATACTGTGAATATTTTACACGCGGGTCCCTTCACACTTTTGGCTGACTTGACGAATCATGTTATAGTTTTTTAACATTAATTTTATTTGTATTATATCCGATTATTTATTCATATTTGGTTTGCGTTTCTTGAGTTTTGTATCGCATTGTCATAGTTTCTCGCTTAGTAATCACCGATTGTTTATCATTGGTTAATTTTTTCATTTTCATGTGTTACCACGCCCTGTTATGTAATCATCTTTGTTATATTATGTCATCTTTTATACTGTAAACCTATTTAAGGACATTGTAATTTCTTATTCACTTGCACTGCAACTGATGAAGGTCATTGACCGAAACGTCTATTTTTATTAAATTTTTAAACTTTTTTTAGATTTTTTACTGTATATATATATATATTTTTTTTTTCGCTCGAAGTTGTCCGTCCTCGTTTTCCACAATTGCCTATATATAAATATATATATATACATATATAAATACTCTCGGCTCGACTTACTCGAGCTTGCGAGCCACGTGGTCTGACCGGAACCGACACGATTAGTAACCTCGCTTCGCGAGGAATAATGTACGCCAGAAAAAGAAAATCGCTTGGAAAATGGAGGACTTCTCAAGTGACAACCAACGCAGCGCGGGTCGCCGTAAGGAATTTTTTGTTGTAATTACTGCCGTACGTCTCGTTTTCTCGCTGACGGAAAAAAAATATGTTTAGTTCTAGTGGCGACATTTTTTCAAATGGAGTTGCAAATTCTTTCTGTATTTGAAAGCATTCTGCAAAAAATATAATTCAATTTTGGTTCTCAAGTGAACAAGTGACATCAAATTTGGTTACGCAAAATTGAATTTGCATTTGTAAACAAATCCTTTCTCGTTAGTTTTTATCGATAAACTCCGGGTTAAAAACATAAGCCATTACCTCTGAACACGGCCAAGCCAAATTTAGTCCCTTTCTTGGAGTTTTCAGGAACTGCTTCGTTGTTAATTTGGATGATTTCTTTGCTTGTCATGGATGCAAACCGGGACGCCATATTTACGCAGCGGAGCGAAAAATTCGCAAGTTGCTCGGAGGTAAATAGCACAGGATATTCGGAGTTTGACTAGCCAATCAGAGCGCACCTTCAACGCTATCCACTGTTTTAGTATATACTAAATATATATATACATATACTAGAAATACGACTCCCGCATGACTCATGGTGGTTTTTCCCATGAGGGATAGAACCCCAATTTATGTATTTACTTATTGTTAAATCATTATCACTTTTTTACTTTCTCAGTTCTTGTAATTATTATCATGACTATTATTGTATTATTACCATTATTTTTATTATTGTTATTATTATTATTATTATTATTGCTGATGTTGATATTATTATTATTGTTATTTTTTTTATGTTTAACATAATATACTGTTATGGGGTGGGGGTGTATGTCCTATTCTGGGTAAAGGTATTGTTCATCTACTACTACAAGCAATACAGTTTTCTTCTGAATAGGGTTTGTATCAGTTGTGGTAAAAATTACTCATCTCTGAACAATACCATTTCTTCTTTTCGGCTTAGAATTTAGTCATGGTTGCCACAGCCACAGGATCTTGAAATTCCCTTACTTTTCCCTGACAAATGTAAAATTTCCCTTACCAACGAAATAAGAAAATTCACAAATTAGTCCTGGTAATGGCCTCCAAAGTCACCTCACAGCCCATCTCTCCACCCATTTATTTAATAAGCTTTCAGAAAGTCACATACAGTGCATATGGATTGATAGTTTCTTAAGGTAACAAAGTCATGGAAAAAGGATTGATTTTCTAGGCAATCCAAAATCAGCTTGTCATTTAATTCTACTACTCCAACACATTTCATGTCACATCCTCAATTACACCAAACCATAGCTGAGTAGCCCATTTCCATTGAGAGAAGTCAGGGAAAAGTGAAATTTAAGAGTTTTAATTTATTTATTGCCAATAGCCCATTTCCGAGTTGCTACATGCCTCAGTTTCATAGCGAGTCCAGGTGCAAGACCATTCAAATGGAAATGAGTTTAATTTGCATAAGAATACTCTATCATTTCCATTTGAATGGTCTTGCACCTGGACTCGCTCTGAAACTGAGGCATGTAGCAACTCGGAAATGGGCTATTGGCAATAAATAAATTAAAACTCTTAAATTTCACTTTTCCCTGACTTCTCTCAAAGACTTTAACTTTAATTTCTCTTACTGGAAATAAAAATCCCTGACTTTTCCCTTGCTTGAAGAATTTTTTCCCTGACCATTTCCTGACCTGCAGCAATCATGCCAGTGCAGTCATTTGTCCATACAGTTAGTGTGGAAATTCATGATTGAAAGCATAGGGCATTTAGGAAACTTCAAAGACGTGTTATTACATACAGCAACCTCGGAATGAATACATAAGAAAGATCATAAAAATTTTGGCATTACAAACTTTAGTTTCTCCTTTGTAGAGTTTTTCTAATGTAAAATGTCAACTGTATATTGTAGTTGTTATTAAATATGTGTATTTGGCATCATAAAAATGAATTAGTCCGTACAGTTAGTGTGGAAAATCATGATTGAAAGCACAGGGCTTTTAGGAAACTTTAAAGACTTGTTATTACATACAGCACCCTTGCAATGAATATATAAGAAAGATCGCGAAAATTTTGGCATTACAAACTTTAGTCTTCCCAATGTAAAAGGTCAACTGTATATTGCAGTTGTTGTTAAATATTTGACATCATAAAAATGAATTAAACAGCATTAAGGAAAAAGGTTAAGATGTTATGCCTAAAGGAATTTTTCATTTGTGGGAAAAATGTGGGGGCTAAGAGAGTTTTTCCCAGGGATACCTGGAACTCAAAGGTAAAAATCCATTTACAAAAGGCTATGGAACTTGTCAGTACCAACAAAACCTTTTAATTACTTAATACATACGGTATATGTAGCAAAGATATATAGCAAAGAGAAATACTACTCAGCGAAAAGCGACTTCCAAAATGATCTTGAAACTCTGACGTGTGCACGTTTTACACCGGGCATACTGACTCAACACTACGCGTGGCTACAATTATCGTAAATGATTGGAGATTGTAAATTGTTGTCAGTTACCTTTCTATAACGTTTTGAATCGGGTAAAAACTTCATTCATTGTTTTTGTTGACATGGTATCCTTTTGCGTGCAATTAGTACGTTTTCACAACCATTGTTTTCGATGTTTCATTGGAAATAATAGCGCTTGTAAAAATCTGTCCTCAACAAAATATATATCTCAGGACCTACTGAGTCTAAGAAATCGCTCGAAACGGGAATGCACTCCTTAACTCAAGGCAGTGATAGCTAAGAATATTTCACTGATGCGTCGAATATTCCGGTATTGTAAAATTTTGAGTTGCGAATGTTTGTTTACGCGCGTGCCGACAATCACCTTTCCTTGTCGCGTCATTAATTGAAGTTTGGAGGCACAAAGGTCCAGAAGTTCACCCCAGCCAGGATAGACAGCGGCGAGAAAAGGAAAACAAAAAGGTTTTAAGGCAAGTAATAACTGACGTGTTGGTTTTTGTCTCGTGCATCACACCGGTCACCATATATGGCTGCCTTATTAATTTCGTTTGGGAACTGAGACGCCCCCGCATTTATTTCATTCTTAACGAAAAGTACCGAAAGAGGCCTACGACAAATATTCTCAAGTTGCGGTCCCGTCACCGTCCAAGAGAAAAACTCCACAGCTGCAAAATGTGACTCTCAATTTAAACGAGTAACTTCTGGAAACATAACGCGATGTCAATATATTAAATAACACCACGGTGTCTGAAACGAAGATCAATGGCAAATTCAAAGATAATCCTGCTGTCATGATTGATTGGCATTGAGAAAAAGGTTCGATTGCAATACTGTATGTGTGTGAAATAATGAAACGATTAAAAGAGACAAGTGGAAATACACACTCGGTTGAGAAAACAAACTCGGTTAAGAGAACGGACTCCGTGTTGTCATCTTAAGAGGACAATTCTCTTGTGTATTAAATCTGCACTCATTAAAAGGCTATAATAATTCCAAAAAAAAAACAATACAGACACCACCAAAAACATCGTAATTGGTAGAATGAAGGATAACTCTTAGTTGAAAAGGTGTTGTTATGAGTTTGAACTCAGCTCCTGGCGTTTTGGATACGTAAAGGTGGAGTGAACTTTCTAGCTTCCGAATAGCTGAATAAATCCAATTGTACAAGGCCGATAACTAAATGCAAAGCCACGATGCTTTCTCTTCCGCATAAATGCCCAACAGTGATTAAGAAAGACAGATGATTTTATTTGTCTTCTTGATTTCTGTATTAGCATACGTTTGGAAACCAAATTAGGCATGTTGCGATAGAGTCTCGGTGGCTACTGACTGCAGCCAGTTTTTTGTTTAAGCATGGTTCCTTAAATAGCGGTCGTCACATTCATTAAAGTAGTTGATAAATGCCACACCGTGAACAGCGATTCATATGATCATCCTACTCGAAGCGGACGTTGAAATATGCGGTCTCTTTTCAATCTAAGAATGAATTGGGTTTCTTTGTAAAATTGGATTTCTTTAAACAATCCGTTTAAGATTACAAACTTAATTTCCTTCTAATAATTTTCCCGAGAATACATCCACAAATATTTATTACACTGTATTTCTATAAGAGAATTAAGAGTAAGTCTACTTGATAATCTGTTAAATGAGTCTTTTTTTAGATGTTTGACAGCTAATTAATTCAATGTTCAACGAGCACATTTTGCATGGAGTTAAATAAAAGAATACGTCGCTTAAATTGAATATTATTTCTAAACATGATTCCTCCTGCTGTTTAAGTGTTTAAATTGCTACTAATCTTTATCAATATTTGTGTACAATGCATGATTTAACAGCCACGCCAAATGAACAAATGAAAAAAACACTTTTCTTGAAATTTTTGAGGATGGGAAGGTCAAGTTTTTGAACGCAAGGCATAGACCTACTCTTGATAAAAAATGTACTGTAGATTCCCTTAATTACAAAAAACGTTTAATAGGAAATATATTAGTGTGCACTGGTGAAGGAGGGACCTACCAGAGGCCACTTAGTTTACAAAACCATGATTGTAGTGGACGAGAAAAACGCTTTTCGTTGTCAAGCTTTTTTGCGGGTTTTTTTCTTTCCGTTTCGTTAAGACTCCGATCCCAAGTCGAGGGCTTCGTGGACGAAATGTCGCCATCTCAAATCCGCTAACGCGATCACGTGAGTGAATGCCACCGTTTATGTCCATCTCTGAAACCGGCATTACGGATTTCCTCCAACAAGACCTCAATAGGCGTTTGGCTCCAATACGATAATCCTTGTTAAATATCATGTATATGCATGGGTTTATGGCACTTATGGCGCTTCCTAGAAATGATCCGGTGAAAAAGATCTTGTCTGGGATGCCACAATTGTAGTACTTTTCGTTATAATAGGACAAAAAGAAGACCACGTGGTACGGGAGCCAGCAAATTGCAAAGCACACAACAACAGTGATGAACATTTTAAGAGCTTTTCTTCTACTTTTAAGATGCAGACGACTTGTGGCAATATTGTAATTCCCAGGGACCTTTCTTCGCCATATTTTGTAGATGGTACTTCCATACAATGCCGATATGAAGATCAAAGGAAGCAGGTAAAAAAGTACAAAAAGAGTGGTGGTGTAGTCCCTAGAAGCCTGCAAGGAGTGGAATAGATCTGGCCATTCTTCTACACAATACAGCGATCCATCTTTCTTTATGATTATGTTTGCAACCCACATGGGCCAACTGGCACCACATGGAATCAGCCACGTACTAAATATTAAAACCTTGGCCAATTTTTCTGTCACTAGCCTCTTCAGAGGAAGAACGATGGCAAAGAATCTGTCAAGAGCGATCGCTAAGAGACTAAGTATGGAGCAATAAACACAAACCAATTGGCAGAATGGCAACAGCTTGCAGAGTACAACCCCAAATGAGCCACTCAGCCACTCGGAAGATCTTCTGATCTCAACCACCACAGGCTCTGGCATATTGATCAGAGTGGTGAAAAGATCAGCTATAGCCATGTTGACTATGAGGTGATACGCGACAGTTTTCATGCGTCGGGTGCGACGTGTCACCGCTATGATCAAAATATTTCCCATCAGTGAAATTGTTATTATGACAATGTACGCTGCCACTCTTACCCCCACTTCAAAGTCAGTGTCCTTGTGAAGGGGAGGGCATTCTTCTTCATCATCATCGGTAAAGGTGCCATTATTAGAACTGGAATAATCGTCCATGATGTTTACAAGCTGAACCAAGTCAGTTCTGTGAGAAACAAAACAGGGTATGCGATGTTTCAGTATGCACCTGTCTTCTATTTAACTACTGTGACTGCTTATAGAAACAAGGTCCTTCATGTAATGTGTCACAATCAGTTATTACAACGGACTAGAGTAAGTTAAAATTAAATTGTTTCTTCAGCTGATAAATCATATTTATTGTCTTGAACTGAATCCTGTTTGATTTTGTACAGTAACAATTGCAGGACGTCCTATCGCAATACCGTCCATAGAATACCTTTTCTACACGGGTGTTTCAATTACTGAAGGTTTCCCCTACTCTTACATGGAGGCATTACATGTAATCTTCAGAATTTTACCAATAAAGTGGAAGCCGAAAATTGTTACAAATATTCTTTTTGTTTAAGAGTAGGGATGAGAGATTTTCCATGCATTTACATAGTATTTATGTGAATTGCAGTGTCAGATTTTTCACATTCATCTAAAGCAATCGCTTGAAAGATTGCTATGGCAACCTACTTTTCTTTTCGATAAAACTCTTAATCAATTTTAAAAAGCTAGGACTTATTGAAAATTACAATGAGCAAGAGAGACAAATCTCAGAGTTCTCTTGAAGAACAAGGTAGCATGCGCAAACAAAATTAATTATTGTAGGATTGAAACGTGAAATCTATGCATTCCACGGTCACCCATTAATTCATATTTTAATTTTCACGCACTTTCTTTATATCACACCTAAGATCATTTCAAATTCAATTTTCGTTTGACAGGGAAGCATTTGTAAGTACCTGCATATATCTTTCTGCTATCGTTTCTTCTTCTCATTCATATACTTGATCTATTTTTCCAGTCGAGCCAACTTGTTTCAAGTAACTTCGGCAAGATTTCCGCACAGGTCCCTACTTAATGCACATGCGCATTTTTTTGTTATGGCAGAATGAAACAGTATGGCTACAGCATGCATAATGAAGAAGGGACCTGTGCGGAAGTCATTCCGCAACTTCTTTCAAGCAACTGATTTCAACCTACTCACAGTTTTATAAGATCGAGTTGAGTTCGAAGGCTCCCGAAATAAATTCACGTAATTAAACTCAATGTTCAACTTTGTCGATAACAATTATAAAGGATATCGGGATACAAATGACATAAGTATAAAATTAATGAGAAAAGTTAAGTTCGATGGAATAAACTAAACAGTATGATTTCGCATAAAATATTCATGAATTTAACAGCCAAAAACGAGAAAAATAAATTTCTTTAAGACTTTATCTCTCCCATAGCAGTAGCAGTGGGAACTATTGTGTACATTTTTGGCAATTATTCTGCAAGCTTATGTAAGGAATCCTCTTTTTTGTGGTATAGTATTTACACAGGGAGAAACAAGGAGGTGCAGTTTTCTCTAGCAGTAATATAAGTTCACATCTAAATTTTCATAATCTTTGTGGTTAAAATGATACTTTGCAATACACCAACAGTATATATTTTTCGTTCATTTTTTGGCTAACAAACCCCAAATTTTGAAAAAGGGCCTTGCAGACCGGAGACAGATATTTGGTCAATATTGATATTCCCACAAATCGTTAAATCAGGTATTGATTACTGAGTGCATGTGATAATTTTTTTAAATACACGAATTCAAGGTCTTATTGTTAGTCACTTGATGTACGTATTTGGATAGGTACCCAAAAACATACTAGCTAAAATAAAAAGAAATATGCAGCAATACATTTATAGCGTTTATTTTTTGGATGATACTAATGCGGTGTTTTTCCATGGAGTGTTAAAAGCTCTATGGAAAGCCACTGAACATTTTGGTGCGGTAGTGCTACTAGCTTGTGTGTTTCCAACCTAGGATGAGACTATGTTGTGTGTTCCTTGGCGATAGATACCCGCAAAACGGTGGTTTCGTTCGACGATAGTGGTTTCGATATACTTGGCTGGGAATATTATTCTCTTACGATTTTAGTTTTCTTGTTAAACCCACCGTGTAAACAATCGTTGAAGCGACATATTGTATGTAACGAGTAAAAATATTGTAAGATAAATACAGGAAGCACATCCTCAAATCGTTATCATAGCGGTTAGAATCAGGAGCAGAGCTTGGTTGTTACTTATCACGGCAGAAAACCACGTTAGTTTTATGCTGTAATGTACGTTGTACTTGTAAAATTAACCACTACAAGATTATAAAAAGGCAGCTGTGCTACACTAACCGGTAGGATTAATCTCTATTTCTTCAGTTGTTTTAAATTTTGAATCGATGTCCTTTCTTAAAATCTCTGTAGCAGTCCAGGAATAGAGCAGGGGTTATGGAACAGTTCACAATGCAATGAATTTTGCAACTTGGAATCTTCAATGCAAAAGGCTTAATACCCCGTGGCGTTTTAGGAGCCATCCCAAAATGTATTCAAAACAAAGCAGGTCACTTGCTTCTGATTCGAACGATCAGCGTAAAAAATTGCAATGGTATAAATAAAAGCAATACTTTTTTGCTGTCCAAAAAATGTTATCTACGTTAAGTAGAAGATGCCGTTTTCTTCGATTTCAGATAATTGCATGGGGAAGATATACAATTTTAAATTAGGCCACAACAATGACTGATTTTTTAAATTTTTGCTTCGTTACCATCACAACATTTTCACCCAGTATGGCAAATATTTCTTGTTTTCAGAATTAAATGGTTCGTTTTGGACTTGTTATTACCTATTGTTATCATTTTTATATTTCCTTGCGAAGCGAGGTTACTAATCGTGTCGCTTTGGGTCAGACCACTTGGCTTGCAAGCCCGAGTAAATCGAGTCGAGAGTTTTTATATATGCATTTAGTATAAATGCTCGGGTGATTATACAAAACCGCGCACTCTGATTGGTTCGCTATCTCGGATTATCAGCCGATAATCACCTCGACGAACAAAATGGCTGCCAGTCGTTCGCGCGCTTTTGATGAAATAGAATTTTTTTGTGTGTTGTACAATGCTTTATCTTTTCCTTTTTTGAAATAATCAACTGTGTATTTATACAAGAACAATTATTCGCCTCAGGCTCAGTGATTATTGTTAAATACAGTTGAACCCCGCTATTTCGAAGTCCCAAGGGAAATGGAAAAAAGTTTGAAATAGCGGGGTTTCGAAATAACCAGCGAAGCGTAAAATTCGTGACAATGAATCATTCAACCTCGTCCCCAGGGGTCCCTTTTGTCATGCGCGAGTAATCGGGACCCCTGGTCAAAGGGATTTGAACACGCATTTTCATTGGCTGTTAAAAGACAAAAGCACAACAACCGGAAGTTTAGATCACTTGCAGCACAAGCAAAAATATGGTAGAACTCTCGATAACGCCAACAAAAGATGTTACGCGAGTTTGTCGAACCTGCAACAAAAACATAATATTTAAGAATCACCCGCTAGATCTATTTGGTGAAAAGGTATCAAAAGAAAAAAATTATTTCCGCCCTTAAAGATGATTTCCCGCCATATATGTCCATGTCCTGCTACAACAGCAAGAGTCAGTTCGACGTTTGAAAAGAGGAAAGAAAACGACAAAATGTCCATCCTTTAAATGCCCGCAAACGCGACGTGAGCTAAAAAAGAAGAAAACTTGCGAAGACGAACCATGAAAAGGGCCCAGCAGATCGCTGTTTCAGACGCACATGGACAAAGCTTTCAAAACTCGACCACGTCCAGTAATTTGTCTTTCACCTTGGCAAAAGGCGACTGGAAGAAACGGAAACAGTCAACACCATCAAAACAAGACGGAATTCTTTTGGAGTCTGGTTTGTGAAACCCAGTGGTATTTGCCGAAATTTAAACAATGACACATAATAATATATAATATATACTAGAAATACGACTCCCGTAAAACCTCGCGAAGCTAGTTTTTAAAGAACTCGTAACTGTTTTTCCTGAGGGATAAGACCCCAATTTTTGTTTTTACTTATTATTATATCATTATAACTTTTTGTATTTTCTCATTTCTTGTATTTATGATGATTATTATTGTATTATTATTATTATTATTATTATTATAATTACTGGTATTGATATTATTATTATTGTTATTTTTTTTTATGTTTAACATAATATAGTGTTATGGAGTGGGGGTGTATGTCCTAATCTGGGAAAAGGTTCCTCTGCTACTACAAGCAATACAGTTTTCTTCTGAATAGGGTTTGCATCAAAGGTGGTAAAAATTACTCAACTCTGAACAATACCATTTCTTCTTTTAGGCTTAGAATCTAGTCATGGTTGCCACAGCCACAGCATCTTGAAATTCCCTGACTTTCCCTGAAAAATGTAAAATTTCCCTTACCAACTAAATTAGAAAAGTCACAAATTAGTTCTGGTAATGGCCTCCAATCTCTCCTCACAGCCAACCTCTCCCCTCATTTATTAAATATGCTTTCAGAAAGTCACATACAGTGTACATGGATTATAGTTTCTTAAGATAACAAAGTCATGGAAAAAGGATTGATTTTCTTGGAAACCCAAAATCAGCTTTTAATCCATCATGTAATTCTACCAATCCAACACATTTCATGTCACATTCTTGATTGCACCAAACCATCGCTGAATTGGCAAGAATTAAATCAGTACTCTTAAATTTCACTTTTCCCTGACTTCTTTCAAATACTTAAACTTTCCCTGACTTGATTCGAAATTCCCTGACTTTTCCCTAACCTTGAAGAATTTTTTTCCCTTACCATTTCCTGACCTGTGGCAATCATGCTAGTGCAGTCATTTGTCCATACAGTTAGAGTTGAAAATCATGATTGAAATCATAGGGCATTTAAGAAACTTCAAAGACTTGTTATTACACACAGCAGCCTTGCAATGAATATATAAGAAGTGTTTCAAGTTTCCTAAATGCCCTATGCTTTCAATAATGATTTTCCACACAAACTTTATAGACAAATGACTGCACTAGATTCTAAGCATTAAAGAAGAATTGGTATTGTGTGGAGCTGTTTTGATTATTACCACCTCTGATGGAAAGCCTATTAAGAAGATTTTTGTATTGCTTGTAGTAGTAGAGGAACAATACCTTTACCTAGATCAGGACATACATCCCACCCCATAACAATATATTATGTTAAACATAAAAAATATAACAAAAATAATAATGATTATTTTTGCAAAATAATAATAATAATAATAAAAATATCAAAACCAGTAATAATGATCATGATAATAATAATTGTTGTTCATAAAGTTAGTGTGGAAAATCATGATTGAAAGCATATGGCATTTAGGAAACTTGAAACACTTGCTACTACACACAGCACACTTGCAATGAATATCTCAGAGATCATAAAAATTTTGGCATTACAAACTTTAATTTCTTCTTAATAGTTTTTCCAGTGTAAAGGTCAACTGTATGTTGTGGTTGTTATCAAATATTGGTATTTGACATCATAAAAATGAAGTAAACAGCAGTAAGTAACAGAGTTAATATGTTATGTCTAATTTTGCAGATTAGGGCTTAAATTAACTTTTTATTTTTGGGAAAAGGGCAGGGGTCCTAGATAGCAATTTTATCACTGGGTCATTGAACTCTAAAATGATGGCACTGATGACTGATAATATTGCCGAACGAGTACTTTGTGACACTGGGTATATATTGTGTTGAAAATGCTAAACGTAACTGCTAGATCAAGAAAACGTGCAATATTTTCACTGTTGCAATGATATCAGATCACATAGTTATAGATGATTGCTATCACAACTGCAACACTCTGTGTTGGGAATTTCTTAAAAATGGAAAGGCTATCGTTTTATTAAGAAAAATACCTTCATACATTCTCCTGCTCTCTGTTGCTCGTCTTCTGATTCCGTTTTTAGACTAATAGATCCATTTTCCAGAGACATCTCTAATCGTCCAAGTCGTTCCTAATCGGTTTTTCCTTCTAAGTCGTTTTGCTCAGTTTAGTTCGCCAGTATATTTTATTTTATTTGTGGGCAACAATATTTGACTTTTTGACATTTTATACCTTGTCAGATTGATACGTACGGAAGCCGAAAAGGGACAATCCAAAAATAATTTTCAAATCCGAAAAAGTATTTCAAATCGCAATAATTTTTGCAAATCCTTGTTGCAAAGTCAAATCTCAAAAACTATTACAAATCCTAATAAAATTATTGGATCCACAAATAATTTTTTCACGAATACGAAAATAGTTTGCGATCCAAAAATCGACATAAAATCCAGAAAAATATTTTGAAAATCGCAAAAAAATATTTTGTCACGTGCCATGCTTGCGCCCGCAGTCAGTTTGCGTCAGAGGCTTGCCAACATAACCGTCATTTTGAATCCAAAATGCCACGAGAGAGTTTAGGTTAATGCGAAGTTCGATCATGTTTTGCCATAAATGTGGAAGGCCATTTTTGAACATTGAGATATTCTGCCGTCTGTTGGGACTCTTAAACACGGACACTGTCTATATAAGGAACGTTGGACTGGGCGAGCCGTCAGTCATTTCATTTTAGACGTCTACCCGTCAACATCTCAGTACGAGGTTCACGGCTCACGCAAAAGTAACTGCCACCCGACGATTTTATAAGTGAAAAAGGTACGAAAAAAACTCCATAAATATGCTTGGATCTTCAGCTGCTACTGCCGCAAAACGCATCAGGGTGAGTAAAACCGTCATTTCATGTCTGAGGCGAGTGATACTTTTGTTCGAACGGTCCATTGAGCCTTCTTTTTTGTATGTTTTGAAGACCTCTTTGGTTCATTTATTTGCAGTTAACTGTTGAGATACCGGAGCATCAACAGGACGCCATTATCCGTCTTCTAAATGAACAAGATACCTGTGAAGTGATTTCCGTTAGACGGGTAAAATCTGGAGATGCCGGTTAGAAATTGTCGTAATAATGTCTCTTCATGTTTCGTTATAAAATATTTTTTATTTCAACGTCTGATTATCTCCTTGTTTCCTTCTCATCAACCTTAGAGTTTCCTAAATCTTTGGTAAAGGAAAGATACTTGTATATTCCCCTCTTTACGTTACAGGTTTCTTTCACTTTCTTTTCGAAAAGCGCGCCAGTTTTGCTACGATTACTACTTTGTAACTTGATATCCTTTCGTCAGAGGTTAGGTCATCCTAAACATCCGATACTCAATTACGAACGTGTCCACTTTGCCAAAGGCATGAAAATTCCATAATGTTATAATTTTGCCATCACAATATATCAAAAAACGACCAAGGAAACATTCCCATAACCGCAAACTGAGTTTGATACTCCTAGAAAAGATAAAATTCCTGTACTTTTCATAGTTACATCGCACATGAAAACTTCCCTACATATTCCTTGAATACTCATACCTGCAAGGTTATTCGAGCAACAAAGCAAGGTAATTCGAACATGTAATCAACTATATTCGCTGTTCGGCCACAAGAAAAAAAAATGCCGTTTTCTAATTTTCTCTTCCCAGGCAGGAAACGTTTCGCTGTGCCGAGAGATGTAGACCCCTCACCACCAACACCAATTAGCCTCTTCCAAAGGAACGATACCACGTCCAGCGAAGGCGCCCAGCCGCGAGAGGGGCACCCAACAGGTGAACCTGGCGGAGAAAATGAAATCCCTCCTTCGAACTGTCACTTCTGCCTGCAAACGCCGTGTATCACCCTCTCGGCCTTCAAGCCGATGGGCCGCTGCGCGGCAAGGATCACGAATCATACAAAACGCCGCAAAGATTACAAATGGTTCTGGCGGACACTAAGGGACTGTGGACTGTGGAAAAACCCTTCATACCTTGCAAGGAAACAAGAGCGCGGGTGTATGATTGATGACGTAAGGGAGGTTATGCCGCACTGCGTTGTAAAGGACATTCGTGGTCGTTGGCCAAATCCCCCTAATGTACTCTACCAAGGCCATCGGCGTTCATAAATGAAGCAGGATATAACCGAGATATAACGCCGACACGGAACAATAATAAACCGTGGACTAATGGTATCTGCACTGAAAATGTAACTCGTGTCCCGTACTCCTACACGTAGCTTTGTGAATGCAGCAAATCTCGGCACATGCCATAACAATACTTTTAACAGTCCTCCCAAAACCTGTTTACATAAATTTAGCCAGCAAGACGTCAATATAAACTACAAAATTTTGAAGCATGTTCTACACTTCACCTTCTCGTGAAGCTAAATGCAGTGCTAGAACATAATGGAAATTAACAAAACATTTTCTACAAAGACAAGAAAAATGATTCCCAGATCTCGTCCTTGAAATTGAAGGTCTTTTCAGTGAGGACCCTGTGTGGGGCAATCCTGTCTGGCTGACGGCTTGTTTGGTAGTACTGCAAGGAGGATGCCTCACGCTGCACATTTTCATTCTGTTAAATGAACAGACTCCATCTGAGTACTTCAATGAATAAACTCACTTTTTTTAATAATCTTACCCACAAAAAACAATGAGACCACTGTTTTGCAGAATTTTCTATAATTGACTTATAGGACATTTACTTTTTAAAGGTACAGAATCATCAACTACTCCTCTAAAGACTGTAATTATGTAGCACATAATATGTACATTATAATGGTGCCAGATGTTAGCACAGAGAGAGGTCCTGTCATGATGTAATATAAATTCATGTACATTAGTACTTTGCTGTTGTATGGTACATTCAAATTACGTAAGGTAAACATGCTTAAATTACATTACCCAGTCGAGAATGGCCAACTGTATTCGCATTTCGTATGTGTCTGCCCGACTGAAATGAATACGCTTTGAGGCATAAATTAGCATCACCATGTACAGCGATTCAATCCAGTATGTATCACGACACTATGGGTAAAAAGGTTATCAGAAGTTAGTGCCATCTGTAAAATACAATTATTGCTAATTTCCTAACATAGTCAAACATGTACTATGCAGATATAATTTGTTTTCACATAAACCACAACAAGCTTTGTTCAATTTGTTTCGAAGTGATTGTGTATTCTAAACAATGTCCCCTACCCAACCAGAACCCAAGTTGCATGGTACACAGCAACAAAGGCATGCCATTCCCACTTTTTCCTCAATTTCCAGGTTTATTATACTCATGCAATGGAATGCTACAATTGAATTGTTAATGAGTATTACCGAACAATAATCCTCAGGATTTTTAAAAATTGCTGTGCCCTCCACAGCTTTCCTGTATGCAGCAATAGCTCTTTCACTGACAAGAGGTTTCTTGCTGCAAATGTAACCATCTTGTTTGCAGCGAGAGTCCTGATGGCATCTAGTATGGTTACCCTGCATAAGAAGTTACATACCCCTAATCATAAAGTGAATTTGTCAAAAAATGCCATACAAAACTCAATTAATGCTCTTGGAAGCTAATTATTTGTTCTGTACTGAAAAATGTAATTGATATACCTGGTAATGATCCACAATGTTGATAATGTAGCTCCTCAGAGTATTGGCATCACCATTGCAATTTTTCATTGCATAGTAGAAGTGAGTCCTTTGTACATTTCACTGAAACCAGATTACCCATGAACTCTCATTATAATGAAAACAACAAACAATTGTTCACTTTCCAATAACCATTGATATTTTTCATTGTAGTCCAAGGGTTCAACAAGTAATACTTTTCCATCATGTTACCTTTATCAGACAATTCTGCAAACCAACTTTTCTCTGCATCCCGAACAAGACCACTAGCTACCTTTTTAATTGCTTTCTTCACACCCTTTCCACCTATGCAAACAAAAGTTATACAAAGGAAACAACAATTTGATGAACTTGATCTTACCAATTATTCCACTTGAATACCATTAATAAGATTGCTATATTAAAACATACCATGCCAGCTGTCATAGGAGTTTCTTATCCCCTTAGTTCGGAGCCAGTGTTTCAAGGCTGGCACATAGTCATAAGCCACTTCACCAACCCGATGACCTACATGTACATATTGGAAAGAAAGAAAAGCAATTGTTTTGTACCAAATTGATAATTTCACCTTAGATCAAGTGTCACTAGTGGCTTCTTCAATGTTCGATTATGGCTTTGGTAACAACTATTTAAAAAAAAATTAGAAATACAAAGTATAACCCATTATAGTAGCATGTGGCAATACTCGCACTGGAAGGGCAAATAAACAATTAATTTTTGTTGCTCACCGAGAGTTGATAAACAATCAATAATTTGTTTGGTCATGGGTACTTCCCGTGATGCTGCTGCACTCATTTCCTCTTTTGACCAGTTGAGACTGTATACAACCTTTTTGTTACTACAAATGAAACCCCCCCAAAAATTAAAAGAAACATACATAATTAGTTGATGAATAATGGAACCCACCAAGGCAATCAAAGATTTGAATCAACTCAGGTTACCAAAGACAGTTAGCCTACCTGTAGGATAATGCTGAAACTGTGGTATGTTGGGCTGCACGACTGGAGTCATGCCTTGCATCAGTTATTATTATCTTAAAATAAAAAGTTAAACACAGTTACCAATAAGATGGTGAAAATCTTGACATCACAAAGGGAACAATGAAGCTATTAGCTAAAATAATAAATGGAGCTGTTGCATCCTATTTCTAGATTTAATTCACAAATTATAATATTATAGTGCATATAACAAATATTGCTGACATAACGTTATCCTTGTTTACAAAAATTATGTGTGGCAATATAAAACTTATGGAGATACTAAGCAAACATTTTTATTAGACTTAATTTACGTAACATTATAATCAAAGGTGTTTTATATTAGCAACAAGTGTTGGAATTTAAAGTTCTGCAACTACAGTCTCGTGTGCACCAACAGAGCTGTGTGGACAAATATCTTTTGACTTTATACCAAATATTTACAAAATTATATACTAACATCACCGCGTAGTAAATACTGAGGATCTTGCTGTGCCTCTGTCCGAGCATCCAGTAGCTTCCTTTCATATACACATTTTACTGCATCCTTGTAACCCAAAGAAGAATGGACTAACAATGTCCAAGACAAAAGAAACAAATGTTATTATTACATGGAATGACGACAAGTTTTTCCCACTTCATAAAGACTGTAGAGAAATCACAAGACATAAGGGAAACATTCAACTGGAATATAGATATTAAATAACTCCATAAAAGATAGTACACCGGAGCGATAGTTGGTCGTACATTGGGCAAGCAGCAAAATCCAACTTGCAGTGCACAAAGAAATACAAACGACATTACCAGTAGATATATATTGCTGTTCCACATGGCCTATGCCAGCTGCGTCGCAGGAATTTACATATTGGGTCTCTGTTAGACCCGAACAAGTAAAGCCATGAACCATCCTAAAAAAGCAAAAGCAAAGAGAACTGTTGAATATTTACTTAATTATATCTGAAAGTTAACTTACTTACCAAAATTCGCACAGAGCAACAGATCAAAAGAAAAACTCATAAATAATTCGAAAATGTATACATCACCTCAAATTGGCTGTAAATTTTCCAGCAACAGTGCTGCTCGAAAACCATCTAACCGAATGACCAGCGAGGCAAGAGATTCTTATTCTTGCCGCATGTCCATGCTGGTTGACCGAAAAAGATGCTAAATCCAAACTAAAACCACACAGAGGGCAATTCCCGTAGTACGTAGCCATAGTTGCAACAAGGCGCTGCAAGGCGTCTCTTGAAGCAATAAAATAATCTTCCAGCGGCTTGCTGGGCGTGTGAATGCCAAAACAGCCAGTAGTGTTTTCCCCACTAGCCAAGACATAGGGAGGACGAATGTCTGTTTGGGTTGCGACATCAAATGGGCCGTGTTTGCTGGTGCCTTGTTCTCGACTCGAAGGAGGAATCGCCATTTCACTTTGCGTAAAATCTTGGAAAACCTGTAATAACTTTTCCATCATAATAAGATTCCCCATCGGTGTCCGGCTCGTGATACGAAGGAAACTTTTCACGTGTTGTAGTTGTGACTTTACGCGTTGCAAACGACCTTCCATTTCAGGTTCCACTTCGAGTTGTATACTATGTCTAATCCTCGCACGACCATCTATTACTTTGGCTTTCTTTGCAGTAAAATCGGCCATGGCGAAACGAAAAACTTACAAGGCAAATGATGATGCTAGATATGTAAAAATAGCAATTACGTGGCGAGCAAAGGATCTCGATTCAAGGAGGAAGACGGATGAAGATAACATACCATACCTTCCGCAAACGTCTTCCGCCATGAATCGAAAACCTGTCCCGAATGGTCCCGAAAACAGGATAAAAATAACTAGCTGAGCATGACCACACTAGAAAAACCTCATAGAAGGAAACTGAAGGCTCAGCAAAAGGATAAGTCGAGCGCGTGGAGCTTAGGCTGAGAATCGAACTCGCGCGGTTGGACGAACGGTCAGGGGCGCCAAATTCAAATTTGTTGGTACGAGAAGTTCAAAATTTATTGCATTCGCACAGAATGAAAGTTAAACTTCAGGTTTTCCAACTTAAGTGACCAGATTTGAGTAACTTCTACTGAGAATGATGAACGCACACCCTGTTACATATCCTTATTCTAAATTGCTGGCTTCCCTCCTACTTGCTCACTGGGTCCGCCATGTTGAATACAGGTGTTCAAGGAGAGATTGCGTGAAAAAGAGGGGGAGGAGCTAACCCTTTTATAGGCAGTGTCCTTGTTTAAGAGACAAGAACAGGAACGTGTGTTGTGTAGTTCGGCTGACCAGAGATCCGCCATAATCCACTACTTTGAAAGGGGATTTCGTTATGAGACCATAGTTCACTTTTTAGCAAAATACCATGAGATTTCTATGAACGTCAGGACTTTGAAGAGAAGGTTAAGTGAGTATGGGTTGCAGAGAAGAAATCAAGTTCATTCCGAGCACGCTGTGCGGGAAATAATTAAACGTGAAATTGAGGGCCCTTCATCGCTTCTCGGCTCTGAGGAATCTATTGCCATACTACAGGCATTGAGACAAACATACTTGCCCTAGAACACTGAGATACAGTGCACGGGCAGAAATCAGGCCAGATCCAGAATTTCAATCTGACATCTATAAGATAAGAAAAGACCCAGAGCATAAACTGCTAGGAGCGTTAAAGAAATTCCACTACCGTAGCGTAGAGATAAACAAACTGGAACTTAGAGAACTTGAGCGAAAGTATTCTTAAGAAAACCTTATTGAGCAAATGGCATTTAATACAGGATCAACCTTTACTGAGTGAGATATACAAAGAGCCTCCCATCATATTGTACAAAAGAGGAAAATCGCTCAAAGACATACTCGTGAGATTCAAACACTAAAGGCAAAGAAACCACACTTGCGAACAGCGGGAGTCGTGTAGGCCTGTCACAACTATTTTTAATCCTTTTGATCTGGATATAGCAAAATGTAGTCTCCACAGAAAAATTGATCATGGTCAGCATGTTTTTTAACGGCTGCCCGTAACACTTCCACGGCTCCAAAATCTTTTCCCACTTTCAACGCAACCTTGCTTCCTCTTACTACTGCCAATTTCCCTTCTTCGTTTTCACGTATTAAGCCAACGTTAATGACAACTCTGTTATCAACAAGTTTACTTCTCGAAGAAGATCCTGGACCTGTGGGGGCTTTTCTTTTCAAATATTTGCTTGGCTTGAAAAATCCACGACGTTCCTCGGCTTTTGAGGCTAAGAACTGCGACATTGGCTTCGCCGAAGACGAAGCATTTTCCTGGTCTGAAGTGCTTTCTCTTCCACTCAGTACTTTTGCCCCACATTTGAAACAGAACTTATCACCACAATTTACTTTAGACCCACACGAAACACAAAACTCCGCCATTTTCAGTGAAAGGTGGAGCGAATGAGCGAATGCAATGGTGGGAAATGTACGACGCTGATCAATCAATGACTGCGGGCGCACGCATGGCACGTGACAAATTATTTTTTGCGATTTTCAAAATATTTTTCTGGATTTCACGTCGATTTTTGGATTGCAAACTATTTTCGTATTCGTGAAAAATTTATTCGTGGATCCAATAATTTTATTAGGATTTGTAATAGTTTTTGAGATTTGACAAACTTTTCAACAAGGATTTGCAAAAATTATTGCGATTTGAAATACTTTTTCGGATTTGAAAATTTTTTTTGGATTGTCCCTTTTCGGCTTCCGTACGTATGTTTGTCGATAGCCTTTTTCTGTGTTTGTCTATGGCCGGAATCCATATAATCCACAACTGGCGGGTGGAAGTACCTTAATTACCGATTTTCCGTACTAAACCCGTAGGGAGAACGACCACAAAATCTTATTGCTCTAACATGATCACATTACAGATCTCCTCTTGCTTCGCTTTAAGCTGGATGCTTCTCCTAATCCATACCTGATTCTGTCTATAAAATTAATGCCCGTGAAACGCTTTTCTCCGCCGTCTTGGTTTAGTACTAGGGACCTTAAGCACCAGGACGGGAGAGGAGGACGGCGACGTCCGGCGGATGGGGAAGACTGGATCTACGTCCCCGTCGTCAGCATGAGTTGCTTGTTGTTAAGCAACTGGACCCTTGGACGGGAAACGCGCGGGAAGCTCAAATAAACATGGCTTCTTTTCGTGAAGCCCGAATTGCCCTTTTGGACGCCTACATGGACGGTCTATAAGATGACGACGAATTTCTAGTACTTTGGCAAGCATAAAAGTCAAAGAACCCCGAGTTCCCTTATGAAGAACATGGCCGATTTTCCTTCGACGAACTTGACGAAGCAGAATGCAAAGCCGAATTTCGATTCGAGAAGAGAGACCTACCACTCCTTGTCAACGTTTTGGGTATCCCCAACCAGTTTACTTATTCGCAGCGTACTGTGAGTGATGGGATGGAATGATTGTGCATGGTGTTGCGAAGAATGGCTTACCCTTGCCACTACAGCGACCTTATTCCCCGGTTTGGTAGGCCAGTTCCCGTCTTGGGGACGGACCATTAGAAAAGTGATGGGGGGGGGGGGGGATTTTCAGCGTGCACGAATTTTTTTTTTCCCTCACTGCTTGTGCAGGAATTTTTTTTTCAGGTGAATCCCTCTGCACGAATTTTCTTACTACGTGTGAAAAAGTCACCATTGGACCTTCCTTCTGCATGAATTTTTTTTTACGTTCTTCTTTGCATGAATTTTTTTTCTTGGCATTTTCCCTTCCCCAATTTTTTTCCCCACCCCCGCCCCCCCCCCCCCCCCCCCATCACTTTTCTAATGGTCCGTCCCTTATGTATGATCTGTAACCGCATAATTGATTATATTTACGATTCGCACGTACATCGCCTCATTTCATGGAATCTCCAGCTGTTGGACCCTGCCTCTCTTCAGAAGTATTGTGATGCAATTTCTAGGAATGGTTCTCCTCTCCACAACTGCTTCAGGTTCATAGACGGCACGGTCAGACCAGAATGTCGCCCTGGTGAACAGCAGAGACTGCTCTACAATGGCCACAAGAGGGTGCACGCCCTAAAATTTCAATCGGTTGTCTTACCATCGGGAATGATAGCCCATATGTATGGCCCAGTAGGTAAGTTAAATGATAAATTACAAACAGTTAATAAACAACAAAATAGTGCATACGTTCAGATGTACGGTGTTACGAGGAGAGCAATTCTTAAGGCTGGAGATCAAAGAAAGTCACTTCAACATGATTGACTAATTTAAAAAAAAGCAACTATCTCTTTATTTTGTACCTTTCTGTTGTTTCTATTGCAGAAGGCAGAAAGCATGACGCGGGGATGTTAGCAGACTCTGGTCTACTTGCAGACCTACAAAGGAATGCATTCTCCTTAACTGGCCAGCCTCTTTGTCTGTATGGTGACCCGGCTTACCCATTAAGGGTACATCTGCAGTGCCCTTTTAGAAATGCAGTACTAACACCTCAAATGCAGGAGTTTAATGCTGCCATGAGCGCTCTACGTGTATCTGTTGAATGGCTCTTCGGAGAAATTATTAATTATTTTAAGTTTCTTGATTTCAAAAATAATTTAAAAGTTGGCCTATCCTCAGTAGAGAAAATGTACCTTGTTGGTGCTATCATAAGAAATGCTCACACCTGCCTTTATCACAATCAGACTTCTGACTTCTTTTCTGTGGATCCACTAACACTTCAGGACTATTTTGTGTAGCTTGCATTATATTAACATCAGTAATGCACAAGTGTTAATATGTCCAAGAAATTTTCAGACTGGATTGTGTAGAAAATAAATATGAAGACCTTTGAAATGTCTGATAATTATCATGTAACATGCATTGTTTGTATTACATTTCTATCTTAAATAAACCTTGACCATATCCAGGTGTTTACTATGTTTGCTTGGGTATTACCTTGGCCATTGGGAAAAAAAGTCTCTGAAAACCACTGCTAACATCGTTGCCTTACATGTAGCTTTCACAGCTGCCAAACCCCTCCCCCCTCCCCTCAAAGCTTTAAGTCTAGTGACATGGTTTCATCCCTGTTTTGTCATGGTACTAATGATGAGAATATGATATCTTTCTTGATTGGCTCTATTATTCCCATGGCCTATACTTTTATTAAACAGTGATGTTATGAGATTTTCGTAACATCACTGTTCAATAAGAAATAGGTCATGAGAATTATAGAGCCAATCAAGAAAGATATCAAATAGTCAATCAAATTCTCATCATTACTACCATAACAAAAAGTCAAACATCCGTCAATTTACACCTCCCTTAAGGGGACACTTACCCTTTGTGCAAGCTATTAAAGGGGTGCATTGTTAACCTCCCTTTCATGGACACCTCTATTAAGTGGACCCTTTCTACAGGTCCCAAGGGTTTCTGCTCGTATTAGGGCATATGCAATCAAAAATGGATTATAAAGTTGGCTTATATTTTTCATCAATACAACAAACTAATACTGTCAACTGTAAAATTACCTTAGCAAATGGTGTGGCATGTACATATTTAGTGTTAAATTAGTTCAAAGCTCCAAATAGCCCATTTCCGAGTTGCTACATGCCTCAGTTTCATAGCGAGTCCAGGTGCAAGACCATTCAAATGGAAATGAGTTTAATTTGCATAAGAATACTCTATCATTTCCATTTGAATGGTCTTGCACCTGGACTCGCTATGAAACTGAGGCATGTAGCAAATCGGAAATGGGCTATTGCACACAGCGCCTAATTATAAGGTCAGGACACACCAGGCAACAAGTCATAGGTCCTTTCCCCCTATCGTATCACAGAGTGGTTGATTGCAGGGGACATTTCACAAGAAAGTTCCAAAGTTTTCAAACAGGCAAGAGCTACGATCGAAACTTTCTTGTGATTCAAAAAATGTCATTTATTTGGCTTCGTGTAAGAAATGTAACTTACAATACATTGGTTCTACAACAACATATTTTAGAGTTAGATTTCGCAACAACAAGTCTGCCATGCTGACCAAGAAAAAGACTTGTGAGGTAGCGGTTCATTTCAACAGAACACCGCACGACTTAAACGACTTTTCTTTCCAGGGTATTGATCAAGTGCAGATAAATGCAAACAATACAAGTAACATCAAAAAGCTTTTAATCACTAAAGAGGCATATTGGAGCGCACAGTTGTTCTCTCTGGCACCTTTTGGCTTGAATAAACGTCAGGAATTCCACTCGAAAAAAAGAATAAACTACAACTAGCGTAAAAATAACTTGCTAATTTGGCGGTTATCTTAGTTCAGGTGTTCAAAGGCCCTGACCTTGGATCTTGTTAGCTTTGTTAGTGCAAGGTTTTCTCAGGGGCCCCCATCGGGGAATTTATTACATTATTGTTGTTTAAGGGCCCTGTTCAGGGCGCCTGTTGTGCCTTGCCGCGGCATAGTTTCAAGGGCTTTGTTTGGGGATTTTATTACAAGTTCTTCCAAGGACGGCCTTTTATGAATATGGAATATTTTACACGCGGGTCCCTTCACACTTTCGGCTGACTTGACGAATCATGTTATAGTTTTTTAACATTAATCTTATTTGTATTATATCCGATTATTTATTCATATTTGGTTTGCGTTTCTTGAGTTTTGTATCGCATTGTCATAGTTTCACGCTTAGTAATCACCGATTGTTTATCATTGGTTAATTTTTTCATTTTCATGTGTTACCACGCCCTGTTATGTAATCATCTTTGTAATATTATGTCATCTTTTATACTGTAAACCTATTTAAGGATATTGTAATTTCTTATTCACTTGCACTGCAACTGATGAAGGTCTTTGACCGAAACGTCTATTTTTATTAAATTTTTAAACTTTTTTTAGATTTTCTACTGTATATATATTTTTTTCTCGCTCGAAGTTGTCCGTCCTCGTTTTCCACAATTGCCTATATATATATATATAAATTGTAAAAGTTGATTAATCGTAAAAAAGTGCTCAATACGTGAACGCAACATACAGTTGACCTTTTACATTGACTGCACTAGATTCTAAGCATTAAAGAAGAAATGGTATTGTGTGGAGCTGTTTTGATTACTACCACCTCTGATGCAAAGCCTATTAAGGATATTTTTGTATTGCTTTTAGTAGTAGGGTAACAATACCTTTACCAAGATTAGGACATGCACCCCATCCCATAAAAATATATCATGTTTAACGTAAAAACTAATATAACAATAATAATATCAATACCAGTAATAATAATAGAAATAATAATAATAATGATAATATAATGATAGTGCTTCTCGTTACTATATGATACATGTTCAATACCTCTGGCTGCCATGACGATTTCGATGAAATACCATCCTTATATTAAATCTTTCCTCTGCAGTTTTTATAATATAAATTTTTATATATTCAAAATAATATGCTATTCTCTGGTTGGGTATGGATATTTTGCCTGTTTCTGTAACAGTACAATTAAACTTTCATGTGGTATATACTTTTGACTGATTGATGTTGATTTCACTTTATTTTTTTACAGGAGTATGTAGTGCAGCAATCTTTTTCAACACATTAACATTTCAATATCTCTTTCAAGGCTTACATGTATTGTTTTTATGATATGACCTAAAAATAGCACAACCACATACTATACAGTCGGCACTTACTATTACCAAACATTTATTCAAAGTTTTTGCAGAATCCAATTGTTTTACTCCCAATTTTTTTTTTTATGTAATGACATTGTATCTCAGTCACACTTCTGTTGATATGACATCTCTTTTGAGGGAAGAGGAATTTGTCTATCTACCAATGAGGGTACCATTGCAACTAAAGAGAGTAAACAAATTGAAACATGCACTATTCATAATGCTCTCAATTGTGGTTACCTAGGAATGAAATAATGACTGTAGTAGACAATAAAATATCTAATCAGAAGATTCTTCTTACAATGAATCTCATCTTGATCTCATGCAATTATAACAAAAAAAACATAAACAAAAAATAATTGGAGCATTCAACTCATCCTCGGTGTAAGAACATATTGTGTTTAAAAGGGATGTACAACAAAGAAGACAAAGCAGTAGAAACTAAGAAAATAAAACTAAAAAAATACACAGGTTTTTACACCGTGGTAAACACAAGCATTCATATCAACTATTCAAGGTTTCACCTGCAAAAGATTTACAATCATTTTCAATTTGTGTCAAGTGAATATTATTGTGATACTTCATCGACTCTGTATTCCCTGTAAAGATAATAAATAATTTTACTTCTATTACCTCTGGTGCAATCTCAGTGGCAGTGAAAGAGCTAAATGAAGGTATTTTTAAGCACTGTGTTGGGCGGTATACTGATCATGTAATTTGCACGAGGTGTCACTAATTGTGTACCAAACACAGGATAACAAATAAAATAATATAGATTACGCTGATATAAAAAATGAAATATAAAATAAAATAAAAAATAAATTAAAAAATAAAATATAAGCATTGTGACTTCTTCAAAAACTAGCTTCGCGAAGTTTTTGCGGGAGTCGTATTTCCAGTAGTAAATGACTGAAAACATGAGGGTAAATCCAAGGAAATTCGATCTTCGTTCGAAAAAGCGGGGACTTCGAATTAACCGAGTTCGAAATAGCGGGGTTCGACTGTATATATATTTATATGTATATCTATTTACTCGATTCAGTATAAGATATTGCAGGACTTTCACAGTGACGACCAAGAAGCTTTACGGGCCTTCTTGAGGCCTAAACGTTTGCCTCGCTGCTTCTCTAACCTAATCGTAGCAGTTGTATATCACCCAGATCAGCATCCTGACACCAGCGATGCCGCGTTGCACGAGTATCTAACCGCATCCCTGGATAAAATCGAAGCCAATTTCCTGAACAGTGGAATCCTGATAGCTGGCGATTTTAACAAATTCGACTTCAAAGCTCCAGCTAAATTTTACCAGCTCGAACCAATCATCAAGATCCCGACACGGGGTAAGAACACACTGGATCAGATATACACGAACTTGAAGGAATACTACAAGCCTCCAATAAGTGCACCAGCCCTTGGTCTCTCTGACCACTTATCTATCACGGTCCTGCCCAACATTCGTCATAAATCCCAAGCCAAGAGTAAGATCATCCAAACGCGCGACAAAAGACCTAGTCGCGTGACTAGTCTTAGTCGTTATCTGCCGGAGATCCCATGGGACGCTGTACTGAGTGAAAGTGAGTCATGCGATGATAAGCTGGCTGCAATTACACAGATCATTAATTATAGTCTTGACGCAATCATGCCTGTGAGATCAGTTAAAGTTCACCAAACAGACAGACCCTGGCTAAATGCTGATCTGAAACGGCTTATACAGAAATGATAGCAAGCTCATGCGGTAATACGTTCCTATTCAAGCTGCTTAGGAACAAAGTGAACCGTGAAAGGAAAAGGTGTCGGGCGATCTATTATAACAACAAGGTGCGTGATTTAAAGAACACGCGCCCTCGCGATTGGTGGCGTGAAGTTAAACAGCTCTGTGGAAATGGCGGTAGCGCGCGGAAAGACGTAAGGTTTATTTTAAGAATCCACACGGACTGCACTGACCGAGACCTCGCTGATAAAATCAATGAGGCTTTTGTCGGTGTTATGCAAGAGTACAATCCGCTATTCGATGACACCCTGGTCTAACGCGAGGACGACGAGCCTATCTCAGTGACAGCTGACTCTGCTGCAGCTCGCCTAAGCAAGATCAGTACGTCTACAGCAGGGGGGCCTGACGGCCTGCCAAACTGCGTGCTGAAAAAGTTCTCTGATATACTAGCTCCAGCTTTAACCGAGGTGTTAAAGCAATCATTTCGAGAATCTGTTGTCGGAATCCGAGTCAAATGATTCCTCCTCGTTTTCTCGTGAACTGAAGTACGAATTAGTTACATTTCCTAAACGATCTAAGTCTTCCGATTCCAAATTTAAACAGTGATATTCGTCTGTGGCACAATCCATGGGGGTTTCTGACTGTTTCGTTGAGAGTGAAATATGCATCTCTTTGTAATTATAGTAATGTAGTGGTATTCATATCCCATAAGGCATCCAGAGCCGAAGTATGAAACATGCGTTGGAATAGCAAAAAGGTCATTGCGTAGCGTTTAACTGTTGTTATGATTTATACGTAAAGAAGTTCATTTTCCATGAAACTTTGACAGTTAACTATTCTTCCTTCGATGTAAATTTAAATACAAATTAAGGTCGTTTTCACCCTCGAGTAGGAGAACGATAGTGAGTTACTGCTCCGCCGCACTTGTAAGTTAGCTATTTTATGTTCAATTTAAAATTTGGTTTCCTTTTTTTTGCGTATCAGTTTATAAACAATTATGTTCATTAGATAATGTGAGTCGCTCCATGTTTTTGTTTTTTCGTTGTTTTATTAAATGTTTCCATTTCTTCTTTTGCTGCTTCAGTCGATTACAACATGTATGTGGTTTGGGAAGGGATGCGAACGTGCATAGCTGATCCGATTCGATGCGACGACATTTTGATTGTCTATTTTTTTTTTTTACTAAGCACTGCCGTGTCATATCGCACGGTTTTTACCGGGTTATATTGCACGCTTAGCGTGACATTGCGCACGCTAAACGTGAACAAAAGGTTAGCGTGTTAAGTCGTGCCAAACAAAAGCTACCGTGACACCTATTATTCTGCTTATTAAATATGCGCATATGCGTGTCAAATGTCACGCTTTGCGTGCCGTGTCATCGCACGCGTGCCCGTGTCATCACCTTTTTATCTGTTTTCCCGTGGAGGGTCACATATGTATTCTCTGATTGAAAAGTTTCAATAATATTGCGTTGATACAACAAGTTTCATAGCCTTTTCACAATGGGTCAGTTTTACCATATAGTTCCTCATAATATTGTTATCTAGAACCCCTGCCCTTTTCCCACAAATGAAATGTTAATACAAGCCTTAATTTGCAAAGTTAGACATAACATATTACTCTTGTTATTTTCTGCTGTTTACTTCATTTTTATGATGCAAATATCAATATTTAATAACAACCACAACATACAGTTGACCTGTTACATTGGAAAAACCTTGTAAAGAAGAAAATAAATTTTGTAATGTCAAAATGTTTATGATCTTTCTCATATATTCATTGCAAGTGTGCTGTATGTACTAACAAGTGTTTCAAGTTCCCTAAATGCCCTATGCTTTCAATGATTTTCCACACAAACTTTATAGACAAATGACTGCACTAGATTCTAAGCCTTAAAGAAGAAATGGTATTCTTTGGTGCTGTTTTGATTACTACCACCTCTGATGGAAAGCCTATTAAGAAGATTTTTGTATTGCTTGTAGTAGTAGAGTAACAATACCTTTACCAAGATTAGGACATGCGTAACAATATATTATGTTTAACATAAAAAAATATAACAATAATAATAATATCAATACCAGTAATAATAATAGTAATGATAATTATAATAATGATAGTAATATAATAATAGTGCTTCTCATTACTATATGTCATTGGTTACAGTTCAATACCTCTAGCTGCCATGACTTTTTCGATGAAATACCATGCGTATATTAAATCTTTTTTCTGCAGTTTTTATAATAGAAATTTTCATATATTCAAAATCATATACTATTCTCTGGTTGGGTATGGATATTTTGCCTGTTTCTGTAACAGCACAATTAAACTTTCATGTGGTATATACTTTTGACTGATTGATGTTGATTTCACATGATTTTTTACAGGCATATCTAGTGCAGCAATCTTTTTCAACATATTAAGATTTCAATAACTTTTTCTTACATGTATTGTTTTCATGAGATGACCTAAAAATAGCACGGCCACATACTATACAGTTGGTACTCACTATTACCAAACATTTCTTCAAAGTTTTTGTAGAATCCAATTGCTTTACCTTCAATTTTTTTTCTATGTAATGACATTGTATCTCACACTTCTGTTGATATGGCATCACTGGGGGTAGTATTGCAACTGAAGAGAGTACATAAATTGAAACATGCACTATTCATAATGCTCTCAATTGTGGTTACCTAGGAATGAAATAATGACTGCAGTAGACAATAAAATCTCTAATCCGATTAGATATCTTATTGTCTACTGCAGTCATAAGATTCTTCTTACAATGAATCTCATGCAAATTATAAACAAAAAAACATAAACAAAAAATAATTGGAGCATTCAACTCATCCTCGGTGTAAGAACATATTGTGTTTAAAAGGGATGTGCAGCAAAGAAGACAAAGCAGTAGACACAGACTAAGAAAATAAATTTAAAAAAATACACAGGTTTTTACACCGTGGTATACACAAGCATTCATATCAACTCTTCAAGATTTCACCTGCAAAAGATTTACAATCATTTTCAATTTGTGTTAAGTGAATATTATTGTGATACTCCATCGAATCTGTATTCCCTGTCAAGAGAATCAATAATAATTTTACTTCTATTACCTCTGGTGCAATCTCAGTGGCAGTGAAAGAGCTAAATGAAGGTCAATTTTTAAGCACTGTGTTGACCGGTATACTGATCATGTAATTTGTACCAATAAAATAAAATATAAAAGCATTGTGACTTCTTCAAAAACTAGCTTTGCGAGGTTTTTGCGGGAGTCGTATTTCTAGTTTTCCAGAGACATCTCCAATCGTTGAAGTCGTTCCTACTCGGTTTACCTTCTAAGTCGTTTTGCTAAATTTAGCCAATATCTTTCGTTATGTAATCGTTCACTCGTGTCCTGTATTTCTATCAATAACACACTCAGTTTCAAAACTAACTTGGTTGAATTCCTGGTCCTTTTCCCTGTTGTTTCATTTTTCCTTTTTTTGAACGAGCAATTGTTGTCTTGGCTGCGATGTTGGTTATTCTCCCTGCTGTCATTTCTCTGTACCTGCTTTGAGTCATCCTTTTCGTGTGTTGATTTTCACGGTATTCGAACTTACTCGGCGACGATCTCGTGCTGCTCTTTCTTTAATATCTCGGATATCTTCTTGCTGGGATGTACTTCCAGGACGAGTGAAATCGGTTTCCACAAAATTTACATTACTTTCATAAAAGCATCACCGAATTCCCAATGGCGGAAATTCAGCAGTTCCCAAGTACGCTACTATTGCCAGGTAACCTGGCCTGCAAACGGACACCTTTAAAATATATATATTTAGAAAACAGTCCCAAGAAAGTACGCGCGCTGATTGGTTAGAAATCGTGTTTCTATTAAACAGTTAGATTATGAGCTCGAGATTTCAATCGCGTGATAGCTGACGAGGGCGCAGCCCGAGTCAACTATCACGCATAGAAATCGAGAGCGAGTAATCTAATTGTTTTAGTATAAATCTACAAGTTGTTCAAAACTTTGTCTTTTCTGGAACGGCCTCGACCAGTAAACTGTCTAAATCTTCTTCACGGACACTTCGAAAATGTGAAGAAGCGGCCGCCATTACGCTATTCACCATCTATCACAGAATAGATAGTGAGTAGCGTAGCCAATCAGAACGCGGCATTTGTGATAGAACGCTAGTAGATTTATACTAAAACTCGATAGAAACACAGAACTAGCACGAGCTGTTGACGTAATGATGACGCGAGCAAAGATAATTTACATTTTGATATTCAAAGTTAATAAGTTGCTTTTCTTTTTTTCGTCGCGGTGTTTTCTAAAAGAAATAGAAAACATGTTCTTCGTGTTTCTATCGAGTTATAGAAACACGAGTGGAAGTTTGGGAGAACGAGAAATGCTCCAATTATTTTTTGTTTATGTTTTTTGTTTATAATTGCATGAGATTCATTGTAAGAAGAATCTTCTGATTAGATATTTTATTGTCTACTGCAGTCATTATTTCATTCCTAGGTAACCACAATTGAGAGCATTATGAATAGTTCATGTTTCAATTTGTGTACTCTCTTCAGTTGCAATGGTACCCCAAGTGATGCCATATCAACAGAAGTGTGAGATACAATGTCATTACATAAAAAATGGGGTAAAACAGTTGGATTCTATAAAAACTTTGAATAAAGGTCTGGTAATAGTGAGTGCCAACTGTATAGTATGTGGTTGTGCTATTTTTAGGTCATATCATAAAAACAATACATGTGAGAAAGAGTTATTGAAATCTTAATATGTTGAAAAAGATTGCTGCACTACGTACTCCTGTAAGAAAATAATGTGAAATCAACATCAATCAGTCACAAGTATATACCACATAAAAGTTTAATTGTGCTGTTACAGAAACATGCAAAATATCCATACCCAACCAGAGAATAGTATATTATTTTGAATATATGCAAATTTGTATTATAAAAACTGCAGAAGAAAGATTTATTATAAGGATGGTATTTCATCGAAAAAGTCATGGCAGCCAGAGGTATTGAACTTGTAACCAAAGACATATAGTAACGAGACGAACTATCATTATATTATTATCATTATTATTATCATTACTATTATTATTACTGGTATTGATATTATTATTACTATTTATATATTTTTTGCGTTAAACATAATATATTTTTATGGGGTGGGATGCATGTCCTAATCTTGCTAAAGGTATTGTTACTCTACTACTACAAGCAATACAAAAATCTTCTTAATAGGCTTTCCATCAGAGGTGGTAGTAATCAAAACAGCTCCAAAGAAAACCATTTCTTCTTTAAGGCTTAGAATCTAGTTCAGTCATTTGTCTATAAAGTTTGTGTGGAAAATCGTTATTGAAAGCATAGGGCATTTAGGAAACTTGAAACACTTGTTACTACATACAGCACACTTGCAATGAATATATGAGAAAGATCATTAACATTTTGGCATTACAAAATTTATTTTCTTCTTTATAAAGTTTTTCCAATGTAAACGGATAACTGTATGTTGTGGTTGTTATTAAAGATTGATATTTGACATCATAAAAATGAAGTAAACAGCAGAAAGTAACAAGGTTAACATATTATCTCTAACGTTGCAAATTAAGGCTTGAATTAGCATTTCATTTGTGGGAAAAGGGCAAGGGTTCTAGATAGCAATATTATCAGGGGGGTCATTGAACTCTAAGATAAAACTTACCTGTTGTGAAAAGGCTATGAAACTTGTTGTCTCTATGCAATATTATTGAAAGCTTTCAATCAGGGAATACATACATATATATAGCAAAGAGAAATAC
Source organism: Ricordea florida (assembly GCA_949710005.1). NCBI lineage: Eukaryota > Metazoa > Cnidaria > Anthozoa > Corallimorpharia > Ricordeidae > Ricordea > Ricordea florida. Next base: position 13,089,001 of record OX453280.1, read on the forward strand.
TACTTAGAAGTAAGTAATAACATTTGCTTTATTTTCAAATGATCGCATTGATCACTGATAATATTGCAGAACCAGTACTTTATAGTGACACTGGGTATATATTCTGTTGAAAATGCCAAACACAACTGCTAGATCAAGAAAATTAACAACATTTTCACTGTTGCAATGATATCAGATGACATCCTTATAGATGATTGCTATAAGAACTGCAATTCTCTGTGTTGGGAATTTCTTCAAAATGGAAACGCAATCGTTTTATTACTAGAAATACGACTCCCACAAAAACCTCGCGAAGCTAGTTTTTGAAGAAGTCACAATGCTTTTATATTTTATTTTATATTTTTTATATATATCAGCGTAATCTCCATTATTTTATTTGTTATGCTGTGTTTGGTACATAATTAGTAACACCTTGTGCAAATTACATGATCAGTATACGGGTCAACACAGTGCTTAAAAATTGACCTTTATTTAGCTCTTTCACTGCCACTGAGATTGCACCAGAGGGAATCGAAATGAAATTATTTATTATCTTGACAGGGAATACAGAGTCGATGGAGTATCACAATAATATTCACTTAACACAAATTGAAAATGACTGTAAATCTTTTGCAGGTGAAATCTTGAAGAGTTGATATAAATGCTTGTGTTTACCATGGTGCAAAAACCTGTGTATTTTCTTTAGTTTAATTTTCTTAGTCTCTACTGCTTTGTCCTCTTTGTTGTACATCCCTTTTAAACACAATATGTTCTTACACCGAGGATGAGTTGAATGCTCCAATTATTTTTTGTTTATGTTTTTTGTTTATAATTGCATGAGATTCATTGTAAGAAGAATCTTCTGATTAGATATTTTATTGTCTACTGCAGTCATTATTTCATTCCTGGGTAACCACAATTGAGAGCATTATGAATAGTGCATGTTTCAATTTATGTACTCTCTTCAGTTGCAATGGTACCCCCAGTGGCAGATAGAAAAATTCCTCTTCCCTCAAAAGAGATGCCATATCAACAGAAGATTGAGATACAATGTCATTACATAAAAAAATGGGGGTAAAACAGTTGGATTCTATAAAAAACTTTGAATTAAGGTCTGGTAATAGTGAGTGCCAACTGTATAGTATGTGGTTGTGCTATTTTTAGGTCATATCATAAAAACAATACATGTAAGAAAGAGTTATTGAAATCTTGATATGTTGAAAAAGATTGCTGCACTACGTACTCCTGTAAAAAAATAATGTGAAATCTGTTATAGTGTATCATTACATTTGTTATAGTGCCAGTAACTCATACTGAGCCCGCAGTATGTATGCGTTTAATGTAAGACCCATGTGCTCTTGGATTAATACAGTTCTTAGTTGATCCGCCATCTTGCGTGCAGTTGTCTGTTTTCCCGAGAACATAACATTTCTGGCGACGAGGAATCGAGCCACCATGCCAAGCCTCGGCAAAATAGAGGAGTTCAGTTCAGCTACTACAGGCATTAATCGCTACCTAGAGCGACTGGAACAATATTTCATGGCAAACAGCGTTCCCGCCGATTCTGCAGAGTCCCACAAACGAAGAGCAATCTTAATTTCTGTTATTGGCGCCAAGGCCTACGATGTTCTTTCGGATCTCTGCTCACCGACTCCTCCTTCTGAGAAAACGTACGTACAGCTCACCACTATCCTAAAGAATCATTTCGCACCGAAGAAACTGGTTATCGCCGAAAGATACCGATTCCACAATTGTACACAACGCGAAGGCGAGAGTGTCACAGCGTTCGCTGCTAACCTGAAACATCTGGCTTCAACTTGCCAGTTCGGCACTCACCTGAATGAAGCTTTACGTGATCGTTTCGTCTGTGGTCTTCGCAGTAAGGAGACGCAAAAGAAACTGCTAACCGAGAAACACACTTTCGATGCAGCACTGAAGGTCGCCCTCGGCGCCGAAGCTGCTGAAAAGGATGTTGCTGCGTTCTCGCAAGAAAGTTCGGCTTCTGTTAACAAAGTCGATTCTGGTAATCGTCGAAGTTTTCAGCCTACCCAACGTCGTAAGGGTCCTGGCAAGCGAGACAAGTTCAATTCCTCTCGTAGCAACATAAAAGACCCCTCGGAGTGTTTGAGCTGCGGAAAAACAGGGCACCCACGTTCTCAGTGTAAGTACAGAAATTACACATGTCATTCTTGCAGTAAAGTTGGTCACATCTCGGAAGCATGCAAAGGGAAACCTCAGAAAGTGCACCAACTGGAAGGATCAGAACCCCTTCAAACTAGTCCTCTCGATGATTCGGTTGATCCTTTTTCTATCTCGCTGTACAATCTGAGCTCAGGCCAGCAAGGTATTGAGATACCTGTTGAACTGAACGGAACCTCTCTTCTAATGGAATTAGACACTGGTGCAGGCGTTTCAGTTATTTCAGAAGAAACTTACAAGAAACACTTCAGTGGCACACCCCTCATGCCGTCCAATACTCGCCTACGTGCATATACAGGACACCCACTCCAGGTACATGGGCAACTTATTGCACACCTAAAGTACCAAGACCAGAGCGCCGATGTCCCCTTCTTGTTGTTGAAGGCTCAGGGCCATCCCTTTTTGGAAGAGACTGGCTGTCCCGCATAAGACTCGACTGGACGAAGATCTGCAATATTCGCGTATTGGAGTCAGACCTCCCACAGGGCGTGGCTTCCCATTTGCGCACAACCATCCAAAATCACCCTAACGTCTTCAAACCAGGCCTCGGAACTGTCAAAGGCATCACAGCCAAACTAGAGATGAAACCTGACGCACGTCCAAAGTTTTGCAAGGCTCGTCCTGTCCCCTACGCTCTTCAGGAAGCTGTTGAAGCTGAATACAACCGTCTCGAGTCAGAAGGAATTGTCGAACGGGTAGAATTAAGTGAATGGGCTACCCCAATGGTTCATGTTCCCAAGACATATGGAACCACACGTTCTTGTGGTGATTATGCCGTTACTGTCAACCCCCAGCTTCATGTCCCTCAGTATCCAATCCCCCTCCCGGAGGATGTCTTCTTGAAACTTCGGGGTGGACAACGTTCACTAAGCTCGACTTAAAGAGTGCCTACCAGCAGCTCCCTTTGGATCCTGAAAGCCAGCAGTTCGTTACCATCAATACGCACAGAGGTCTTTACCGCTACAAAAGGCTACCCTTCGGTATTGCGTCTTCACCCGCTCTGTTCCAGCGCACTATGGACATCATCCTTCAGGGTTTAGATCATGTGGCGAGTGTACAAGATGACATTCTTATTACTGGCAAGGATGACGACGAACACATTAAGAACTAAGACAGCGTCCTCAGCCGTCTAGACCATTATGGCTTGCGACTTCAGCTAAGCAAATGCAAATTCATGCAGAAATCAGTAACGTACATAGGCAGTGTCATCTCTGCCAGCGGAATTTCTCCTACAGAAGACAAGGTAGAAGCCATCGAACAAGCACCACGCCCTGAGAACCTCACCCAGCTGAGAGCCTTCCTTGGAATTCAAGTGGTCCCTCCGGTGCGAGGAGGCTTTCAAAAAGGCCAAGGACCCACTCTCATCTTCATTGGTTCATTATGACCCAAGCCTTCCTGTTATTCTTGAGAACGATGCAAGCAGGTATGGCATCGGTGCAGTCATATTTCACCGCTTCCCTAATGGTGATGAGCGACCTATCGCATATGCCTCCAGGTCCTTGAACTCGTCTGAGAAAAACTACAGTCAGATCGAGAAGGAAGGTCTTGCCATTAGTTTTGGGGTCACCAAATTTTACATGTATCTCTTCGGACGCAAGTTCACTCTGAGAACTGATCACAAACCCCTGTTGAAAATATTTGCTCCGGATTCCGCGACTCCAGTTTTGGCTGCTGCTAGACTGCAACGCTGGTCCCTTCTTCTCTCTTCGTACCACTACGAAATTGAGTTCAAGTCATCTGCTGAAGTAGCCAGCGCTGATGCCTTGTCAAGGCTCCCACTTCAGTACAGGAAAGATGCTAGTGTGGAAGAGGAAATCTTCCACGTGGCCCCTCAGCAGTTAAAACGACATCCAGTTTCTGCCGCAGAAATCGCCAGGGACACATCTAGGAACCCTTTGTTAGCAAAAGCATTGTTGCTTACGCAGAACGGTTGGCCTATTAATCGATGCGCTGATCCTGACCTCAAGCCATACTTCACACGCAGACACGAACTCTCTGTGGAGCAAGGCTGCCTTATGTGGGGCCTGCGAACTGTCATACCTCCTTCTTTAAGACAAACCATCCTGACCAAATTACATGAAGGCCATCCTGGAATTGCACGCATGAAATCGATAGCCCGCAGTCATGTTTGATGGCCGAAAATAGATCAGGAGTTTGAAAAGGTTACCCGTGAATGTCAACCGTGCAACAAAACCCGCAGGGCTCCTCCAGCCTCACCGCTTCTTCCATGGTCTTGGCCGACAGCTCCATGGCAACGTGTTCACGTAGATTTTGCTACCCATCAGGCAAAACATTACCTCATCATGGTCGACGCCCACTCTAAGTGGCCTGAAGTGATTGGTCCCATGAAAACAACAACAGCCGACTCAACCATTAATGCCATGCGTAATACTTTTGCAAGATACAGTCTACCAACCCAAGTAGTCAGCGACAACGGCCCACCCTTCCAGTCTAAAGAGTAAGAAGAGTTCCTGTGGCAAAATGGCATTCAGAGAATTTTAGTCTCCCCTTACCAACCCTCTTCAAACGGGTTGGCTGAGCGGTTTGTGCAGACCTTCAAGTATGCAATGGACGGATTCAGAATTTCCTCTTATCTTACAGAAGCACACCACACGCTACAACCGGCTCATCCCCTGCCAAGCTATTCTTACAGCGAGAACTTCGCACTCGATTGTCCCTGGTTACACCTGATATTGGATCTCGCGTGTCAGCCAGCAAGACAAAGTGAAGGGCAATCACGACAAGTTTGCAAAATACAGGGAGATAGCTGTAGGCGACTGTGTTCTCGCACGTGACCACCTATCCGGACAGAAGTGGCAAGCTGGTACTGTCGTACAGCAAACTTCACCTGCTTCCTTTCAAGTCCAGTTGAACGATGGACGGAATTGGAGGAGACATGTTGACGATGTACTTCAAAACACCCCTAGTTCTGCTGTGACTCATTCCAGCTCTGTCGCAGTTACATCTGATCAATCTACTGAAGGCGTTACTTCTCCCAGTATCGGAAGCCGTACACCCCCACCTCAAGAATCAGAGTCAGTGGAGTCACCAAGCACACCTACTCTCCCCACCCCTGCTCCGCGTCGGTCCAAACGTGCTACTAAACCACCACAAAGACTGATTGAAGAAATGGACTAAAACCATCAAGTCTCGCCTTAATGACATTGAACAGTGCTTCTAATAGTTTTGTTCCTTTTCTTGAACTTTTGATCATTTCGAGAGTTTAACAATTGTATTGTACTTAAATTTCTTGTCAGGCACAACATTTTTGCGGGGAGATGTTATAGTGTATCATTACATTTGTTATATAGCCAGTAATTCATACTGAGCCCGCAGTATGTATGCGGTTAATGTAAAACCCATGTGCTCTTGGATTAATACAGTTCTTAGTTGATCCGCCATCTTGCGTGCACTTGTTTGTTTGCCCGAGAACATAACAAAATCAACATCAATCAGTCAAAAGTATATACCACATAAAAGTTTGATTGTGCTGTTACAGAAACAGGCAAAATATCCATACCAACAAGAGAAGATTATATTATTTTGAATATATGCAAATTTCTATTATAAAAACTGCGGAAGAAAGATTTAATATAAGGATGGTATTTCATCGAAAAAGTAATGGCAGCCAGAGGTATTGAACAGATGACATATAGTAACGAGAAGAATTATCAGTATATTATTATCCTTTTTATTATCATTACTATTATTATTACTGGTATTGATATTATTATTACTATTGTTATATTTTTTACGTTAAACATAATATATTTTTATGGGGTGGGATGCATGTCCTAATCTTTGTAAAGGTATTGTTACTCTACTACTACAAGCAATACAAAAATCTTCTTAATAGGCTTTCCATCAGAGGTGGTAGTAATCAAAACAGCTCCAAAGAACACCATTTCTTCTTTAAGGCTTAGAATCTAGTGCAGTCATTTGTTTATAAAGTTTGTGTGGAAAATCATTTTTGAAAGCATAGGGCATTTAGGAAACTTGAAACACTTGTTACTACATACAGCACACTTGCAATGAATATATGAGAAAGATCATAAACATTTTGGCATTACAAAATTTATTTTCTTCTTTATAAAGTTTTTCCAGTGTAAAAGGTTAACTGTATGTTGTGGTTGCTATTAAATATTATATTTGACATCATTAAAATGAAGTAAACAGCAGAAAGTAACAAGGTTAATTTGTTATGTCTAACTTTGCAAATTAAGGCTTGAATCAACATTTCATTTGTGGGAAAAGGGCAAGGGTTCTAGATAGCAATATTATATATTATTGAAACCACCTTTCAATCAGAGAATACATATATATATATATAGTTGTTGCGGGAGAAAAAACACACAAACAAACTACAGGTTTATCCCTACAAGCCTGTTTCGTGGTTGCCCACTCATCATATATATACTCAGAAGTCAGTAAAAACATTTGCTTTATTTTCAAATGATCGCATTGATCACTGATAATATTGCAGAACCAGTACTTTATAGTGACACAGGGTATATATTCTGTTGAAAATGCTAAACATAACTGCTAGATCAAGAAAATTTAGAATATTTTCACTGTTGCAATGATATCAGATCACATCGTTACAAATGATTGCTCATAACAACTGCAACTCTCTGTGTTGGGAATTTCTTCACTTGGAATCGCTATCGTTTTATTCCTCGCGAAGCGAGGCCGAAGGCCGAGCGTAGCGAGGTTACTAATCGTGTCGTTTCCGGTCAGACCACGTGGCTCGCAAGCGCGAGTAAATCGAGCCGAGAGTTTTTATATATGTATATATATTTATATATGTATATATATATATCTATATTTTAAAGGTGTCCGTTCGCGGTCACGTGTCTCTGTTTACTGGTAACCTGGCAACAGGGTTATCGCGCTTGCGCACAGCGACTGATATTACTGGTTACCTAGCAACAAGACGCATTTGGTACCGGCTTGAACCGGTTATAACCGGTTTCATACCAGAGGTTATAAATACTGGTTACGTGCCTCGTTATGGCGTAGTTCAATATTCACTTATTGAGGACCGGAGTGTATCTTATTACTCTCTTGAAAATTATGCAAAATTTTGCCGAAACCGATTTCACTCGTCCTGCAAGTACATCTCAACATGAGGATCGCCGACAGAGAATAAACCAAGCAGCGAGAGATCGTCGCCAACCGCGTTTGAGCGCCGAAACATCAGCACAACGACAAGCGCGACTCGAAGCCGAGAGAGAGAGAACACGGCAGCGACGACAACAAGAGACATCGGAGCAAAGACAACAACTGCTTGCTCAAAGAAAGCAAAGGAGACATCAGGAATCAGCGGAAGAAAGGAGCAGGAGACTTGATTACCACATGCAATACAACCAAGGTATGTTTGAAACTGAGTGTGTTAGTGATAGACAACGAAGACTTGCTTTAGCTAGACAAAACATGACAGAACGATTGCATAACGAAACTAACGAACAGCGACAACAGCGACTACAAATACTCAGACAAAATTCAGCAGAACGACTTAGGACAGAAACTGAATACGAACGATTTCAACGATTGGATAGATTGCAGGGAAATATTTCTAACAGACTACAAACAGAATCGGAAGACGAACGCCAGAACAGGTTACGGATTTTACGCGAAAATACTGCTAACAGAATACAGACAGAATCAGAAGACGAACGGCAAAACAGATTAAGGATTTTACGTGAAAATACTGCTAACAGAATACAGACAGAATCAGAGGAGGAACGACGTAACAGATTAGGGATTGTACGCGAAAATACTTCTAACAGAATACAGACAGAATCAGAAGACGAACGGCAAAACAGATTAACGATTTTACGTGAAAATACTGCCAGGATAAGGGGAACAGAAACACATCAAGAACGACTTGAAAAATTACAGTCACTTAGTACTTATAGCGAAATGAGATTACAATTAGAATCACAGAGTGAACGTAACAGTAGATTAAATAATCTTAGATTAAACACAAATCGCGCTTTAGAGATGGAAACCGACGAGGAAAGATCTTCGAGACTCGAGACGTCGCGACAATCCAGCGCTGCACGTAGACAGGAAGTACAGTTAAACAGACAACACGAGGAACATACAAGAGACGAATATCTTACACATGGATGGATGAATTCGGAACAGCGACTGCACCGGCAACAGTGGGTTCAAAGTAGCATGGCAGCTTTCCACAACAACATCAACAGCTTGGAACACAGACAGTGTGTAACATGTAAAGAAACATGGCCAACTGTGCAAGGACTTACTCTTCAGACATACCAGTGCCTAAGATGTAAGAGGGATAAAGAAACTACCAAACTGTTTTCAGCGGAGAATGACATGGATCCGGGAACAGTACCAGATGAACTACAGAATCTTACAGATATAGAGGAGATGCTTATCGCTAGAGCTTGCCCAATAATGTGTATTTATCGTAAACATGGAGAACAGCATGGCTACAAAGGACATGTGTTGAACCTTCCTCAGGACATTCAAGGATTCATCACAAGACTGCCAAGCAATGTAGAAGAACTTCCCTTCCTTGTGATAAGGCGACATGGTGCAGACAACAGCAGCAGGGACTGCAGAGTTAGAAGACACAAGGTGATGCAAGCACTGGCATGGCTAAAGAACAACAATCCCTACTACTTAGACATTGAAATCAACCATGAAGCTATTGAGTGTCTACCACGTGATGGAGTTCCGACAAATTTGCCTTCAGTTCATGTCCAAGAGACAGAAGAAGAACAGCAGAGACAAGAAATATCTGAACAGGGACTTCCTCAGAATGAAGCAAATAGTAGTGAACAGGACAGCAGTTCTTACCTTCCTTTTCAACAGGTTCAACAACAGGAACAAGACGCTATTCGTGCCTTTATTAATGGTGAAGACCCACTGGACTGGCCATCTAATGAAGGAGATCCCATCAATGAATTTCAGACTGAAGGACTGGCTACAATGGCCTTCCCCACACTGTTTCCACATGGAAGAGGAGACCCCACAAACAAGAGAAGATTAAGGGAGGTAACATTAACTGAGGGTTTTAAACACGTTATCAGGTATGCAGAACATTTGTCAACAGGGCAGTTTGTATGGAGATTCGCATCCCATCCAAGGTTTCCATACTGGGCACTGAACATGAAGCAGAGACATCAGCTGCTGTCACAAGCTAGGGTTTACCTCACTCAGAACCCTCAAGATGCTAACCTTACCACAGAAGAACTACAAGAAATGGTTCGACAGATGTCTGCACAGCAACTCATGAACAGAGTTCAGCGTTATGTGGCAAAGATTCAAGGAACAAGACAATACTGGTATCAACGCTATTTGTAACTTAAAGCTCTTATAGAACAGAAGGGAGCACCAAAATTTTTCTTCGCATTTAGTGCAGCTGACAACTACTGGCCTGATCTTCATAGACTGCTGGAGGAACCAAACAATGCAACGCCTGCAATACGGATAAAAGCTGTCATAAACCATCCACATATCACAGACTCCCACTTCGTAGCAAGACTTGAAGAATTTAATAAACATTGGTTGGATCAAGTTTTGTATGCTGAATGGAAATGGCTTCGTTATGAATGGCAAGCTCGGGGAAGTATTCATGCACATGGTTGTGCAAAGCTCAAGAATGACCCAGGACTCTGTGAACTTGTAAAGAAAGCTGCTCAAGGGTGGAAGCTTAAGCAAGTATTGGACAGGCAACGTGAAGAATCAAACTATCAAGAAATGGTAAATGACTTCACACCAGCGATAGAAGCAGGAATTGAAGCCAAAGCAAGAGTTATTCAATATGCAGACTGGCTTCTCACCACCATGAATGAGGATCTTCCAGATGGAAATTGGGCAGTACCAAACCCACATCCTTCTGCCATACCCATTCAAGAAACTGGAAATGAAAATGATGACTACCACTCTCTGGTTAATTCAGTGGAACGTCACACCAGGTGCAGTACAGCATATTGTTTACGTAGCAAACCTGGACAACAACCACATTGCAGATTCAATTACCCAAAGGATTGCACAGACCAGACCAGCATTGACTTTGAGCTAATTGTTAAGGAAAATAATGATGGACAAGATGAACTGACAGTGCAGCAGATAATGGGCGCAAGAGTAAGAGCTTCACTTATCACAAAGAGGAATGATGACCGCATCAACTCACACAATCGTTTAATGCTTCAGAACTGGAGAGCAAATGTGGATTTGCAAGCAATAGTTGACACTGACCAATGCATTCGCTATATGGACAAATATGCTACCAAAGGTGAGCCAAGGTCTCAACAGGCAACAGCGATTCTCCAATCTGCCATCAGTAAGTTACGCCATACAAACAGTGCATCATCTGCCTTACGTCGAGCCATGATTCAAGTTGCAGGAGAACGCGACATTGGATCTCAGGAAACAGCCCATATGCTTTTTGGAAAACCTTTGTACACTTGTACTTACAGCTTTCTCTGTATTTCACTGGATGGAAGCAGAAGAGTACGTGGAGGACAAGTTGAAGAAGTAAACCAAGGTGACAGTGCTTTGGATCTCTCATTGCTTGATCATTATGCATCAAGGGTTCAGTGGCACGAACAAGTTCCAGGAATTATGCAACTAAATCTACTCCAGTTTGCATCAGATTTTTATATTACAAAGGGAGAGATAAGAAAACGAAAACAGGAGGTGATAATCAGAAGCTTTCCAGTGTTTTCTCCTAATCCGTCTGGTAAGAATTATGGTAAGTGCTGTAAATTTCAGCTTGTAAAGTACAAGCCATGGCATCAATCAGTAGATTCTGCCTGGGATGGACTTGAGGAAAGTGATGAAGTGTTCATTGAATGCTATAAGAACTTCCTGAATTCTGAGACTGGACAGCACTGTATACCAACATTTGCACAGGAGCTTGAACAAGCAATGGTACACAATAGGAACAGTGAAAACGATGGGGATGAAAACGATGCTGAGGATGATGAGAATATGATGCACCCACAGCAAGAGGAAGTTGAAGAATGGATGCTGCTTTGTTGGTTAAACCAAGACTTCAGTAACAGCACAGCTAACGAAGAAGCACCTGATTTTGACTGGACAGCTGCATCAAGAAATATGCCTCCAGACCTCCTTCGAGAATCAGAGAAGTGGATAGCAAAAACAACGAAATGAAGCCAGAGAAGCTGCAAACATACAAGAAATGGAAAGGCAACCTGTGGATTTAACAGCACTGAACCACAGACAAAATCTTGCATACAGCATTGTTCAGCAACACAAAAGACGCCTAAATGAAAATATACCTACAGATCCTCTTCACATGATCATCACAGGAACTGCTGGAACAGGAAAGTCATTTCTAATTAATGCATTGGCTCATCTTCTGGGAGGCCAGTGTATTCTCACAGGAACAACTGGAATTGCAGGTTTCAACATTTCTGGAAGCACTCTTCACTCTACATTACAACTACCAGTACGCACTGTAAACAAAACAAATTTGCACGGAGCAGCCTTACAACGTCTACAACTCAGATTACAGGGTAAACATTATCTCATTATAGATGAATTCTCAATGCTTGGGCAGAGAACTTTGGCATGGGTTGACAAGCGTCTACGTCAAGCCTCAGGAAAACTCAACACACCTCTGGGAGGATATTCAGTAATTCTCTTTGGTGATTTTGCACAGTTGTCACCTGTAGGAGATAGACCACTTTATTCACCACCAGCTGCTACTGTGTTAGCACAACAGGGCTATTCAGTTTATACTCTGTTTGAAAATGTGATTGTATTGAATGAGAATGTTCGACAGAATGGAAATAACCCTGAAGCAGAGGCCTTTATAGAAATACTATTGAGGATGAGAGATGGAAGAGTAACAGAAGAAGACTGGCACAAACTTCAAGAAAGAGCGCCACAAAACATAAACATGGAAAACTTCAAAGATGCTGTACGACTGTTCTACGATAAGGAAAATGTTGCAATGTACAACTATGAGAAGCTGTGCAAACTTGGTAATCCTATTGCAAGAATATCAGCAGTTCACTCAGGTATAGGAGCCAGTGCTGCAAAGGCTGATGATGCAGGAGGACTGCAGTCTGAAGTGTTCCTTTCTCGAGATGCAACTGTCATGCTCACTTCTAACCTTTGGCAAGAAGTTGGACTGTGCAATGGGACAGTTGGCACAGTTCAGGAACTCCTGTTTCACCCAGATAAACCACCGCCATGCTTACCCATAGCTGTACTTGTACACTTTCCCCACTACAGAGGTCCAGCCTTCATAGATAATGACCCCCTTTCTATACCTGTACCAACTCAACGGTTTGAATGGGAAGATGATAACAAGAAACTTTCTCGCCTTCAATTGCCACTTCGATTAAGCTATGCAATGACTATTCACAAGTCACAAGGACAAACACTAAATAAAGTAGTCATAAACATTGGAAAATCAGAAAGAGCAGCTGGATGTACCTTTGTTGCAACATCAAGAGTTCGGTCTTTACAGCATGCTGTAATTCAGCCAATGCCATTCCAAAGACTTCAGGGCATAGGTAAGTGTAAGCGTTTGCAAGAACGACTGACAGAAGAACAAAGACTACTTGACTTAGCAGACAACACATCCAGGATTTACCAACACTTTTAATTTTTAAATGAACTTATTCATTTTCAAGCAGTAAAGACAGCTGCTACATGTAATCATGCAGGTAAGTTGGAATCTCTTAAAAGTAGTACAATGTGTTAAAAAAATCACAACAAATTTGGATAACAGGTATATTGTAAACCCTTTCACTCCCTATAAATGAGCAGTTCTTCTCTTCAAATCAATTTGTTTTAAGTCAGTGGGCAGAATTACGAGCTACATTGAAATTGGCCAATTTGATCTTAAGTACATTGATATTATAAAAAAATACCAAATTGATATTTTCCAGATAATAAATACATTATCTTTCCATTATGAAGAGATTTCCAGTGTAGAGTTGGCAATGAACACATTGCAAATTTTACATGCACTGTTTGTATAATACTGTTAATAGTAGTTTCATTTATTGGAAAATAAAGCATTTCTTATTACAAAAATCTGAGTAGTGCTTCTGATCGTTACTGTATGTCATTGGTTACAGTTATGTTTTGTGCAATTGGCATTTTGCCATTATAGTTTGTTGTGACAACTTCAATAACTCAAGCTGCAATGACTGTTTTATGAAAAACCATACTTCTATTAAATTTTTCTTCTTTTTAGAATTGAAATTTTCATATCTTCAAAAACATATACTATTCTATGGTTGGGTAGGGATATTTTGACTATTTCTGTAACAGCACAATTTAACTTTCCTCTGGTGTATACTGTTGACTACTTGATGTTGATTTCACATTAATTTTTTTAAAGCAATATGTAGTGCAGCCATCTTTTTCAGCATATGAACATTTAAATAACTCTTTCTTACACTGTTTTTATTATATGTTCTAAAAATAGCACAACAACCTACTGTATAGTCAGCACTCTCTATTACCAAACCTTTATTCAGTCTTTGTACAATTTAATTCTTCCCTCCCCCTCCCCCTCCCCCTCCCCCTCCCCTTGCCAATTGTTTTTTTAATGTTATGACATTGGATCTCGCACTTCTGTTGATATGGCATCTCTATTGAGGAAAGAGGAATTTTCTATCTACCACAGGGGGCACCAATGTAACTAAAGAGAGTACATCCACTATTCATTATGTTCTCAATTCTGGTTTCCTAGGAATGAATTAAATGATGACTGCAGTAGACATAATGCCTAATCAGAAGATTCTTCTTACAATGAATCTCATGCAATGATAACAATAGAATTTAATCAAAAAAGCAGACAAAGCAATAGAGACTAAGAAAATAAAACAAAAAAAATAACAGGTTTTTTCACCGTGGTAAACACGACAATTCGTATCAAGACTTCACCTGCAAAAGATTTACAATCATTCTCAATTTCTGGTAAGTGAATCTTATTCCTCGCGAAGCGAGGCCGAAGGCCGAGCGTAGCGAGGTTACTAATCGTGTCGGTTCCGGTCAGACCACGTGGCTCGCAAGCCCGAGTAAATCGAGCCGAGAGTTTTTATATATGTATATATATATATTTATATATATGTTTATATATATCTATATTTTAAAGGTGTCCGTTCGCAGGCCAGGTTACCTGGCAACATTACTCCATGTGAAATTCCGACATTACGAATTCCTTGAATGATGTTTTGAAAATAATGCGAATTTTGTGGAAACCGATTTCACTCGTCTTGGAAGTACATCCCAGCAAGAAGATCTCCGACATATACAAGAAAGAATGGTGAGAAACGACGGTAGGGACGATAACAAGAGACATCGCAGCTAAGACAAGAACTGCTCGCTCAAAAAAAGCAAAGGAATCAGCAAGGAAAAGGACCAGGAATACCATCAAGTTACCATCAAGTTAGATTGGATATTGAATTTGTTATGGATAGAAACAAAGACTCGTTTTAGGTATACAGGACATGAGCAAGCGATTACATAACGAAATTGGCGAACAAAATTTAGCAAAATGACTTAGAACGGAAACCGAGTAGGAACGACTTCCAGCATGCAGACAGAATCAGGGCTCCTACTCCGTGTACCGGCACAGATGACGTAGCGCATTGTTTCATCATTGTGTGTAAAATTATTCAGTAACATGTTTGTTATTGTCTGGCTTTGTTTTACGTCATCTGTGCCGGTACACGGAGTAGGAGCCAGAATCAGAAGGCGAACGACAAAACAGATTACCATATCGTCGTGAAAAAAGTGCCAGGAAAGGGGAAACAGAAACCAACCGCAAAGAAATGAAAGATGACAGTCACGTAGTATTAATACTGCAATGAGAATGCAAGTAGGTATTTTTCGTAGTGAAACGTTTGCCTTCCATTTGAAAGAAATTCCCAATACAGAGATTGCAGTTGTGATAGCAATTATTTATAATTATGTGATCTGATATCATTGCAACAGTGAAAATATATTGTAGATTTGTTTGATGTAGCAGCTATGTTCAGCATTTTCAACAGAATAGATACCAAACAATAAGTTACCGGTTCTGCAATATTATCACTGTTCAATGCAATTATTTGTAAATAAAGCAGATGTCGTTACGGACTTCTGAGTAGTATTTCTCTTTGCTCTATTTCTTTGCTACATATATGTATTACGTAATTAAAAAGTTTCGTTGGGACAGACAAGTTCCATAGCCATTTCAAAATGGGTTTTTACCTTTGAGTTCCATGCATTCCTGGGAATTACTCTCTTAGCACCCACCCTTTTCCCACAAATGAAAAGTTAATTTAAGCCCTAATTTGCAAAATTAGACAACATCTTAACCTTTTTCCTTAATGCTGTTTAATTCATTTTAATGATGTCAAATACAAATATTTAATAACAACCACAATATGCAGTTGACCTTTTACATTGGAAAAACTCTACAAGAGAGAAACTAAAGTTTGAAATGCTAAAAGTTTTAGCTGTTTTTCTGTTTGCTGTTTTATGTATTCATTGCAAGGGTGCTGTATGTAATAACAAGTCTTTGAAGTTTCCTAAATGCCCTATGCTTTCAATCATGATTTTCCACACTAACTGTATGGACAAATGACTGCACTGGCATGATTGCCACAGGTCAGAAAATGGTAAGGGAAAAAATTCTTCAAGGTCAGTGAAAAGTAAGGGAATTTCAAATCAAGTCAGGGAAAAGTGAAATTTAATACTACTAATTTATTTCTTGCCAATTCAGCTTTGGTTTGGTGTGGTCAAGAATGTGACATGAAATGTGTTGGATTGGTGGAATTAAATGACAAGCTGATTTTGGGTTTCCAAGAAAATCAATCCTTTTTCCATGAATTGGTTATCGTAAGAAACTATCAATCCACGTACACTGTATGTGACTTTCTGAAAGCATATTAAATAAGTGGGTGGAGAGGTTGGTTGTGAGAGGAGGTTGGAGGTCACTACCAGGACTAATTTGTGACTTTTCTAATTTAGTTGGTAAGGGAAATTTTACATTTGTCAGGGAAAAGTCAGGAAATTTAAAGATCTTATGGCTGTGGCAACCATGACTAGATTCTAAGCTTAAAAGAAGAAATGGTATTGTTCAGAGTTGAGTAATTTTTACTTCCTATGATACAAACCCTATTCACAAGAAAAACAGAATTGCATGTAGTTGTCGAGGAACAATACCTTTTCCCAGATTAGGACATACAACCCAACCCAATAACAGTATATTATGTTAAACATAAAAAATAAGAATGCTAATAATAATATCAATACCAGTAATAATATTAAAAATGATAATGATAATAATACGATAATAATAATCATGATAATTGCAAAAAATGAGAAAGTACAAAAAGTAAAAATAATATAATAATAAGTAAATACGTAAATTGGGGTCTTATACCTCATAGGAAAAACCATTAGGAGTCCTTTACAAACTAGCTTCGCGGGGTTTTGCGGGAGTCGTATTTCTAGTTGTGATACCTCATCGACTCTGTATTCCGGATAAGGACAATAAATAATTCCTCGCGAAGCGAGGCCGAAGGCCGAGCGTAGCGAGGTTACTAATCGTGTCGCTTTCGGTCAGACCACGTGGCTCGCAAGCCCGAGTAAATCGAGCCGAGAGTTTTTATATATGTATATATATATATATATTTTAAAGGTGTCCGTTCGCAGGCCAGGTTACCTGGCAACATTACTCCATGTGAAATTCCGTGATGTGTAAAAATGGGGGACCTGGCACATTTTCCATTACGATTTCATTTCGATTTTAAAATACGCGCGGTCCTGGCACATTTTCCATTACGATTGGGTTGCTAAAGCCTCCACCAAGCCGATACCAAGCCTCCGCCAAGCCGATACCAAGCCCCCACCAAGCCGATACAAAAACTATATGAAATTTGCTGGGCTGGGACCTGGCACATTTTCCATTACGATTTCATTTCGATTTTAAAATACGCGCGGTCCTGGCACATTTTCCATTACGATTGGGTTGCTAAAGCCTCCACCAAGCCGATACCAAGCCTCCGCCAAGCCGATACCAAGCCCCCACCAAGCCGATACAAAAACTATATGAAATTTGCTGGGCTGGGACCTGGCACATTTTCCATTACGATTTCATTTCGATTTTAAAATACGCGCGGTCCTGGCACATTTTCCATTACGATTGGGTTGCTAAAGCCTCCACCAAGCCGATACCAAGCCTCCGCCAAGCCGATACCAAGCCCCCACCAAGCCGATACAAAAACTATATGAAATTTGCTGGGCTGGGACCTGGCACATTTTCCATTACGATTTCATTTCGATTTTAAAATACGCGCGGTCCTGGCACATTTTCCATTACGATTGGGTTGCTAAAGCCTCCACCAAGCCGATACCAAGCCTCCGCCAAGCCGATACCAAGCCCCCACCAAGCCGATACAAAAACTATATGAAATTTGCTGGGCTGGGACCTGGCACATTTTCCATTACGATTTCATTTCGATTTTAAAATACGCGCGGTCCTGGCACATTTTCCATTACGATTGGGTTGCTAAAGCCTCCACCAAGCCGATACCAAGCCTCCGCCAAGCCGATACCAAGCCCCCACCAAGCCGATACAAAAACTATATGAAATTTGCTGGGCTGGGACCTGGCACATTTTCCATTACGATTTCATTTCGATTTTAAAATACGCGCGGTCCTGGCACATTTTCCATTACGATTGGGTTGCTAAAGCCTCCACCAAGCCGATACCAAGCCTCCGCCAAGCCGATACCAAGCCCCCACCAAGCCGATACAAAAACTATATGAAATTTGCTGGGCTGGGTCCTGGCACATTTTCCATTACGATTTCATTTCGATTTTAAAATACGCGCGGTCCTGGCACATTTTCCATTATGATTGGGGCACCAAGCCGATGCCAAGCCGATGCCAAGTCTCTGTAAAGTTGGGCCGACAGGCGGAGCGAGCCGCGCGAGCGGAGGGCGAATCTATCCATGGGTTTGTGCCAACGGCAAAGTCTCTGCAAAGTTGGGCCGACAGGCGGAGCGAGCCGCGCGAGCGGAGGGCGAATCTATCCATGGGTTTGTGCCAACGGCAAAGTCTCTGCAAAGTTGGGCCGACAGGCGGAGCGAGCCGCGCGAGCGGAGGGCGAATCTATCCATGGGTTTGTGCCGACGGCAAAGTCTCTGCAAAGTTGGGCCGACAGGCGGA
The DNA here is from genome assembly GCA_949710005.1 of Ricordea florida. Taxonomy (NCBI): domain Eukaryota; kingdom Metazoa; phylum Cnidaria; class Anthozoa; order Corallimorpharia; family Ricordeidae; genus Ricordea; species Ricordea florida. The sequence goes on from OX453280.1 coordinate 13,107,367, forward strand.
GCGAGCCGCGCGAGCGGAGGGCGAATCTATCCATAGGTTTGTGCCGATGCCAAGCCGATACAAAAACTATATGAAATTTGCTGGGCTGGGTCCTGGCACATTTTGTGAAACTGATACTAAGCCTATGCGAAACCAATAAAATTTGATGATGAGGATCTGGCACATTTTGAAAAAATGATTTTTCAAAAGAAATAAAATACCTATTTAAAAAGAAGAATCAATATACGAAATGGAACAAGAATTACGAAGATTAAAAGTACCGCAACTAAAATTTATTGCAAGACAGTTGGAAATTAAAGGAAGGTCTAGAATGTTTAAATATAATCTAGTTAATGAGTTGGAAAAATTTACAGATGTGGATATTGATAAGTTAATTACAAAAGCTATTGAAATGTATAATTATCCTTGTGTGCATGGAATTAAAAAATATTTTTGTAAAGAATGTGAGGGATCACAAATACGCATTCATGAAAAAATAAAGTATCAATGTAAAGAATGCGGTGGATCACAAATATGCGTTCATAGGAAAAGAAAGTCTTACTGCGTATTATGTGATGGTTCACAAATATGTTTTCACAACAAGCAAAAAAGTTTTTGTAAAGAATGCGGTGGATCACAAATATGTAAACATAATAAACAAAAGTATCATTGTAAGGAATGTTGAAAATTATGTTATGAAACCTTTATTTTGGTTTGATAACAAAATTGATATTTAAAAAGATAAAATATAAAATAAAAAAAAAAGATGGAAAGACGAATATATAGATGGGAAGAAAATTTTTATTTAAATTACGAAAATGAAAAAAGGCTGGGTTTTTGCGATTTTATAGAAGAAATCAAAAAAGATTTGTTAAAAATTATATCAAAAATTCGAGGTTTTATTGTTGAAAATAGTGATATTCATTTTGGTATTATTTATAATGATGATGAAGATAATGGAAATGTTATTAACTATCAAACTGAGGCAAAATTTTGTGTTAATGGGATATGCGTTGATGAGTTTGTAAAAGATTCATTAAATTGTGCAAATGAACGATATAATGCATGGTTTGAACATGAATGGATTAAATTTAAGTTTCGTAAAGATACATTAAATTGTAAAAATGGTGTTGAAAATGATGATCATGCCGCTTATGAGGAATTTCTTCACCAAATTGCTAATGAGGGTGTACCAGGGTATTTTGGTTATTATGATAAGGAATGTGATATTAATAAGTTTGATAATAATTTTATTATTGATTTTATTGATATAATGATAGAAATAAATCCCCACAAGTTAGAACATAAAAATAAATTTTACAAAGATTTACATGATGATTTAATGAAAGCAATACACAAACGTAAATTCTATAAAGACTTACATGATGAACTAATGCCTATTGCATGGCATCCATTTAGATATTTAGATTGGTGTATTGATTTTGAAGAGTTTAAGTTTTTGAAAGAAGAGGTATTTGGTGAAGAAGATTGATGTTATATAACCCAATAAATGGTTACATAACAAAAAATTTATCTAAATCTTAAACTAAAAGTTATTGGCAATCCCCTTAAATCAAGTTTTTTCCATTCAGTGTCTAAGATAGTTAAATCAAAGTTATTTATGACACTCTCATATTTTCGAACCGGAATTGTCGGATAATCCTTTGAGGGTATGTTTGCAAGTAGGTTTGATGGTGTGAGTTTAACAAGTTCTCCATATTTGGTGTTATTCATATATGATGACTTATTATCCACTATACTACACATAAGTCTAAGAGGTTCCTTAATCTGTATATTTATGGGGTATAATTTACCAGGATTTATAACTTCAGGAACTCCTAAACCAATCGCCAACCCTCTCGTAAGTTTAACTTTGGTGTTCTTATTTGAATAAAGATAGTCAACAGCATCAGTCTCAATTATTGTTATTTTTTCCACTTCAGGATCATTAAGAAAGATCGATTGAATATCACGCAACGAATATGTACCAGGTTGTATTATTATTGGGAGTCGATTATTATCAGTTATTTTTTCTTGATCCTTGAAATTAATCAATCTTTTGGTTTGTATATTACAATCCAGGAGCTGTATCTCACGAAGATTTTTCAGCGGCGGATCTAAATAAATTCTAGTTTCTGAATCGCACATTGTAATACTGAACATTTTTGTTTTGATTACATTAAACTCATCTTTAAATTGATCATGGCTTGAATAATCAAAACATTAACGAAATAAAAACCAAGATAATAATCCCCCGGCAAATATTAAAACAATAAGATTATTTTGATGAGAAGATGTTTCTATATCATCTGTTTTGTCTGATTTATCATCATTGCTTAATTTAGGTTTCTTTGGTTGAGGATTGGTATTTAATAAAACCTTTGATGTTCCTAAACTATTAGGTATTCCAACATTTTTTGTTTCGATATTTATTGAATTATTTACCCCAAATTTCATATCTTCTGTTGCTATTTTCAGATTATTATTATACCCAACCGTGCTCTCTGTATTTATAATCATATTACTTGGCATCAACCAAATACCAGGAGCGATAGCTAAATCAAGCCGTAATTTAGTTTCCTGAACAGATTGTTGGTAATTTTGAACAGATTTAGAAGTATCATTTTCTATAACACTACTTTTAAATAGGGTTAAGAATTCTTGTTGTGTTTCTATTACTCCACCCCCATTACCATAAATTGGGTTTCTAGTATTAACTTGTGCTCCCAATATACAGTAAACAAAAGCCTCAGCGGATCGATTTAATCTTCCAAGCCCCGCTTTGGTTAACCCATGTCCACTTGTTGGAATAAACCATGCATATCGTAAATCGCCAAAGGCATCATTTCGGATAAAAGATATTAATTTAACGTGATTATAGTCTGCATTCTTTTTAAAAAATTTTTGTAAACCTTGAGCCATTGTTTTTTCTTTTTCAGTGAGTTCATCAGAAAATTTATTATCCCCACCAGGATATTGAATTGTTTTGGGATTATTTTCATCATATTTATAAAAAATATCCCCCAAACCATTGTTTGTACCAATTTTAAACCTAAAATCACTTGTATTACTAATTCCAAATTCACGACACAATTTTTGATATGCTACTTTATTATATGGGTTATTATTTATTACAAAAGTTTGATCCTCGGGTAAATGTGCGTCCAATTCATATAATATTCTCCTTATTGTAAAATATACATGAAACTTTATAAAACTACTCACTACTTTGGGATAATTTAAACTTTCAAATAGACTTATACCGCACCCAGAAGTTGCGCACCATACAGCAAAATTAAGTTGTTGCGGCCAATAATTAATATCTGGCGCGTTCAACCATTTTTTGCTTTGCTTTGCAGATTTGAAAGTTACAATTTGATTAGTAAAAATATTACGCATATTTGCTGTGAAATTATTTTTGTCTGAAACATATATATCCAGCTCGGTTAGCATTTTTGTTACATCAGTTGTAAAATCATCAAAACTAACCGCAGGTATTGGATAAGATTGTTTTGTAGTTGATAAACTTTTTGGAAATGAACTTACCTTAACTTTATTTTCTAAGCCTAAATCTTTCCATAATAATGTTTTCAAATAATTAGAAAGATTTTCAGTCCAAGTTTTACCGGAAGGATCATCATCGGACATAATTGTTGTTCCATTAACTTTCCATTTAATATATCCGCCAAATGAGTCATTCACAAATGTAAATTTATTGAGATTCGCGTTTGGATATCGAGTTCTGAAATCATCAAATAACATCTTAATTCTTTTTGTATCAAATAACTAGATCTTTAAATTTGTAAGAATTAATATGTAAATTCTCTTCTAATGCCCGCAAAACAATTAAAACCAACTTCAGTTTTCTCATATGAAATTTTTAATGTCCTTTCCCTCCGGCAAGTTCTTTTAATAGATTTTCGCGAACTTCCTTCCTTATCGTAATCATGTCCAAGTTTTTTTCTGTATCTTTCCGAAATTTTTGTCGAACTTCTTGTTTTAGTTTTTGGAACTTTTCCAACTCTGCCAAAATTATGGAAAATTCTTGATCGGATATAACATTATCTTTCAAAGCTTTTGAAACTAAATCGTTAATGGTGTTTAATTTTGATTTTGCAATTGCAGCGGTTTGTTCATGTTTACTAACTTTATTTGAAAGTCTTTTTGATGCATAACCGAATCCAACCGATAATCCACCAAAAACCCCACCAACAACACCCAAAGGCACACCAACAATAGCGCCAAAACCAGTAAGAGAAGTTCCGAGACCGCTTGCAGATAGAATAACTGAAATCAAACCGCCAGAAACACTAATTTTTGTACATATTCCTCTCGCCCTATTATATTTTTTCCTTACTTCTTCGTAATGTTTAATTTCTTTCTCAAGATTTTGTAATACCTCGCTTGATTTTTGCAGTCTGAAATTAACCGGAGAAACATTATTAAGGTCGGTCGGTAATTGAGGATAAATTTTATTGTAGTCATCCATATTGTATTTTACTGATAACCGTGATATCTTTAAATTTGTTACTTACTCTTCTTTTTTATACTTTCCACAAAATATAGAACCACAGCCATTATCAATAACCAAGCATTCTTTCCTAAAAACCCAATAACTTCACCCGCTGTTTTGAAAAGAAAGCTAACTATTGCACCAACCATCCCCGGTAATATTTCACCTAATTTTTTACCTATAGTTTTCAAACCATTACTAACACCCTTACCTAATTTTGATAAGCCTTTAGAAAGATTAGAAACTATAACCCCGATAACAACACCCACAGCGCTTAAAACTGCAAAAGCAGTAAATCCATGTTTTTTGAATATATCTTTCACGCGTTCTCGCAAAGACATTGTTTCTTGGATTTTTTCTCTTTCAGCAACATCGTTTGCTATATCTTCATCGTTCTCTATAACTTCCGCATTTAAATGTTCAAGTTCTGCGGCTTCTTCTGTAGTTTTATTGGTTTTATCATCAAGAACTTTTTTTCTTTCAAGTCTTTCATTTTGTTTTTCTTTTTTATTCGCAATTTCTGAATCGAGTTGTTCAACTATTTCTGATCTACTTGGACCTAAATCATCTTTTAATTTCCCAGGCCCAAGTTTTTCCATTATTTTTCCCGTTTTTTTATCATATCTTCTAAACTCATCATCATTAGCCGTATAAACATATATTCCACCCTTTGGTCCTTTAATTGCTGGTAATTCTATACCACTAAGAGTACGTTGAAAAAATGAAAGAAATTGTTTTAATTTTGCTTTTATCCGCACTTTTTTTATAGCTTCTTCTGCGCTTTCTAATTCTTTATTTTTATTTGCTAACAAACGTTCTTTTTCACCACCAAATGAAGTTTCTTCTTCCTCCTCCTCATCATAATTAGGATTTTCATAAGATGTGGATGTTTTTGTAATTGGTGATAAATAAATTGTATCATTATCATCATCTTGATTTTCATTATTTGCATCATTTAAATCAGTTGGATCCAAATCTTCTTCCGCCATGATTTTTTTTACTCATCAGTAAGAAATCTTTAAACAAGCAAAATAACTATAAAAATTTACTGACCGCGTAACCTAAACCTAACATTCCGGCCCCGACATATACCATTTCTCCTGTCTTTTGACTATCGCTTGGTTTGTAATAATCAGAGAATTTTGGTTCAGTAATTTGCCCGTACAATTCAAAAGCCTGATTTGTATTCGAAATATTTTTTGATGCTTGATATTTTTCATCTTTTCTTTTCAGTTTCCAATCAAGCATTTTTTGTCTTTTTTCCTGATATGCTGCGTAATCTCTTTGATATTTTTCCATTGCTTTATCGTGTCGTATTTTTTCTGTATCCTCATTACGTCCTGATAAATATTTTGCAAGATAATTTCCACCAGTAAATGCCGTTGCATTCAATATAGCCCCACCAATCATCATCGCTATTGCTGCCATTTTATTTTGGTAAAATCTTTTGATCCTCTAAATATGTTTTAAGATACATGCTTCCGGATAATACAGCTACCCACTTTGCATAATTTGTAATACTTGAGGATGGATCGCTCAAAAATGATTCTTTCATAACTTTTTTGGCTACATAACCAACTCCAGCCCCTAATCCGATAAGTACCGCCGAATCTGTTACAGTTTTCACAAGTTTGTTTTCGGTTGACATTTTTTTACTACATCATTGGGAAACTTTTAAATAACTTTATGTAGTAAAAAATAATTTATAATTATTCCATTCCTAAAGATTTTGGGGTTAAATGCAAGGGAATTTTTGAGGTTTGGGGTATTTGTGGAACTTGTGATAAATCAGGTATCCTATTAGAATATTCAACCCTAGCTTTTTCCTTATATCTCATAAAAAGATCAAATGCTGTAAACCCCAATCCAATAACGGATAAAACAGTAGTAAAAGATAGCTCTGGAAGCCACGATTTCGCTTCACTATATGTATTTTCATTTTGCTCCTCTTCCTGTTTCATTTTCATCTCCCTGGCTAATGCATCTTTTGCTTTTTTATTATATTCAGCTAATTTCTTCCCAGCCGCGACCTTTTTAGGATCTTTCTCTTTCTTTTTAGTATCTTTATTTTCAGGTGCGGTATCAACCGTAATTTGTTCTACTTCAGATTGTTCAGACATTGTTATTTAGATGCTGTAAATAAGTTTTTAGATCTGTTTAATATACTGTATCAACGCCTTCAGTAGATTGCTTAGTATTATACTCAGTTGTGTTAGAATTTACTGGTTCTTCTCTTGAAAATTGTTGATTTTTGTTGAATTTAACGTGTTTGGCTACTTGAAATAATCCGCTAGCAAGTGCCGCCAGTCTTCCTGATTTCAATGCCAAGAGCCCAACAATGTTTGATAGTTCGCGATTAACCAAATCGTCATTTTTCAGATCATTGCAAAGAGATTCTATATCATCCACAGGAACCATGTAAGAAATAATTTTAGAAATTAATTGAAGGGATGAATCTATCAATCCTCCGTTAATTTTCTTACCCATTACCGATTGATAACGATTAAAATATTTTTCTACATCGCGTTCCGATAATTTTTTTACATCACCCAGACTCATATCAGCCCCCAAATATTCCTTTGTTGTCCCAAGCACCGCGAGAATGGCTAGTGATTCTTGTTTAACTTCAAGATCCTCACTTTGTTTGTCATCAGTTTTTTCTTCAATGTAATCTTCTAAGCTTGTCATCTTTGTTAAATCACTTCTGGTATCTCTAAATAGCAATTAAATGGATATCGCAAAGATAAACATAACCTAGAATATTTTTCAGTTTTCAGGAGTTTAACAAACTTTTTCCCCAATTCATAATCCAAATCGCCTCCGTAATCTTCGAAAAACATTTTCATACCTTTCTGCGATGGATTATGGAAAGTAACAACACAAGCTATATTTTCGCGGAATGGTTTTGCTATGGATGTTAATTGCTGGGTTAAAACCCAAACCGATAAACCATGATGCCTTCCGGAGAATGCTAAATCTATAAATTTATTAGATCTTTTCTTCAGATCGGTGGATACCGCGCAATCATCTAAAATTATTAAAGTATTTGTTCCAGAAAAAAAAGTTTGACAATCAGTTAATAACTCATTAATCTCATCAATGTTACTAGCATCTGGTGATAATACATAGAAATGTTTATCCCCTAGAGCAAAATTATGATAAGTTTTATTTTTAGAATAAGTCGGACAAATTAAAACAATATATTCAAAAACTTTTCGGAATGGCCCTCGGAGCTGTTCAATTAAGTACTTTGTTTTTCCACAATTTGTAGGTCCTGTTATAATACAATGGAATGGTATTTTATCTCGTAAATCTTCCATGATTTTTGTATCATAACATTATGTTTTTAGTACTTAATTGATCTCAAACTTGAATTCATAATCTCCATCATTGCATCGGCTACAACAAACATATGACAAGTTATTGTTCCTGAACCGCTTTGTTTCCTTTTAATTTCTATTTTTACACCATCATGCGTATTATTTAGAGCTAATCCTCCACCATGAATACCATTATCTGGATGCGTTCTGGTATCAACCCAAAGAGCAAACTTATCCGCGTAAAATTCTTTTTCTTTCAACGAAATTTGTTCCCTATGAAAGCGTTTTTTCACGGATTCCCAAAGATCAGATGGAATCATTCCCCTAGAATATATTCTATTTGGTACGCCATCAACATCAATTTCAACGGAAGATATACCGGGATTATAAAAATTTTCAGAATCCCTTGATCCTGCAGCTTGAGGCAATAAAAACAAAAACAATATTCCTGTCATTGATCTTCTCGGTAAATTAATATGCTGATTAATAACACCATCACCTCCAATTGAAAATGTAAAAGTTTTGTGCAAGGTAATATTTTCATAAAAGAATCCTTTGCCAACTTGATATGTTGATTGCGCCTCGCGCGCCAAGTATTCGCTTGAAATTGAAGAATATTCTAACTCTAAGTTTTTGATTGAATAATATGGTGCTTTAGTTGTATCAGAATAAATAAGAATATTACTAATTGGGGCAAGTGTAATCTCAAATATTAGATGATTTTCCAATGCTTTTGGGTAAAAAACGCCGTGATCATTTAAAATTGGGTGGTTTATTGGTATTCTATACTTTGAACCATGAACATTAGCGAGAGCAACTTCTTTTACATCTTGTGTTTTTGCATCGCCGGCTTTTGTTCTGAGTTTTCTAATATTTAACGAAGAAATACCTTGTTTTAATTTATCTTCGCGCTCTTCTTCGGTTAAGAATAAATCATGATATGTTTGAAATAAATCATATCTTTGAGTATCTTGCAATGTTTCTCCTCCAAAAAGAACTTTTAGTCTGGTTACAAGATTACGACCCAAATTATTAACGACTGTATTATTAGCATGTCCCTCAACATCTAAGTCAAATAGAAGAGATACACTTCCGGGCACAATCACCAAATTCTCGGCGAGTTTTGGAATATTTATATATAAGGTTTCCCCGGGGCTTGCTGTGGATGGATTTAGAGTAATTCTATTCAAGGTTGATTCTGCCTTCAAACCAAAGGGTTCTTTTGGAATTCTGTTTGGATTAATTTTTTCAGACGTCATTGTAATTTATAAGATACTTTGGTTAATCTTTAAACCTTTTCTAACTCGCTAATATGTTTTAATAAACCTTCTCTTGCGTCGGGAATTAAAACCATAATATTAAAAATTTTATCGCCATCTTCCATATATAGAATTTTTTTCCTAATAATTTTTTTCATAAGATTAATTTGGTTTTCGCTAAATTTTATTTTTTCTTCCTCAGCTACCATTTTAATTTATAAGATAATTGTTTATTTTTAAATGATGTCAAAAATATATTATTCAACTGAAGGATATTGGAAAGGATATTCTGCAATTCCTAAATTAGCTGAGAAGGCTAAAGTAAGTGAAAATGAGGCAAAACAATGGTTACAGAAACAGGCAATATGGCAAATCTATCTTCCTTCACCTAAATATATTCCTAGACCGCACTGGACTGTAGATAAACCCAATCAGATTCACCAAGCGGATTTATTATTTTTACCGCATGATAGATTTGGAAGAAAAACATATAAATACGCGTTAGTTGTGGTTGATATCGCCTCGAGATATAAAGATGCAGAGCCATTAACCTCAAAAGAAAGTCGAGAGATATCAGAAGCTTTTACAAAAATATATTCTAGAAGATTAAAATATCCCAAAACATTAATGGTTGATCCAGGGAAAGAATTTATGGGAGAAGTTAGTAAACTCATGAATTACCATAATGTGAGGATACAAAGAAGTGGGGCTGGTAATCATAGAGCCCAAGCATTTGTGGAAAACGCAAATAGAATATTAGGAGAAAGATTATTTAGCCATCAATATGCGCAAGAAATGGTTAGTCATGATCGATCAAGAGTATGGGTGAAAAGATTACCAGCTATTCTAAAAACTTTGAATAATACAAAAACGAGAATAACCGGTAAAGAGCCTGATGAGGCTATAAAAATGAAAGAGGTTGATATTGAACCTAAAAATTATCAGCGAGTTGTTGGGCTTGATGAGGTTAGATTGCCTCCAGAGGTTAAAGTTAGATATCTATTATTTCCCGGTGAACTTGAAGGAGGAGAACGAAGAAGGGCAACAGATCCTATTTGGAGTCTCAAAGTTTATAATATTTCTAAAAGTATGATAACGCCTAATCAACCGGTTTTATATTATTTAACTGATGGGCCCAGACGCGGATTTGTTAGAGAAGAATTACAAGTTATTCCTTATGATACAGAACTTCCGCCAGATTCTGTTTTGGTAAGATAATGACCATATGGGAGAGTATGTTTTCCATCTTTACAAATGATTCTCTTATCATCGTCAGCAGATAGTGCAACTTTATTAACGGTTTCAGTATAAACAAAATGTTTGTAACTTCTTATTACTTGCATCTCCCTCATCTGCTTTACTTTATTTTCTAAACATTCCTTGTAATCATCAAATCTTATACTATTTTTTACAACAGATTTTTTAATTCCTTTATCCTTTTTTACCTCTTCACCATCATCCATCCTGAAAGCGTATAGCTTAGATCGTAGGCCAACAAATTCGGTTATTATTCTGCCATCAGCCTCATCTTTAAACTTGCCAATTGCTTTTTTGTTTTTATCAGTCTTAATACCAGATCGATGGTTATCAGGAAAATTGGAAGTGTCAAACTTTTCCAACACATCTGAGGCAATATCCTTATAGAAATCCTCAGTTTCTATATCATATACAAGACTATCTGTATCTGTCATAAGTAATTTGGCTTTTTCACCATATTTTGGTTTAATATAATTATAATGAAAGTCATACATCATTGACTTGCTTATATCTAAAATACACATTCCTAAGTAAATAGGTTTGTTGTATTTTATATGTGTTTTATTCATATGAATGGCCATAAGATTTTCAGAAAAAATAGTACGGCGATTATAGTTAGCTTTTGATATTAATTTTCTTGCTTCTTTCTCATTAGTAACCAATCTTATATCAACCCTTTTTCTAAGATTTTCCATTGTTTTACCAAATACAGAGTTGTTCATGAGTTTGAAGAAATCTTTTTCAAAATCATTCTTTGCTTCAGCCCTGAATTGGGTATTCAAATCTATGTAAGATTTTAACCATCTTGACTCTTCAAATTTAATTCCTCTATGAATCTTTGTTACTTCTAATCCTAGACTTTCATATTTTTTTAGTGTTTCATGATGAACAACATAATTTTTCTTATTGTTTAGATTTGGTATTAATTTCTCAACCCTATTAACCTTAATTCTTTCCGGGGCAAGCGGGTAGTCACTATGTAAATCATGAAGATGTTGTGGGTATTTTAAATCAACCTCTAATATACATGGAATATTTCTCCAATTTGTTTGCTCATTTTCACTCATCCATTTTAAACCATGGGTGGGGAGTGGTTCACTCATTGCCCCGCCATATAAGTTGTTTGCATCGAGATATTGTATATAATTTGCTACCATTTTAGGATCATATTCTTTCATGTATTTGTTGTTGGCTTTAGCATATCTGTTTGATATCTGAGATATACCCCCTCTTACACCTTTCTCAATCATAATTAGCATATCAATGTCATTTACCATCTCTAATTGAACCTTAGTTTTTTTCAACATTGCGTCCCAAGACAGGCCTGGTGCTGTATAATACCAAGCAGGATCTAATCTATAGGCATTTTGGCAAACATCTCTAAAGTTTTCAAAAACATCAGCCAATAATAACACATCAGACTTGAGATATAGATTAAGGTAATCTCGCATTGTTTTCATATTAAAGGTTTTCCATACATTTTTAGCATGTTCATAATCTTCATCTGAAATATCTTTACCGTTAAGTTTTGAGTAAAACGCTTCCTTTGGTGGAAGTTTGGTTTCATTTAATTTCACAAAATTATCAAGATAATCATACGGGAATACTCCCTTTCTCAATAATAACTTTAATTCTTCGCCTTCAAAATACTTTGTAATTTCATGTAGGTTTTTATCTGTTGGATTAAGGCACCTCCCTTTTATTTTACCTTTACAAACATCACACTTTCCACATTTAGTAAGATTGCCAGACAAATTATCAAGACTGGACGGCATAAATTTTAATGAATCTATGAACCTGATATCCCTGATAACATCTTTCATCTCACCACTTTTTTTATCTTTGAAGGTATCAACCACAATCTCTTTTGAGAAAGAAATATACTTTTCCTCATTATTGGGTATAAGTTTTATTTTTCCTTCTGTTTTTGCAAGATTATTAATAAATAGATGAGAATCATACCCCGAAAGATTGTGAATTATGACCGGGAAGAATTTTGGAATCTTATAATTTAAATTACATTCCTTATGTGCTGCGCCTCTATACTTTCCTGTAAGATGGCAATGATCTATTACCTTATCTTCGCCCAATTCTTCCTCGCAAATATGACAGTTAGTAGCATTTTCATAATTTATTTTGTCATCTTCCGTCATCATTTTGTCATTAAATTTTTTGAATCTTTTTTTATTATAACTTATGCAATCCTTATAAATTTTCTTAAATTCTTCTTCAATATATTCCACAAATTTCTGCGCCACATCATCTTCTGGCGATTCAGCAGTATATCTATAAAATCTAGATTTACATATTTTTTCATTAAAACTCTTAATATAACATCCGAATGAAACTGGTTTGTGAAACTGATATTTATTAGTGTAACTTTTATTTTTATCTAGCTTGCCTGTTTGTTTTATTTTTTCCAAAATAGACTCAAAGTCGGCGTATGCTACAAAAGGTATTCTCATTTTTTTCACAAAATTTTTAAAAGAAATAAAACACGGGCTTCCATCTTTATTTTTTAGCATATCAATCCTTACTTCATTGTACAAATAACAATAAAATTCATGCTTTTCTAATGATCTTTTTAAGTGAAAATGACAAAAACAATTATCACAAAAGTACAACTTACATTTACGTTTAGTAACTTTCCTGCATATAAGTGCGCTAACATTCTTTATTAAAACGAAGTGTTTTTTTGGTTCTTCATCTTCAGTTTCTTCTGTTAATAAAAGTAATCTGATCAATTTAAATCCTCGTTTACCACTTCTTTTTATAGGATATACCCCTATTTTCTCATCATATCCATATATAGCAATATCATAATCATTTTGGTTTTCAAAATTAACAATATCTTGAATTGTACTTGGGAAATTAATTCCATTCCAATTAAAATTCTTTGATTGTTCTATCAATTCTTTAGTTATTCTTTGCGGATTTTTATCGGTTGGATAAACTGCTCGTGATACACACCACTTGAAACATTCATCATCATAATTCTTGGGGTTAATAATAGCATTCCTGTTTAACAATTCTTTTGGTAGCGGAATATAAGATCCACCTAAAAGTGGAACAAAACGATCTATGAAAATGTCAAAGAATAGTACACGTTCGAATTCCCAACCAGATCCATTATATTTAAAATTTTCAAATAATACAAGTTGTTCATTTGTTAATCTATCAAATAATTCCGATAAATCTGTTGCCTCGAGAACAATTTCTGATTTTTCAGAAGGAAATGGAGTGACACAATATTCAATTTCCCCAGTGCTAAGATTTTTTTTCTTGAACATACATGAAAATATAAATTTAGTCTTCAATGATTTTTTTGATTCAATTCTCTTCCTGATTAAATCCATAACTTTTGGTTTTATTTTATGTAAGAATGTCTTTTCATCATTCCTTTTATTTCCTTCAATCCTATAGCTTATATAATTACCATTAATGGCCGATTCATATTCCCTTGGTGTAAAATCTTCCACATTCTCATTTCTTTTTGTTTTTGGTCTTGCTCCCTCCTTCTCATAATCTCTTTTTGGTGGTTTTATTTCTTTGGGCTTATTTACTTTTTTATATCTTTCTATGAATTTTTTAGCTAATTCTTCTGTTTTATTTTTTACCTTTTTAGGAATATATGGTTTCACAAAATTCCAAAACTTATTTAATACATTTCCCAAAAAAGGAGTTTGTTTTGTTTTTGTTTTGGTTTGTGAAGGACTTTTTGGTTTAGATTTATTAATATTTATTCTGGGCTGGTTTGGTGGGGGTGGGCCCGGAGGAGTTACCGGCCTAATTATATCTGGTAAGCCAGGTGGGGTCCCTGGCATTGGTTGGGGAATAGTTAAAGGTGGTAAATTCGGCCTCATTGGTGGTGGTGCAATATTCGGAATTGGGAGAGGTAAATTTGGTTGATTTCTTGGCCTCATTGGCATATTACGCAGCTCATTAACAATCCCCACAATATTATTAGTTATTTGTTGAATATTATTAGTTATTTCAGGTATATTAACCAGTGCATTAATAAGTTCTGGTTTATTAAACGCAGATCGTCCACGAATATTATACCATCTAACCAAAGATTTTAGTTGCGGTACATTTAATCTTCGTAATTCTTGTTCCATTTCGTATATTGATTCTTCTTTTTAAATAGGTATTTTATTTCTTTTGAAAAATCATTTTTTCAAAATGTGCCAGATCCTCGTCATCAAATTTTATTGGTTTCGCATAGGCTTAGTATCAGTTTCACAAAATGTGCCAGGACCCAGCCCAGCAAATTTCATATAGTTTTTGTATCGGCTTGGCATCGGCACAAACCTATGGATAGATTCGCCCTCCGCTCGCGCGGCTCGCTCCGCCTGTCGGCCCAACTTTGCAGAGACTTTGCCGTCGGCACAAACCCATGGATAGATTCGCCCTCCGCTCGCGCGGCTCGCTCCGCCTGTCGGCCCAACTTTGCAGAGACTTTGCCGTTGGCACAAACCCATGGATAGATTCGCCCTCCGCTCGCGCGGCTCGCTCCGCCTGTCGGCCCAACTTTGCAGAGACTTTGCCGTCGGCACAAACCCATGGATAGATTCGCCCTCCGCTCGCGCGGCTCGCTCCGCCTGTCGGCCCAACTTTACAGAGACTTGGCATCGGCTTGGCATCGGCTTGGTGCCCCAATCATAATGGAAAATGTGCCAGGACCGCGCGTATTTTAAAATCGAAATGAAATCGTAATGGAAAATGTGCCAGGACCCAGCCCAGCAAATTTCATATAGTTTTTGTATCGGCTTGGTGGGGGCTTGGTATCGGCTTGGCGGAGGCTTGGTATCGGCTTGGTGGAGGCTTTAGCAACCCAATCGTAATGGAAAATGTGCCAGGACCGCGCGTATTTTAAAATCGAAATGAAATCGTAATGGAAAATGTGCCAGGTCCCAGCCCAGCAAATTTCATATAGTTTTTGTATCGGCTTGGTGGGGGCTTGGTATCGGCTTGGCGGAGGCTTGGTATCGGCTTGGTGGAGGCTTTAGCAACCCAATCGTAATGGAAAATGTGCCAGGACCGCGCGTATTTTAAAATCGAAATGAAATCGTAATGGAAAATGTGCCAGGTCCCCCATTTTTACACATCATTCCGCCATTAGCAATTCCTTGAATGATGTTTTGAAAATAATGTGAATTTTGTGGAAACCGATTTCACTCGTCTTGGAAATCCATCCCAGCAAGAAGATCTCCTACATATACAAGAAAGAATGGCGAGAGATCGTCGTCGAGTAAGTTTGAATGCCGCAAAAATCGGCACACGGGAAGCGGCGACTCAAAGCAGAGATTGAGAAACGACGGTAGAGACGATAACAAGAGACATCGCAGCTAAGACAACAGCTGCTTGCTCAAAAAAAGCAAAGGAATCAGCAACGCAAAGGACCAGGAATACCATCAAGTTACCATCAAGTTACATTGGAAATCGAATTTGTTATCGATAGAAACAAAGACTCGTTTCAGGTATACGGGACATGAGCGAGCGATTACATAACGAAATTGGCGAACAAAATTTAGCAAAATGACTTAGAACGGAAACCGAGTAGGAGCGACTTCCAGCATGCAGACAGAATCAGAAGACGAACGACAAAACAGATTACCATATCGTCGTGAAAAAAGTGCCAGGAAAGGGGAAACAGAAACCAACCGCAAAGAAATGAAAGATGACAGTCACGTAGTATTAATACTGCAATGAGAATGCAAGTAGGTATTTTTCGTAGTGAAACGATTGCCTTCCATTTAAAAGAAATTTCCAATACAGAGATTGCAGTTGTGATAGCAAGTATTTATAATTATGTGATCTGATATCATTGCAACAGTGAAAATATATTGTAGATTTGTTTGATGTAGCAGTTATGTTCAGTATTTTCAACAGAAAACATACCAAACAATAAGTGACTGGTTCTGCAATATTATCAGTGATCAATGCAATTATTTGTAAATAAAGCAGATGTTATTACTGACTTCTGAGTAGTATTTCTCTTTGCTCTATTTCTTTGCTACATATAAGCTACTGCGATGATCAGTTAATGTCATTACCTACATATATGTATTGCGTAATCAAAAAGTTTTGTTGGGACAGACAAGTTCCATAGCCATTTTAAAATGGGTTTTTACCTTTGAGTTCCATGTATCCCTAGGAATTACTCTCTTAGCACCCACCCTTTTCCCACAAATGAAAAGTTTATTTAAGCCCTACTTTGCAAAATTAGGCAACATCTTAACCTTTTTCCTTAATGCTGTTTAATTCATTTTTATGATGTCAAATACAAATATTTAATAACAATCACAATATACAGTTGACCTTTTACATTGAAAAAACTCTATAAGGGAGAAACTAAAATTTGTAATCTTAAAATTTTTTAGTGATTTTTCTTATATATTCATTGCAAGGGTGCTGTATGTAATAACAAGTCTTTGAAGTTTCCTAAATGTCCTATGCTTTCAATCATGATTTTCCACACTAACTGTATGGACATGATTATAATGATGATAATGACTGCACTAGCATGATTGCCACAGGTCAGACATGTCAGGAGTTGGAGGTCATTACCAGGACTAATTTGTGACTTTTCTAATTTAGTTGGTAAGGGAAAAAGTCAGGGAATTTAAAGATCTTATGGCTGTGGCAACCATGACTAGATTCTAAGCTTGAAAGAAGAAATGGTATTGTTCAGAGTTGAGTAATTTTTACTTCCTATGAGACAAACCCTATTCAGAAGAAAAACAGAATTGCTAGTAGTAGTAGAGGAACAATACCTTTTCCCAGATTAGGACATACACCCCCACCCCATAATAGTATATTACGTTAAACATAAAAAATAACAATACTAATAATAATATCAATACCAGTAATAATATTAAAAATGATAATAATACAATCATAATAATCATGATAATAATTGCAAAAAATAAGAAAGTACAAAATATAAAAATAATATAATAAGTAAATACATAAATTGGGGTTTCATCCCTCGTAGGAAAAACAATTAGGAGTCCTTTAAAAACTAGCTTCGCGAGGTTTTGCGGGAGTCGTATTTCTAGTTTTAATTCTATTCGCTCTGGTGCACTCTCAGTGGCAGTAAGAGAGCTAAGTGAAGGCAAATTTATAAGCACTGTGTTCAGCGGTATACTAATCATATAATTTGCACAAGGTGTCACTAATTGAGTACCAAACATGAAATAACGAATAAAATAATGGAGATTAGGTTGATAGCTAAAACCATTGTGACTTCTTCGAAAACTAGCTTCGCGAGGTTTTGCGGGAGTCGTATTTCTAGTTATGAAAAATACCTACTTACATTCTCTTGTAATCTGTTGTTCGTCTTCCGATTCCGTTTTAAGAGTAATGGATTTATTTTCCAGAGACATCTCCAATCGTTGAAGTCGTTCCTACTCGGTTTCCCTTCCAAGTCATTTTGCTGAAGTTAGTACGCCAATATATTTCGTTATGTAATCTTTCACTCATGTCCTGTATTTCTATCAATAACACATTCAGATTCAAAACTAACTTGGTTGAATTCCTGGTCCTTTTCCCTGCTGTTTCGTTTGCCTTTTTCTGGAGCGAGCAGTTGTTGTCTTTGTTGCGATGACTGTTGTTATTCTCCCTGCTGTAGTTTCTCTATCCCTGCTTTGAGTCGTGCTCTCCTTGTGTTGATTTTCAAGGTATTCGGGCTTACTCGGCGACGATCTCGAGCTAATCTTTCTTGAATATCTCGGAGATCACCTTGCTGGCATGTACTTCCAGGTCGAGTGAAATCGGTTTCCACAAAATTTACATTACTTTCAAATTCGCAATGGTGGAAATTCAGCAGTTCTCAAGTGCGCTACTATTGCCGGGTAACCTGGCCTGCGAACGGACACCTTTAAAATATAGATATATATTAAATAGATTTAGGCAAACCTAAAAGCGGAGCTCCTCACACAGTCCCTCCAAAAATGCTTGAAAAGTTGTAGGAAGAAAATTTTTCCTCCAAAACCGCTATGAATAATCCGTTTCTTCAGCAAAACATTGTAGACTGCTGTAGACAGCTGGCCGTAGGTTGTGTAGCCGCGGCAAGCCGCGAAAAGTGCGCGAAAAACAAAGCCTCGTTTCGGTTTAAGACCTTCTAAATATCTCGGATGACTATGGCCGCCATGTTGGGGCAACATCGTCGTCGTCGTCGCTAGGCGCACGCGCCCGCGAGCCATGCCGCTAGCCACGATGACCATGAAAACTCAAACGCATGGTTTTCTCAAATTCTATCCTCGCACGGTAGTTATGGGGCTCCGCTCTGCGGCTCTTCGAGCCGCTGTGGAGCTCCGCTATAAATATATATATACTAGAAATACGACTCCCGCAAAAACCTCGCGAAGCTAGTTTTTGAAGAAGTCACAATGCTTTTATATTTTATTTTTTATTTGATATTTTTCATGTTAGGGTAATCCCCATTATTTTATTTGTTACGCTGTGTTTGGTACACAATTAGTGACACCTGGTGCAAATTACATGATCAGTATACTGCACAACAGAGTGCTTAAAAATTGACCTTTATTTAGCTCTTTCACTGCCACTGAGAGTGCACCAGAGGGAATAGAAGTAAAATTATTATTGATTCTCTTGACAGGGAATACAGAGTCGATGAGGTATCACAATAATATTCACTTAACACAAATTGAAAATGATTGTAAATCTTTTGCAGGTGAAATTTTGAAGAGTTGATATGAATGCTTGTGTTTACCACGGTGTAAGAACCTGTGTTTTTTTTTAGTTTTATTTTCTTAGTCTGAGTCTACTGCTTGGTCTTCTTTGTTGTACATCACTTTTAAACACAATATGTTCTTACACCGAGGATGAGTTGAATGCTCCAATTATTTTTTATTTATGTTTTTTGTTATTATATCAACAGAAGTGTGAGATACAATGTCATTACATAAAATAAAAATTGTGGGTAAAACAATTGGATTCTACAAAAACTTTAAATAAAGGTTTGGTAATAGTGAGTGCCGACTGTATAGTATGTGGTCGTGCTATTTTTAGGTCATCTCATAAAAACAATACATGTAAGAAAGACTTATTGAAATCTTAATATGTTGATAAAGATTGCTGCACTACATAGTCCTGTAAAAAATAATGTTAAATCAACATCAATCAGTCAAAAGTGTATACCACATGAAAGTTTAATTGTGCTGTTACAGAAACAGGCAAAATATCCATAACCAACCAGAGAATAGTATATTATTTTGAATACATGAAAATTTCTATAATAAAAACTGCAGAAGAAAGATTTAATATACGCATGGTATTTCATCAAAAAAGTCATGGCAGGCAAAGGTATTGAACTTGTAACCAATGACATATAGTAACGAGAAGCACTATCATTATATTATTATCATTATTATTATCATTACTATTATTATTACTGGTATTGATATTATTATTATTGTTATATTTTTTACGTTAACATAATATATTTTTATGGGGTGGGATGCATGTCCTAGTCTTAGTAAAGGTATTGTTACTCTACTACTACAAGCAATACAAAAATCTTCTTAATAGGCTTTCCATCAGAGGTGGTAGTAATCAAAACAGCTCCAAAGAATACCATTTCTTCTTTAAGGCTTAGAATCTAGTGCAGTCATTTGTCTATAAATTTTGTGTGGAAAATCATTGAAAGCATAGGGCATTTAGGAAACTTGAAACACTTAATTGTTACTACATACAGCAAACTTGCAATGAATATATGAGAAAGATCATAAACATTTTGGCATTACAAAATTTATTTTCTTCTTTATAAAGTTTTTCCAGTGTAAAAGGTTAACTGTATGTTGTGGTTGTTATGAAATATTGATATTTGACATGATGATCATAAAAATAAAGTAAACAGCAGAAAGTAACAAAGTTAATATGTTATGTCTAACTTTTCAAATTAAGGCTTGAATGAACATTTCATTTGTGAAAAAAGGGCAGAGGTTCTAGATAGCAATATTATCAGGGGAGGGGGGGGTCATTGCACTCTAAGGTAAAACTGACCCATTGTGAAAAGGCTATGAAACTTGTTGTCTCTACGCAATATTATTGAAACCTTTCAATCAGAGAATACATACATATATATATAGCAAAGAGAAATACTACTCAGAATTCAGTAATGACATTTGCTTTATTTTGAAATGATCGCATTGATCACTGATAATATTGCAGAACCAGTACTTTATAGTGACACAGGGTATATATTCTGTTGAAAATGTTTAACAGAACTGCTAGATCAAGAAAATTTACAATATTTTGACTGTTGCAATGATATCAGATGACATCGTTATAAATGATTGCTATAACAACTGCAACTCTCTGTGTTGGGAATTACTTCAAACTGGAAACGCTATCGTTTTATTCCTCGCGAAGCGAGGCCGAAGGCCGAGCGTAGCGAGGTTACTAATCGTGTCGGTTCCGGTCAGACCACGTGGCTCGCAAGCCCGAGTAAATCGAGCCGAGAGTTTTTATATATGTATATATATATATATATTTATATATATGTTTATATATATATATCTATATTTTAAAGGTGTCCGTTCGCAGGCCAGGTTACCTGGCAATAGTAACGCGCTTGAGAACTGCTGAATTTCCGCCATTATTCGGTGATGCCTTTTTGAAAGTAATGTAAATTTTGTGGAAATCGATTTCACTCGTCCTGGAAGTACATCCCAGCAAGGTGATCTCCGAGATATTCAAGAAATATTAGCAAGAGATCGTCGCCGAGTAAGTTCGAATACCGTGAAAATCAACACGGGGAAAGCACGACTCAAAGCCGGGATAGAGAAACGACAGCAGGGAGAATAACAACAGCCAAGACAACAACTGCTCGCTCCAGAAAAAGGCAAACGAAACAGCAGGGTAAAGGACTAGGAATTCAATCAAGTTAGTTTTGAATTTGAATGTGTTATTGATAGAAATACAGGACATGAGTGAACGATTACATAACGAAATATATTGACGTAGTACATTTAGCAAAACGACTTAGAAGGGACACCGAGTAAGAACGACTTCAACGATTGGAGATTTCTCTGGAAAATAATTCTATTAGTC
The DNA here is from genome assembly GCA_949710005.1 of Ricordea florida. Taxonomy (NCBI): domain Eukaryota; kingdom Metazoa; phylum Cnidaria; class Anthozoa; order Corallimorpharia; family Ricordeidae; genus Ricordea; species Ricordea florida. The sequence continues at coordinate 13,128,774 of OX453280.1, forward strand.
TAAAAACGGAATCGGAAGATGACCAACAGATTACAAGAGAATGTAAATAGGTATTTTTCATAATAAAACGATAGCGTTTCCAGTTTGAAGTAATTCCCAACACAGAGAGTTGCAGTTGTTATAGCAATCATTTATAACGATGTGATCTGATATCATTGCAACAGTCAAAATATTGTAAATTTTCTTGATCTAGCAGTTCTGTTAAACATTTTCAACAGAATATATACCCTGTGTCACTATAAAGTACTGGTTCTGCAATATTATCAGTGATCAATGCGATCATTTCAAAATAAAGCAAATGTGATTACTGAATTCTGAGTAGTATTTCTCTTTGCTATATATATATGTATGTATTCTCTGATTGAAAGGTTTCAATAATATTGCGTAGAGACAACAAGTTTCATAGCCTTTTCACAATGGGTCAGTTTTACCTTAGAGTGCAATGAACCCCCCTCCCCTGATAATATTGCTATCTAGAACCTCTGCCCTTTTTTCACAAATGAAATGTTAATTCAAGCCTTAATTTGAAAAATTAGACATAACATATTAACTTTGTTACTTTCTGCTGTTTACTTTATTTTTATGATGTCAAATATCAATATTTCATAACAACCACAACATGCAATTAACTTTTTACATTGGAAAAACTTTATAAAGAAGAAAATAGATTTTGTAATGCCAAAATGTTTATGATCTTTCTCATATATTCATTGCAAGTGTGCTGTATGTAGTAACAAGTGTTTCAAGTTTCCTAAATGCCCTATGCTTTCAATGATTTTCCACACAAACGTTATAGACAAATGACTGCACTAGATTCTAAGCCTTTAAGAAGAAATGGTATTGTTTGGTGCTGTTTTGATTACTACCACCTCTGATGGAAAGCCTATTAAGAAGATTTTTGTATTGCTTTTAGTAGTAGAGTAACAATACCTTTACCAAGATTAGGACATGATTCCCACCCCATAAAAGTATATTATATTTAACATAAAAAATATAACAATACCAATAATATCAATACCAGTAATAATAATAGTAATGATAATAATAATGATAATAATATAATGATAGTTCTTCTCTTCACTATATGTCATTGGTTACAGTTCAATACCTCTGGCTGCCATGACTTTTTCGATGAAATACCGTCCTTATATTAAATCTTTCTTCTGCAGTTTTTGTAATAGTAATTTTCGTATATTCAAAATAATATACTATTCTATATGAGTATGGATATTTTGCCTGTTTCTGTAACAGCACAATCAAACTTTCATGTGGTATATACTTTTGACTGATTGATGTTGATTTCACATTATTTTTTTACAGGATTACGTAGTGCAGCAATCTTTTTGAACATATTAAGATTTCAATAACTCTTTCTTACATGTATTGTTTTTATGATATGACCTAAAAATAGCACAACCACATACTATACAGTCGGCACTCACGATTACCAAACCTTTATTTACAGCTTTTGTAGAATCCAATTGTTTTACCCCCAATTTTTTTTTTTTTATGTAATGACATTGTATCTCACACTTCTGTTGATATGGCATCTCTTTTGAGGGAAGAGGAATTTTTCTATCTACCACTGGGGGGTACCATTGCAACTGAAAAGAGTACACACATTAAAACATGCACTATTCATAATGCTCTCAATTGTGGTTACCCGGGAATGAAATAATGACTGCAGTAGACAATAAAATATCTAGTCAGAAGATTCTTCTTACAATGAATCTCATGCAATCATAACCAAGAAACATAAACAAAAATAATTGGAGCATTCAAGTCATCCTCTGTGTAAGAACATATTGTGTTCAAACGTGATGTACAACAAAGAAGACAAAGCAGTAGAGACTAAGAAAATAAAACTAAAGAAAAAAAAAAACAGGTTTTTACACCGTGGTAAACACAAGCATTCATATCAACTCTTCAAGATTTCACCTGCAAAAGATTTACAATCATTTTCAATTTGTGTTCAGTGAATATTATTGTGATACTTCATCGACTCTGTATTCCCTGTCAAGATAAATAATTTTACTTCTATTCCCTCTGGTGCAATCTCAGTGGCAGTGAAAGAGCAAAATGAAGGTCAATTTTTAAGCACTGTGTTGAGCGGTATACTGATCATGTAATTTGCACCAGGTGTCACTATTTGTGTACCAAACACAGCATAAGAAATAAAATAATGGGGATTACGCTGATATAAAAAATAGCATATAAAATATAAAAAAAATAAAGAATAAAATATGAAAGCATTGTGACTTCTTCAAAAACTAGCTTCGCGAGGTTTTTGCGGGAGTCGTATTTCTAGTTATGAAAAATACCTATTTACATTCTCTTGTAATCTGTTGGTCGTCTTCCGATTCCGTTTTTAGACTAATAGAATTATTTTCCAGAGATATCTCCAATCGTTGCAGTCGTTCCGGCTTACTTGGTGTCCCTTCGAAGTCGTTTTGCTAAATGTACTACGCCAATATATTTCGTTATGTAATCGTTCACTCATGTCCTGTATTTCCATCAATAACACATTCAAATTCAAAACTAACTTGATTGAATTCCTAGTCCTTTTCCCTGCTGTTTCGTTTGCCTTTTTCTGGAGCGAGCAGTTGTTGTCTTGGCTGTTGTTATTCTCCCTGCTGTCGTTTCTCTATCCCGGCTTTGAGTCGTGCTTTCCCCGTGTTGATTTTCACGGTATTCGAACTTACTCGGCGACGATCTCGTGCTAATATTTCTTGAATATCTCGGAGATCATCTTGCTGGGATGTACTTCCAGGACGAGTGAAATCGATTTCCACAAAATTTACATTACTTTCCAAAAGGCATCACCGAATAATGGCGGAAATTCAGCAGTTCTCAAGTGCGTTACTATTGCCAGGTAACCTGGACTGCGAACGGACACCTTTAAAATGTAGATATATATATATATATATATAAATATATATAAAAAGTTATGATGCTTCGAGCCAACAGGGATGCCACACGCCAGAAGGATCCAAAAGGATTCGTAGTCCAAACCTCGAGTAATGAAATTTGTAGGCAATTGTGGAAAACGAGGACGGACAACTTCGAGCGAAAAAAAAAATAATATATATATATACAGTAAAAAATCTAAAAAAAGTTTAAAAATTTAATAAAAATACATGTATATATATATTATATATATATATTATATATATTATTATATGTATAATATTATATATGTATATATATATATATATAAATATATATATATATATAAAAAGTTATGATGCTTCGAGCCAACAGGGATGCCACACGCCAGAAGGATCCAAAAGGATTCGTAGTCCAAACCTCGAGTAATGAAATTTGTAGGCAATTGTGGAACACGAGGACGGACAACTTCGAGCGAAAAAAAAAAAAATATATAAATACAGTAAAAAATCTAAAAAAAGTTTAAAAATTTAATAAAAATAGACGTTTCGGTCAATGACCTTCATCAGTTGCAGTGCCTTAAGTGCCTGCAGTGCCGTGCAGGCACTGCAACTGATGAAGGTCATTGACCGAAACGTCTATTTTTATTAAATTTTTAAACTTTTTTTAGATTTTTTACTGTATATATATATTTTTTTTTTTTTTCGCTCGAAGTTGTCCGTCCTCGTGTTCCACAATTGCCTATATATATATATATATATATATATATACATATATAAAAACTCTCGGCTCGATTTACTCGGGCTTGCGAGCCACGTGGTCTGAACCGGAACCGACACGATTAGTAACCTCGCTACGCTCGGCCTTCGGCCTCGCTTTGCGAGGAACTACTATAAAAACTCTCGGCTCGATTTACTCGGGCTTGCGAGCCACGTGATTAGTAACCTCGCCTCGCGAGGAAAAACTCTCGGCTCGATTTACTCGGGCTTGCGAGCCACGTGGTCTGAACCGGAACCGACACGATTAGTAACCTCGCTACGCTCGGCCTTCGGCCTCGCTTTGCGAGGAACTACTATAAAAACTCTCGGCTCGATTTACTCGGGCTTGCGAGCCACGTGATTAGTAACCTCGCCTCGCGAGGAAAAACTCTCGGCTCGATTTACTCGGGATTGCGGGCCACGTGGTCTGACTGGAAGCGACACGATTAGTTACCTCGCTTCGCGAGGAATTATATGTTGGATAAATATCCAGATGCTGTTGCATTAAAAAATCTTTGAATGGTCTGTTGTTTTTGGTTGTTTCTAATGCTTTTGTCGATCGTGAATGACAACTGGCTTGTTTGCCGTCGAATCTCGGCTCCCTCAACAGCAAACAAACTGTAGCGTGAGAGAGTCTCGATTGCTTGACGGACCTCACTCTTCGTTGGTCGCTTGGGAGTTTCTTCTTGTTGTTCATCTTCTTTTCCAGTCATCTACATATGCGTGATATCCCTTCACATGTGAATCAGTTTCTAATGAACTGCTTGGTTGCATGACTTTCGACTTACTGTATATCAAGTGGCGGACCAATAATGTGACTGTGCTGACTGCAGTGCGGCAGCATTGAAACTTGATGCAGTTGTTAAAGTGCTGTTAAGGGTCTTATACGTACTCTGTTTTGAAACGTTCGAACTAACGGGGTTGATTTAAGGTGTAGGGAAAGAACGATGAGTTCGAAATAGTGGGGAATTCGAAATAACCCCATTCGAAACAGCTAATGGTAAATGACTGAAAACATAAGGTTAAATCCAAGGGAATTCGATCTTCGTTCGAAATAGCGGGGACTTCGAATTAACCGAGTTCGAAATAGCGGGGTTCGACTGAACGGTTAGTAACCTCGCGTCGCGAGGAATAATTATGTAATCTGATATCATTGCAACAGTGAAAATATATTGTAGATTTGTTTGATGTAGCAGTTATGTTCAGCATTTTCAACAGAAAAGTGAAGCCAAACACTTAGTGACTGGTTCTGCAATATTACCAGTGATCAATGCAATTATTTTTAAATAAAGCAGATGTTATTACTGACTTCTGAGTCGTATTCTGGTATTTCTCTTTGCTATATATCTTTGCCACATATTTAAGTAGTTACAAGGTATCGTTGGGACAGACAAGTTCCATAGCCATTTCAAAATGGGTTTTTACCTTTAGTTCCATGTATCCCTGGGAATTACTCTCTTAGCTCCCACCCTTTTCCCACAAATGAAAAGTTAATTTAAGTCCTACTTTGCAAAATTAAGCATGACATCTTAACCGTTTTCCTTAATGCTGTTAAATTGTTTATTTTTATGTCAAATACAAATATTTAGTAACAACCATATATATACAGGTGACCTTTTACATTGGAAAAACTCTGTAAGGGAGAAACGTTTGTAAAGCCAAAATTTTAAGATCTTTCTTATACTGCAAGTGTACTGTATGTAATAACAAGTCTTTGAAGTTTCCTAAATGCCCTATGCTGTCAATCATGATTTTCCACACTAACTGTATGGACAAATGACTGCACTAACATGGTTGCCACAGGTCAGGAAATGGTAAGGAAAAGTTAAAAATTCTTCAAGGTCAGGGAAAAGTTAAGGAATTTTAAATCAAGTCAGGAAAAGTTTAAGTATTTGAGAGCTTTCAAGGAAAAGTGAAATTTAAGAGTTCTATATTTATTTCTTGCCAATTTAGTGATGGTTTGGTGTAATCAAGTATGTGACATGAAATGTGTTCGATTGGTAAAATTAAATGACAGGCTGATTTTGGGTTTCTAAGGAATTAAATCCTTTTTCCATGAATTTGTTATTTTAAGAAACTATCAATCGATGTACCCTGTTTGTGACTTTCTAAAAGTATTATAGATAAATGGGTGGAGAGGTTGGAGGAACAGGACGAAACTTTAATGAGGCTGAAAGCTAACCTAAGGGTTAACAAATGCCGTGTTTTGTGGATCCTTACTTTTTACACGAAACTCCTGAAATGTTCCTTTAATTTGACTTTAATGTAGTAATTTAAGTCTTCTTATGAAGTATTTTGTAGCAGCGTTAAGTTGTAATTAAAGATGGCCAAAAGGCTTATTTCATAGACTTTAAGTGTGCTGCCAAAATGGCCTTAAAACCGCTTTTAATTCACCTTTAATTCAACTAAAATGTTTGATTGTTGATTTAATTGTTGATTGTTGAATTGCCATTTAGTGTTACATTAAAGGTTCACAAAATCACATTTAAGTTTTCTTTAAGTCAGCAAAAAAATGCCTTAAAGATTTTTTTAGGGTCATGTTTAATTTTCCTTTTTTTAGACTAAGAGTAACATGACCTGTGGTCAGAAGTCCTAATAAGAGACCATATGTTAAATCTGCTTTACTTCTTTGGTAGAAGCTAGGGTGAACGCTTCTTTTTCATATTTCTTGTTTACATTTTCCTTCACTTATTTCAAACACAACCAAAGTGGACTGATATTCCATTCTGCAACTTGGCTTTCTTTCAGTAAACAAAAAATGTTGTGAAACCAATTGAAAGATAAAAGTTAACATCACTTTATTCTACTTTTAAATGCAACAAATGACAAATCAGGCATATTTACATTGTAGCAAGTACAACAGACCCATTTCAGCAGGAAATATAGAAGCATATTGTTGATATATCATGTTTTCACATCTATATATGATAAAAATATACTTGTATTTGCACTGCTAGTAAAAATGTCATAAGAACTACTATAGATGAAGTTTCACAAAAACTCTAATGTCTCTCTACACTCTTATATGTGTTGTTGTTGTGTTGCTTTATTTAACCATGATTGCTTCAAACTTTGAAATATTTCCTCAAGAGGTGTAACCCTATTCTTCACTGATCGTATTTTGTCTACAGGCAACCAGGCATTTACTAATCACTCTAGCAAGTTCTTGAGCAAAATGTATGCAGACAGCATGAAAAGAATCTGAGCACTTAATTGTAATAATTTCTTTAATTTGATATTACGCAAAAAACCTAGCTGTAAAACAAGTAAAATCTAATGAAACTAAATCTATTTTTACACCGATCAGTGATGCAAGCAACACAATTATTACACAGGGTTGAAACTAATTGGGATGGAAAAAAAACTTTCTGCCACAGAAATAAACAATAATTCCTTTGCAGGGACTTTACAAAATGCATTACTTTTGTTAACAAGCAATCTTCACAACCTAATGACTAGCACAAAGTAAAATTCCTCGACTCTTAGGTATATTGAGAATTTCAATGACATCATTTACAATTTTTCAACTTTTTCTTAACCTTGAAAAAAAATCAAACAAACAAAAACGTTTTTCCCTGACCATGACAACCCTGTTACTCCTCCGTTAACAGTATTTGTAGCCAGAGCAATGACAATTGAAACAAGCCATCCAATTAACATCATCAAATAATTTCCAGTTGGCTTTTGAGTTGTCTCCATTGTATGTCAAAGTTCCTCTCACAGTGCCACTTCAGTTATACACAAATTAAATTGAAACTATCCACCACACTAAAATAAAAATGATTCCCACTTTGCTTGTGATTCATCAGCATTGTGTGTCACTGCAGTTTTACAGCCTTCGAATGAAAAATTTGTTGAAGAAGAATACTAGGCAGTGCATGTTTTTGCAAACGTTTATAAGTTTATAATAGCTAGTACAAGGCAACGTATGAGCTCTTTGTCATGCTCTTGGCAGTATTGAAAAAGAAATTAGACTTCTTTTCATTAAGCCATTTCTAAGCCTGTATTTTGCAATTACTAAAATGTCACATTAAATTAATTTTTGACAGCCCACTCAGGAAGGCAATGAGGGGTCTCCTCTTCAGACAGATCACTTGATATTGTCCTAGGAAGGGTTCCTTTCTTAATAGCCAACAACCTTTGGTTGACCATTCCAATCATCCTCATAGCTGCTCTCCTCACTGCTACAGCCCTTCCTTTTGCATTGGCATCTTGCTACTGAATCACATCAAGGGCAACTGCGTGTCTTGCTTATTTCTGAAAGATAATGGAACCGAGTTGTAGATCAGTAATGCCAAAATTTTTGCCTTATTACTGAGATTTAAATATTTTTCCAGGACACCTTGACATCCCTGTGTAACCATGAAGGGCGTTAAATTAACATTTTTGCTGGTAGCCACCTGGCTCTTAAAATTTCTCAAACCAATTCCAAAAAGTTGGTTGCCATTTTTAAAGACAATGTGATAAAAGACGAGCCAGTAAAATTTGCATGTGCTACAAAGTGGTCACTATGATACGTCATATACAACGTTTAAGCAACCTAAATCCATGATGGCATCTAGCTATTGATCAAGATGCATGCGCTGTGTTTTGGAAACAAACTTAACAAGGAAGTTAACTGTAGATTTATCTTTCAGCAGTAAAACTGAAACAGTTTGCCCATTGAGTCTCAAGCTTTTTGTAATAGTAAAACAAAACAAATGAGAAAGCTTACACTTTTATCAAGCCTCAAATGAAACTTTCAACAAGCAATTACAATGGCGCTTAAATTACATCATCTCTATACCTATCCCTACGCTTAAGAACTAAAGACACAAACAATACATGTATATTTCTACAGACATAAAGGTTACAATATATACCGTGTGCAAAAGTGAAAAGAATATTACCAGTACTTGTATCTGGGTACCAAAGAACATATATCGTGCGATGACATCTACAACGTTCCTCCATATATATAGAATGCAGTATAAATTACATGTATATTCTGATGAGCATTAATCAAAAAGTCGGGTTTTGGAAGGATATTGCTATATGCATAATAAATTATAGTTCCTGTTTTGAAAAAATGCAGAGACTCACTCTTTCATCAAGGTGAAACCCATTAAAATCTATGGCGCGCCAAAGCAGACAAAAATACTTACGCGCTAAAATATAATACTTATTTTGTGAAATATACGACTTGTGGTGAAAATATAATACTTATTTTGTGAAATGTACGACTTGTGGTGAACATATAATAGTTATTTTGTGAAATATACGACTTGTGGTGAAAATATAATACTTATTTTGTGAAATATACGACTTGTGATGAAAATATAATACTTTATTGACGCCAGCGATTTGTGGTCAGCGGCATATGGCAGGGCGCATGCAAAGTAGGTTTTTTTTCCGCGCCAAATTCCTTACTTGTCGTCCTCTCAAAGTGGAGTTTCAAACTATGGCGGATCCTATTTTGAACAAGCTTATAGAAGTTGTTCAAAATTTAGCTGAAAACAGATCTGGGGCATCGCCAGCTTCGACAAGGCCTCAAAATGATACAACCAAGGTTGAAGACACAATGAAAGCACTATATCCAAGCACTAAAGAAAGATCCAATCCCTTCAACCCTAACACGATCGAGCTACTGTAAACCCAAAACATCGAAGCGCCGTAGTGCCTCTACATCAAGCGTTCCTTCGAAGAAAAAGTCATCGGAACGTATAGCTTGTAAAGCTGTACTTAAAGATTTTATTCTTCTTCCGAGTCCAAGCATAGAGAATGTTCCATAAGGGCAATTCCGCGAATACCTATACGGCGAGGGCTTCGCTGAGTCAGGTGTGACCCTGTCAGAAGAGATGGACGAAAACGAAGTACGAGAGATGTTGAACAAGTTGTTCAAAAACAAGCTTCACATGTCACCTGTGTCAAAAATCAAGTTTTGTGCGGGCAAGAGGCAATAAGATCATAGATGTTAACAATGGGCCGTTTACCGCTTTACAAGCTATACGTTCTGATGACTTTACTTGATGACTCTCTATTAAGAGATCTCTATTAAGAGATCTCTATTAAGCAAACACATGAAAAAAAATAATGTCTAATGTTACAACAGGCTAAACGTCCTTTGTCAAAGGACTGTTCGCATTGTGAACCCCCTCCTAACCCCCCCTCCTGAACCCCCCCTCCTAACTGGCTCAACCGAAAAAAGATGCATTTGAGTCAAATAAATTTAAAATTTGAGATAACTATTTAAATGAAAATAAGTTTTAGACAATTTGGGCGCCAAAACGTACTTCATAAACAAAGCCATCGAGAACGAATTTTACGCGTCAATGCATCATGTTCTAACAAGCAGAAATTAGTATACAATTATTGTCATGTATATACCGTATTTATGTGATTAAAAGGTGCAGTTCTTCTACTTACTCTACAACCAGCGGGAACGGCAATGTTCTTTGAGTCTCTGGCTCGTTATCATCTTCGGAGATTTTCTCTCAGTGGAATGCCTGGAGTTTACCCCTCATTTAACCTTTGCTCAATCCGTTTAAGCGCTAGCACTTCTCCTTGATGCTTGCTTGTCCTTTCGTGCTCTTGTCGCAGCTGTTCGTTCTCTGCGGCAAGATCACGGTTGCTTTGGATGAGTTTCCCCAACAGCACGACGCAATCTTAATAAGACATTACAGAACGAATTCACCCAAACTGATCTTCCAATCTGCAATTACCCTGAGTGTACAAGAAATTGCACAATAATACCATATTTATAATCTCAGAAGAAAAACAAAACGTTTAAAAGTGGGCTTAAGAGCAACGAAATCAGAGCTTAAGGCCGGGTCAAGTGTCTCTCCACGAACATCAGTTTGCACGCAACCTCGTTCCCAGGGTCCTCTCTCTACCTCCAGAAAGTACTCGAGGTAGAGAGAGGACCCTGGGAACGAGGTTGGTTTGCGCGCTCCGTTGTACAAATCCGGCCCCTGATGTCTCGCCTCGCTCTGGTTCAAAATTCGCTGACCCGTAACACAAAAGGCTCAAAAGGTGATACTCCCGATGTGGCCGCACAGCTTCGAAATCGGCGGGAACAGAACGGGAACACACGCGAAAGTTTGGGAGGTAAGTTCGACGTTTTTTTTGTACTTTCTTTGCATGTCAGGCGGTGTCCGTAGCCCTTTTCCTGGATAAAACTAGATGATAATAATGCTTATCGAACTCAAGTAATAGGCAGTGACCCGGCAATGATCATAGATGTAATTACGAGTGAATGCACATAAAAATCGAGCAAAATCGATAAATCGCGGCCACAACTCAAAATCTAACCTACCCTTATCTTGAGTCTAAAGGAAGATGTTAGTGAGATTAAGAAGGTTCTGGGGTTTATTTTTTGAGTTAGATCGAATTTTGTGAGAAAATCGAGATTTTCGATTTTGACGGTTTGAGGCCTCAATTTACGGCGAAATTTATTGGTTTAAAAACTTGCCTCGCGACGGCCAAATAAACTTTTTACCGACGATTTTATACTTAATTCAGCAAAATCAAATAGCTGACAGTAATCTAAGAAACATTTTCAGATTAAATATGGATTTTGTGACAAGGTTCAAGAGCTTTGTTTAGTAGGCACTTGACAACAGGGTGATCTAGTGGCAAAATTAAACTCCAATTCTACATAGGGGCCAGTCTTCAAATAGCCCCAAACACAGGTTTTGAGCTCTAGAGATGTTATATTTCACCATTTCATGTATGATCAATAAGGTTTTTGAGCGAGCGCCTCAGATTTAGTCGACCAATTTGCTCAATTTCATGTAATTTGCTCCGTGATGCGATAGTTCAGTTGATCCCAATCATGTTACTTTATCATGTAAACAAAGTCACCGATGAGCCAGGAATGGGACGATAGGAATTATTTTTGACCGTATTTGTTCAACGTCAGGCTTACCTTGATTAAGAGTTGGGTTTCCGATCAAAAATTTGCTTCTGGGATGCACTTGTTTTGTCTTTCAAACTCCGTTACGCACGACCTAAGCTACCGGTCGTTGTCAGGAGCCCATTAATGGGCTCCTGTCGTTGTCCATTCAAAACACCGGGAAAACAATGAAGATAGACCAGAATATACAGCAGGAACGTATCCCAGCAGCTTAAGAATAATTATTGTTACTTTTGACCTAGTCTAGGTTTTAAATGTCCTCGAAATACAAGCCAAATCCACAGGCTCTTTGCTAGCTAGGCTGCACCGGCAACGTGAAATCGAAGAGGTTATCGCACGCCGTTGACTGTGTTGCGTGACATGACGTCAATTTTTTTTACAATAAATTAGTCAGGGACGGACAGAAAAGTAACAAGAGTAAAAACAAAGCTTCCACGAAATATTGTTGCTGCTTATCATATTTCTTTAGATTGCCTTGTCTAACTTACTGATTTAGTCGATTTTCCTATTGCTGCTTTTCACGTGACATTTGAATTTCCCCCTAAGTAGTTACAAAAGGCCGATTCTGGGACAAAAACCCACCACGTCGGAACATTTTATCAGGGGTTCACGTATATTTATGAGGGTTCACGTGTAGTTAATGGTAATCACGCATATTTATGAGGGTTCACGTCTAGTTAACAGTAATCACGCATATTTATGAGGGTTCACGTGTTGTTGTAATGTGAAGCCTACCCCAGAACAGAGGAAAGGCCAATAAGAGTCGCAGAATAAGTAATGGTTTTCACAAACTTCGGTCACCTGATGATATTGATATTCTCCACAACAAATTCCCAACAAATTCCCAACAAATTCCCAACAAATTCCCAAATTCTTTAAACGTCTTGATTTTTGTTGATTTTTCTGATGAGCATTCTCTTGATTTTCTGTTGAGCATTTAATAGACGATTTCCTTCAGATTGGAATTCTTAAGGTTACGGAACAGGTTCGCGGGTGCGTTGCGCAAAACCATCCTCACGGGCGCGTAATTTTAGGAAACTGCCTAAACCTATACATCATTTTAAAGCTTATAGAACCTAGAACGGTGATAAAATGTTTTTTAAATTGCGAAATTCAATATTAAACGAGCTGCGATCAGTCAAGTGCAAATCGACCGATGCTTATAAATGCGGCAAACTCGCGTCGGATTTTGACCTTATCAAGAAAACAATGACTGCATGATACTCAGCAGATGTTTGTCTTCAAAAGTGTGTCGGGGATTTTTTAGATCAGCTTTCAAAACAAAGTTATTATAATTTAAAGTTGGCTGTCGAGCTCTTCTTGGATGGAGACAGCATTAGGACTTATATCTTCTAAACGAAAAAGAAATCGGCAAAAGCCCGACACACTTTTGAAGATGAGGGTTTCGTGCACCGTTGGGCGAAATTTCATGATTCTACGATAAATTCCTGCATGCGAAGTATCAGCTCAAAGATGGCAAATTCAAAAAAAAAATTAGCCGAGAAATACGGCGTAGAAGGTTTAGTCAACTGTGACGTAATGAGTCACGCAAAAAAAGGAAATTTGCGATATCTCTGGAGCGAAAAGAGATTTCGAATTTATTTTTTTCTGCTAAAGAAAGCCTAGACCACATAGTTTATGTATGCCAAAAATCTCAATTTTGTAAAAATTTGACCTGCGAACCTGTTCCGTAACCTTAACTACCATGACTGCATCAGCAACCAAAAACATAGAACATGTAATGATTCCGGTTCCTCCCTTTTTACGATTTATTTCAAGTGTAATACCACCTTTAGTATTATTAAGCTCAAAACCGTTTCCATGGATATCATTATCGGGGTGAGTTCTCAAATCAATCCACAAGGCAAACTTGTTTATGTAGAAATCAGCTTCCTTGATGGAATCATTAACCCCAAACCGTTTAATAGCAGATCTCCATAAATCGATTGGCAACATCCCCTTGGAATAGAGTTGGTTTGGTCTCCCATCCAAGTTAATTTTGATTAATGTGATTTAAGGATTCACAAAAGTTTCAGAATCTCTCTTTCCTGATGCATAATCATCTGTGAATAGGCAAAGGATACCCGTCATGGATCTTCTGGGGATATTTATATGTTCGCTAATTATACCATCATTAGCCCTGGAAATTTTAAACGTTTTGTGTAAGAGAATGTTTTCGTAAGTGAATCCTTTCTCCACTTGGTAGGAAGCCCGTGCCTCCCTCGCCAAATAATCACTTGAGATGCATGAATACTCCATCTCAATGTTCGTCATTGTATAATTTGGAGGGGTCTCAGTGTTCGAATAGACGACGATATCATCAACTGAGGCTAATGTAATTTCAAATTCTAACGAGTCAGGAAACGCTCTATGATAGAAAACCCCGTGATCTCTGAGAATGGAATGATCTAGAGGGATTGCATACTTAGTGTTATGAATCGCCGCAAGAGTAACATCCATTGCATTTGAAGTATCTTTATCTCCAGCATTTGTTCGAAGTGGATAAAATAACGCAGAATCGAAACTCATAAAACACGGCAACATATCCATCTTCCATGTGCTTTTTTATTCTCGTCACATCCCATAATTTTTTACACGTTTTCAGTCCCGCGCGGCGGTGCGCCTGGGACTTCGAAGCAGTCACGCAACAGTCAGCTAAAAATGTCACTAGTCAATTCGGTCGTCTCTCCATCCTCCCCCCCGAAGAGCGCCTCCGGGGTTGTCAGCTCTTCTCTCTACGTCACGTCCTCTGTATGGTCTGAGACGTTCAATGGACACAGTCGGGTTATAGGGCGGATATACTTGTGGCCTCTTGTGCTCACTTGGACAACGCGCACCTGTCCATCCTGTCCTGGGAATACTTCATCTATTCGTCCCAGATGCCACTTCCCGCGTGGGGCATTTTGATCAACAACCAACACTACGTCTCCGACACGCAAATTTTCTTTCGCCTCCCGCCACTTCTTCTGAGTGTTGAGTGTTGCTAGAAACTCCTCTCTCCACCGCCTCCAGAATGTCTTCACCAGACTCTGAACCAACCTCCATCTCTTTCTAGGGTTGAATGCTATCTCATCTGTCACTTGAGGGGCTAACTGTCCTCCCCACTGCCCGATCAGAAAATGGCTTGGCGTCAACACAGGTTCGTCACGCGGGTCTGTTCCCTCATAACCAAGAGGTCTCGAGTTCATCAGAGCTTCTACTTCTTTTAACGCGGTTTGAAGTTCGTCATCGTTCAGTCCTGCATTTCCAACTATGGCCTTCAAAGACTTCTTGGCTACTTTAATCAGCGACTCAAATACTCCTCCGAAGTGAGAACCTTCAGGGGGGTTCCAATTCCATTTAATTCCTTTGTTGGCACTGTCATTCACAATATTCTCTTGGTCGATTGACTGAATAAGTTCTCTAAGTTCCCTATCGGCGCCTACAAAGTTGCTTCCATTATCACTTGTAACTTCTTCCGGTCTTCCTCGTGTGGCTACCATCCTACTGAACGCGTTTAGGTAGTCTGTGGTACTCAGTGAATAGGCCATCTCCAAGTGTACCGCTCTGGTGGCAGAACATGTAAACAGGCACAAGTATCTTTTGGCTGATACTCTTCGTGTTATCTTGGTTATGAAGGGTCCTGCATAATCAACACAAGTCTTCGCAAATGCCCTCATTGTGGACCCAAGTCTCGACTCTGGAAGTGGTGCCATGATCTGCACTGCCGGCTTCGCTCGCCTCTTCTCACACGCCTTCCATTCTCTACCCCAATTCTTCACTTCCTGCCGACCGTCGATGATCCAGTAACGACATCGTACCTGCGCTAGTACATGATTCACTCCTGCATGGCGGCAACGATTATAGACATCTGCTACAATCAGCCTAGTGATGTGATGTTTCTTGGGTAGAATCATAGGATGGGCAGCGTCATAAGGAAGTTGCGCTCTGGTAAGTCGCCCTCCTACCCGTAACACACCTAACTCATCAACTACTGGAGTCAGCGCTTTCAAATGGCTCGGCTTGCTGACATCTTTTCCACTCTTTAACTCTTGCATCTCCTTTGGGAATCTCTCGATCTGTGCTTGCTTAACCCAGAGTTTCCCAGCTCTGTCCAGTTCAGTCGGGGTTAACGTAACTTCTGTGCAGACCTCAACACCCAAAGGTTTCTCCACTTTTCTCACTTTGGCTAGTAATTTGGCTACAAATCTCATCACCCATGCCGTGACCCTTGTCAGTCTTGTCCAACTTGAGTACCTCAACGGATCCATCCTTGGCGATGAAACATCTGTTGCAAAGGTCATCTTCGGTTTTGCTATCTCAGCTAGACAGTCTTCAGACCGTTCTTCCTGTTTGATGCGTTTTCTCTGAGGCCAAGCATCTTCATTCTCGTACAAGAACGCAGGTCCACTGAACCAGCGATGATCTATTGTCAGTTCTCTTGCATGTAGCCCTCGTGTCGCATCATCAGCACAGTTAAAGTCTGTCGGAACGTGGCGCCACTGTCTGGGGTTTGACTTCTGATGGATCTCTGATATTCTATTCGCGACAAAGGTTTTGTACCTCCTTGACTGGCCCTGAATCCAGCAAACAACGTCCTCACTGTCAGTCCACAATGTGCAGTTCTCGAAAGGAATCTGTAACAGCTCTGAAACCTTTCTGGACAGTCTCAATCCCAACACCGCAGCCATGAGCTCCAATCTAGGAATACTTGTTGCTTTTGTGGGTGCAACTTTCGCTTTTGCTGCAACAAATCGCACAGTCACTTTCCCATCTTCATATTCATGCCGCACATAACTTACAGCTGCATATGCCACTTGTGATGCATCTGCCATTGTGTGAATGGATGCGTTGACAACGTTTTTACCAGCTTCGCGATAACATCTCGGTACCTGGACGCCAGAGAGTTCCGGTAGTTGACTGAACCACTCTTTACACCTCTTTTCCAACTCAACAGGAAACTCCTCGTCCCAACCCAATCCGAGAAGCCACGTTTCCTGCAAGGCCATCCTTGCTCCGATTGTAAATGGTGCCAACATCTGCAGTGGGTCAAAAAGTGTTGCAAGTTTCTTAAGGAACCCTCGCTTTGTGTACTCAATGTCCCTTAGTGGATTTAATTTGAAGGTAAACATGTCTGTCTCAGCATTCCATTGGACTCCTAAAGCTTTCATGCTGGGTAACTCAGACTCTTCAATGTTAACGTTGGCCACGCGATCTTCTAAGGGAATATCCTCTAGCACATTAGACCGGTTACTGCACCATCGCCGTACCTTGA
The DNA here is from genome assembly GCA_949710005.1 of Ricordea florida. NCBI lineage: Eukaryota > Metazoa > Cnidaria > Anthozoa > Corallimorpharia > Ricordeidae > Ricordea > Ricordea florida. The sequence continues at coordinate 13,145,566 of OX453280.1, forward strand.
ACCCTGCCTTGCCAAGTAACTCAATAAGCTGGTCACGAGCCTTTATTGCTTCATCATCCGTTTCCAATGACGTCATGATGTCATCCATATACATCTGCAGAAGGATGATAGCTACTGCTAACGGATAGTCATCTTTGTTATCCTCTGCATGCTGTCGAACAATGTACTGTGCGAGGTAAGGTGAGGCACGGTCACCAAACATCAATCTCATTGCTTCATAGACCTCAGGAGGTCTTGTAAGGTCTAATCCCCTCCACAGGAAGCGGTGGTATCGCCTGTCTTGCTTCGCCATAACAACTTGGGAGAACATCTCCGTCAGATCTGCTACCAGGGCCACAGGGTTACTGCGAAAGCGCAGCAATACGTCAAAAACGTCCTGTTGCAGCTTTGGTCCAGGCAACATGGTATCATTAAGGCTAATTCCTCCATATCTTGCTGCTGAGTCATAAACTATTCTCACTTTAGTCGTCTCTTTATCTTCCCTCACAACAGGGAAATGGGGAAGGTACCAACTCGGCCCGTCATCAATTTCTCCGGGCTCCAACTTCCTTATGTATCCTTTGCCTACGTTTGCCTCCATCACTTCACAGTATTTCTTGGCGACATCTGGCCTCCGATGAAGGTGCTTCTCAAGGGAGTAGAGTCGGTCTTCGGCACTCTTCCTATTACAATACAACGGCGGTTTGTCATCAATCCAGGGGATTGCTACTTCATATCGACCATTGGTGTAATGCCGTGACTCTTCCACTTTTCGTGCAGCAAGCGTTTCTTCGGTTGTGAAAGGCTTGTTCTGATCTGTGATGCCCATCACCTCTTCATCCCATATCTTCCGCATTAGTTCATCGGCCCGCGTTTCTGGGGTAAGGTTTGCATGGAACGTGTAGGCGTGGTTAGCAACCTGACACTTGTCCGTTTCTCCCGGAACATGTCCAACAATGGCCCATCCAAGTGGTGTCTTTACGCCCACTGGCTCCCCTGGTTTTCCTATGCGGTGTTCGAGTGGTAGGAGAAGTTCCTCATAATAATCACTCCCAATGAGTACATCGACTTCTCCATGTCCAACTGGCTTCGGGATCTCAAGATCACAAAGATGATTCAAACTTCTTGTACTGCGAGACCAATCTACCGCTTTCATCTCACAAATGTTCGGGGCAGTCCATAAGAAAACTTCTCTCTTAGTGCCACCATCCAAACTCTCAAGGTGTACAGTAACAGTTTTACTATCCGTAACAATTGACTTCGCTCCAAAGACTGACACACGAAGTGATCTACGCTCAGCTTCCAGACCCAACATGTCGGCTATTTCTTCTTTCAGGTATGATGATCCAGAACCTCCGTCAAGGAAGGCATTCGCTTTAATCCTGATTCCATTTCTCCCTTCCAGGATTACTGGTACCATCTGCAGGGCTACCTTTCCAGGGTGTGGCACGCTCACAGGCTCCTCAATCACTCCACAGGTTGCATAGGTTGTAGGTGTTCCAGCTGCTGGTGTTTCTTCTGCAGTAGCTTGTGGTGGATGAAATGTCCCCGATGACGGGTTTAGGCTTCGTGTTTCTATGGCTGTGTGCAGTTGTGGGTAGTGCCTTCGTTCACATCCTTCCACCGGACAAGTGCCTTTCAGTGAACAACGTCCGATCCGGTGGTTCCTTTTAAGACATCGAAAGCACAAGCCAAACTTCTTCGCTAACTCCCAGCGATCGTTCACGGCTGCCTTCTTCCAAGTTTCACACAACATGATCCCATGGTCTCCTTTGCAAATGATACATTCTGTTTTGGCCCCTGAAGCTACAAACGTGTTATTGGGAGGGTCTTTCTGTTTTTTGAACCACTTTGATCTGTTTGGATATGGTTTCGACTTTCCACTATCTTGTTTAGAGTCTTCCGTTTTGGAACAACCGAACGCCATCTCTTTGACTTGGACCTCTGTTTCCAGCCACTTATCCAAATCTGTGAGGTCAACCTCCTTTGGCTGTAGCTCAAGCGTTTTCCTGCTCCACCTTTCAGATATTGCTGGAGGTAGTTTTCCCACGACCTGTTGCATGTTGGCTGCTGCCTTTAAGTCTGCTCCATGACCATAAGTTTTTAATGTCCTCACAAGGCTGTGCAAGGTGTCAACAAATGACCTCAGACTTGAGGTCCTTTCATCTTTGAGTGCTGGCATTTTCAACAGCTTGCTAATTAAGGACTTTGAAATGAGTCCTGGGTTTCCGAACCGACAAGTCAGCTCCTTAATAGCTTCGTCATACATTGTCCCATCAAAGAACATTCCTGCGATGGCTTTCTCTGCTGTTCCCTTTACCGATGCTTTAAGATAGATCATCTTTTGTGTTTTGGAAAGTCGCTGGTCATGTACCAGTGCTTTGAACATTCCATACCAATTTGGCCAATCACAGGGATCCCCATTAAATAAAGGCAAGTTAAGTTTGGGGAGAGAAGACACCAATGCTGACCTTGGGATACTCGAATTTGTCAAGTCCACAACTATTTCCTTGTTCTCTGTTTGCTTAGGAGGATTACTCAATTCATCTGGTTCTTCTTTGGGGTTCACATTAGCCAGCCACTTCTTTATTTTGTCTGATCTTTCTGCTACCGAGGCATCATCTTCAAAATCTTTCAAGCGTTTGACAATGTCATCCTCATCTATATCTTCCTTTAGGAGCAGTGCCTCTTTTTCTTTCCTATCTGCTTCCTGTTCTGCTTCTTTGATCGTTAATTGTGCATCGAGTTGGACTTTTTGTGCTGCAATTTTGGCCTCCAACTGAGCTTTGTCCTTTAGCTGCTCCACTTTCAATTTAGCAAGATCAGCTTCCCTTGCAGCTGCTTTTGCACGTTTGCTGGACGAGGACGAAGTTGTCCTGCTTAGCTTGCTACCACTCACTTTGCTACTCTTATGGCCAACGCTAGTGACTTTACTACTCTTATGACCAACGCTACTGACTGAAGCAATATCGCTTTGGTCTGCCTGTTTAGATTTCCCGGCTGCTATTGGGACATTTAACTCAGATCCCCCACTATCTATTTTGTCTTCCTGATAATCGACAGCTCTACAGATAAGTTCTTCTACAACTGCTTGGGATTCTAGTAACCATGTGTCGGCGTTTTGCAGTTCCTCGTCATTACTGCACAAAGTTTCAAATTCTTTATGGTTCTCTATCAATTGACCCCATGCTCTGTTAAGTTGAGTAAGTGCAAGTTCAATCAACTTACGGTTTTTCCGTCCCTCGATGTAATTCTCTATGATGTTTATCTTCTTCGTCAGATTGGCTTTCATCGAACTTCTTCTGTTCTTTATCGTTTGTAGTTTGTTTTGACCGGGAACGTCGGTGTAGTCGCTTAAATATTTCGGCAGGCTTCGTTCACGTGTACTCCGCTCTACAGCAGATCCATCGGCATCCACGTGCGATTTCGTCGAATTCTCCGCCATTTTTCGATTCTACGCTTCCTTTTTAATCCGCCTCTGTTAATCCACCGCTTATTCTATTCTTTTCTATCAATATCCGGCGCTCGAAGGACCACTATGGATAAAATAACGCAGAATCGAAACTCATAAAACACGGCAACATATCCATCTTCCATGTGCTTTTTTATTCTCGTCACATCCCATAATTTCTTACACGTTTTCAGTCCCGCGCGGCGGTGCGCCTGGGACTTCGAAGCAGTCACGCAACAGTCAGCTAAAAATGTCACTAGTCAATTCGGTCGTCTCTCCACGAAGTTTCCTCATATTTTCAGAAGAGATGCCTTGTCTCAATTTATTTTCACGATCTTTCTTCGATAAGTGTAAATCGGTATCTTGCAAAGTTTCTCCACCAAATAGAACTCTAAATCTGGAAACGAGACTTCTTCCCAAATTATTAACGAGAGTATTATTTTTGTGACCTGAGACATTAAAATCAAAGAGAAGATATACACTACCTGGAATTATAACCATGTTCTCCGATAGTTTTGGGATGCTTACATATAATATTTCACCAGGCTTGGCGGATGAAGGAGTGAATGATACTCGATTTAATGATGCTTCCGCTTTAAAACCTTCCACCATCTGAGGAGTCCGATCTGGTTCAAGAATTTCTGGTATAGATGCCATTTAAACATAGGCATCACAATCTTTAAAATGTCTGAAAACAAGTTTGTGAAAACCCTTACTTATTCTGCGACTCTTATTGGCCTTTCCTCAATCAATCAATCAATACTTTATTTATACACGTAACGCCTAGAAGCTATATTAGCTCGTTATAATACGTACGTGTGTGAAATTACATTCACAAAGGCCATACCACAACACCGGGAACTACGTCCCCTACTCTTTGCGAACAGCGTGTGGGTTCTTTAACGTCCCACGAAGTTATTACAACCAAGGGTTGTGAGACGGGACCTACGGCTTATCGTCCTTATCCGAGAAGACTAGAAAGTCTAACCATTTGCAGATGTCATTACAAAGGCAGCAAGTAGTAGGAAAAGGCCGGTTCTGGCGCAATCGATTTTTTTTCGGGTCGAGTTGTGATTTTTGTGTCGATGATTTTCAAATTTTTTTCGAGTCTTGTGAAATTTTTGGGTCAATGATTTTTTTCGGGTCTTTCGATTTTTAGGTCTATGATTTTTTCCCGATTTCTGTTTTTTCGTTTGGGCGTGGTCATGAATAATTAATTAGGAGTGGGTCAAAAATGTATCTTTGTGGGGGGTGGGGTGGAGGGGAGGGGAGGGGAGGGGAGGGGAGTGGAGGAGTGTTAAATATTGAATAATTATTTTAGGATGGTGTAGTGATTGGTACGGATTTGGAAGGAATGAGTGGAATTTCAAGATTGAGTTCTGTTAAGCTGAAGTTTATAAATGAAGGAAATTTGAGGATTTATGATTTTATAAAGAAAATCAAGTCAGATTTATTACATACTATTTTCAAGTATCGTGGATATATAGATAACATTTGTTTTAAGTTTAAGGTTAATGATTGGGCGGGTAGTCTATATGATAGGTATGAAAAGGACTTTGAGATTTATGAGTTGTCTACTGATGATATCGTTAATATGGTATGTAGACTTGCTGATGAGGAGCATAATATGTATTTAGATCTATGTTTAGGTTATGATGACCCTGTTGAGGAATTTTACTCTCCTGATGATTTAGATATCAATTACTTGAAAATTACTATATACATAAATATTCACGATGAGCTATTGAATGAGGCTTGGAAGCGAATACATAAAAGAATTTTCTACAATGATTTATGGGAAGATTTAATGGTTACAGCATGGCATCCAAGTCGGGCATGGGATTGGTGTTTTGATGATGAACATAAGGAAGATGCTGAGAAATTATGGAATGGTTTCTTGGATGATATAAATGTTGTTTGGTAGTCATATAGAGAAAATACATTTGTAACATGAATCGTGTTACAAAAGTTAAATAATGTGTTAAATAGTGTAGTGATTGGTTTAAGGAGTATCATTTGTTAACTCAATGATGCTATGGAGAATTTGCCAGTGAAAGAGTTGAGGTCAATAGCTAAAAAAGCTGGTGTGAAGGTCGGTGGATTCAGAAAGGCTGAACTACTCGAGGCCTTATCAGATGTTCAACCTGAGAATTTAACAGTGAATGCATTGAGAATCATAGCCAAGAAGATTGGTACACAAGGCCATGCAAAGATGCGTAAAACAGAACTCATTAATGTCGTTGGATCCCCACGAGTATCTGAAGCTAATGTTCCAATTTCTGGTCCAAGTAGACCCACAAGAACAAAGCCCGCTCGCGCCTCATATAGAAGGGCCATTGATTTAGCTAAGAATGAAATTAATAAAACTATAGATTGGATAGGATCTAATGTTAGAGAACCAACTAAGAGAGCCGTCACTAAGAGATTAAGAAACCTTAGGAAAAAGGTAACTGGTATTCTAGAAGATGAATCTGACTACTTTATCCCTGAAAGACATGAAACGGCTCTGAAAGGCTTTTTGAAGACCTATATAGTAAAGGGTAGAAGTGGCTATGATCCAACTTCATTCCTTAGCAATGTTAGATCACAATTCTATGTTTTGATGCGTAAACAGAAGAAGCCATTCAAGTTGAAGTATATTTTTTCATGCGGCTTCATAAGGAGGAATAATCCGGATAATCGTGTTATTGAGCGGAGTCAAGGTCATTTTCATTCACAGATGGAGACAGTAACGGCTTCAACAAACGGATTTACTATGTTTGATAATATCAAAGCTAGACTGATTGAATTGGTGGAGAAATATGAGAATGAGCGATCTGGATGGGTATTTGACCATGTTGTAGATTTTCGTATCCATATAAACCCATTTCAACGTTTTTCTGGAACTTCACATATTAAATTACCACCTAAATTGGCCGCTAAGAAGGCAATTATAAATGTTAAGAATGAAGAAGACCAGGAGTGCTTCAAATGGGCAGTGACATCTGCTGTGTTTCCAAGGGAGAAGGATGCTGGAAGACTAAACAAAGAGATGAGAGAAAACTCAGAGAAACTAGACTGGTCAGGAATAGAGTTTCCAGTTTCAGCACTTGGTACAACCCAGATAGATAGATTTGAAAGGCAGAATCCATATGGGATCAATGTTATTGGATATGAGAAAGGTGAACCAACTCTAATCAGGCGTAGTAATAAGTCAGGAGTAACAAAGATAAATCTGCTCTTAATATCAAATGATGAGACAAATCATTACTGCTGGATCAAGAACATTTCAAGACTTATTGAGTATAATAAGAAGGAGCACGCTCGTTCAATTCATTCAATTCAGAAAAGTCGCTGGACACACATATGGAGTATTGCCTAAACAATGAAGCAGTAAAAGTACAGATGCCTATGAATGAGGATGGCAGTCCAAGATACATTACTTTCAAGAACCACAGAAGAAAGATGCAGGTCCCATTTGTGGTCTACGCGGATTTCGAGTGTTTCACGGAGAAGATAGACACTTGTTCACCGGATGATAGGGATAGCTTCACGAATCAGTATCAGAAGCATAAACCATCAGGTTTCTGTTACCTTATTAAGTGTTTTGATGATGAGGTATTTGAGCCCAAGTTGGTTATGCGTACAGCTAACTCATCTGAGGATGATATACCACAAATGTTCCAGGAAAGCTTAGAGAAGGATATCAAGAAGATCTATAATCAATTCAAGTCTGAGAAGAAGCTTGTAATGAGGATGAGTGATCATAGGAAGCATGATAAAGCTACTCATTGCCATATTTGTGAGGGTGAATTGGTGATTGACCACTGTCATATTACAGGTAGGTACAGAGGACCAGCCCATAGAAAATGTAATCTGGAATTCAGCACCCCTAAGTTCTTCCCAGTTATATTCCACAATTTGTCTGGATATGACAGTCACTTGTTTATCAAGAAGATGGGGGTATCAGAGGGTAAGATAGATTGTATTCCACTCAATAATGAAAAGTACATCTCATTTACAAAGGAGATTGTGGTTGAAAAGTTCAAGAAGGAGGCAGAAGGGGATGAGGAGGGGGAAGGTAAGGAGGTCCAGATTAAACGCTCCATTAGATTCATAGACAGTTTTAGATTCATGGCAAGTGGTCTGGCCAGTTTGGTTGATAATTTACCAAGAGAGTCTCTGGAAAATCTTGAGAGATACTATGAAGGAGAAAACTTTGACCTATTGGCTAGAAAGGGTGTATTTCCATATGATTGGTTTGATGAGTTTGATAAGTTACAAGTGTCTAGTCTACCAGCTAAGGAGGAGTTCTATTCTAGACTTTATGATGTCGATATATCAGGTGAGGATTATCAACATGCTGGAAACGTGTGGGATACCTTTGGTATGAAAAACTTTAGGGATTATCATGATTTATATCTCAAAACGGATGTAATCCTATTGGCTGATGTCTTTGAGAACTTCAGAGGGGTCTGTATGAGAAATTATGGGTTGGATCCTGCATGGCATTTTACTGCACCTGGATTGGCTTGGGATGCTACATTGAAGATAACCAAGGTGGAATTGGAGCTATTGAGAGATCCAGATATGTTGATTATGATTGAGAATGGTATCAGAGGTGGTATCTCAATGATCTCCACTAGACATGGGAAAGCCAACAATCCATATATGAAGGAATATGATCCAGAATTGCCTACAAAGTACATCACATATTTAGATGCGAATGGACTTTATGGCTATGCAATGACCAAGGCTTTACCAACTCATGGTTTTGAGTGGATGGATGACCAGGAGTTATCAGATTGGAGAGATCATCCATGTATATTGGAGGTGGATTTGGAATACCCACTCCAGCTACATGATCTACACAATGACTATCCATTAGCCCCAGAGAGATTGGATGTGGAAGGTGTTGTTAAGTTAATTCCTAATTTGAGGGATAAGAAGAAGTATATATTACATCATGAAGCACTGAAACAGTATTTATCTTTAGGATTAAAATTAATCAAAGTACACAGAGGGATTAATTCGAAGAATCGGAGTGGTTAAGGTCTTACATTGACTTGAATAATAGTCTTAGAGCTAAAGCTGAGAATGACTTTGAAAAGGATTTCTTCAAATTAATGAATAATTCAGTATTTGGTAAGACTATGGAGAATATTAGGAAGAGAGTGGATATTCAGTTAGTCACTAATGAGAAGAAAGCACGTAAGTTGATTGTGAAGCCAAACTTCCATCATAGGAATATATTTTGTGAGGACTTAGTGACTGCTTTCCATATGAAGAAAACTAAACTGCTCTTTGATAAACCCATTTACTTAGGATTGGCTATTCTAGATTTGAGTAAAATAACCATGTATGACTTTCATTACAATTACATAAAGCCAAAGTATGGAGATGATGCCAGATTGCTGTTAACAGATACGGATTCTCTCGCCTATGTGATACAGACTGAGGACTTTTACAATGACATAAGCCCAGATGTGAGAGACAAATTTGATACTAGTAACTATCCTAAAGATCATCCATCCGGAATTGAAACTGGAGTTAATAAGAAGGTTGGAGGGATGTTCAAGGATGAAGCTGGAGGTGAACAGATAACGGAATTTGTGGGTTTAAGAGCCAAACTATATGCCTTCAAGACGGATAAACAGAAAGAAGTCAAGAAGTGTAAGGGTGTGAACAAGGCAGTGGTGAGTAAGAGTATAAGTTTCCAGGATTATAAGACTTGTCTTTTCAGTGGCCAATTCCAGAGAAGGAAGATGAATACCATAAGGAGTCATAAGCATGACATCTATACTGAAACAATTAATAAGATTGCATTATCACGCGAGGACGATAAACGTGTGATAATGGAAGATGGGATAAATACTTATGCACATGGTCACTTCAGAACGCTAGAAGGTGGGGATTTAGTGTCTTGGGGTACAAATTAAAGCTCTTCACGAACGAATCCTCGTTTTGGACCCCCATTCAAATAGTACAAGACTGGTTGACCCGGTTCAATTATGGTTCGGGCCAAATCATAGACCTCAAGACTAATATGGGATCAGTAGCCCTTCGTTTGTCTCCACCTTCATCCTCACCAGGGGCATATAGATATCTGACTTGAACATCTGGAGGTAATCTCTTCTCATCCAATCCCACAGGTCGCTTATAGTCTGGAGTTTTAGTGTCAATTGACTCCATTTTCAAAGCGTCCTCAGGCTCTTTACCAGTAATACGGGTAGTCTCACTATTGAGGGTCTTCACGATAGCGGGCAATCTGTTCACCCAAACTGTAGATCGGTTATCACTAATCATCTCTTGAGCGTATTGATGGCTGAATAACTTCTCACCGAGAGTCCTATTGGCCCTCTCAACAAAAGCCTGAGCTCTATGATTCCCAGCTTCACTCCGCTGGATTGTGACTTGATGCTTATTCATAAGAGTTGTTACATCACCCTTGAATTCTGTTCCTGGATCCACCATTAATGTTTGTGGCCACTTCAATTTACGGGAATAAATCCTTTGAAAGGCATTGGCAACTTCACCACTCTCCTTTGAGGTCAATGCTTCAGCATCCTTATACCTTGAAGCAATATCAATCACAACTAATGCATAGCGGTATGTTTTTCTTCTCACTGTATCATGAGGAAGAAACAACAAGTCCGCTTGATGAATCTGATTAGGCTTATTAACTCTCCAATGTGGCCTGGGTATATACTTGGGGGCTGGGAGATATATTTGCCACAAGGCTTGCTTCTCCAACCACTCTTTAGCGACATTTTCACTAACTTTGGCTGCTTTGGCTAATTTGGGTATGGCTGAGTATCCTTTCCAGTATCCATCAGTGGAGTAATATAATCGACTTAAAACATTAGAATCACTCATTTATAAACAAGAATATAAGCATTTAAAATGACTTCTATACCAAGCATTCTTGATACCCATCGTGTTCCAAGGACTCGTGAAGGGTTGAAGGCTATGACGTCATTAAATCGGGTCACACTAAACCCATCATCTGCAGAACCTGGTGAGACATTATACATTGAAATACCCAAATTGAGTGAAAATCTGGTGATTGTGCCTGGTAGTGTCTACATAACCTTTGATATGGTTGTAAGCGGGCACAAAGACAACACTCTTGTTAATAATTTGGGAAGGAATCTAATTTCACAATATAAGGTTCTATTTGGTGGTGAAATCATAGAGGATCTTAGTAGATTTGATTTATTCAAAACTTATCATGATTTGTTTTTGACAAATGAAGATCGTGGAAATAGATTGAGACAGGGTATATCTGATGTTAATATAAGGAAAATTAGAACCAATGCAGGTAATAAAGATACATCAAAAGCAAGGTCAAAAGCAAGGCATAATACTTTAGCTACGATTTATAACACTAGATATGCTATTCCATTAGATCACACAATCCTCAAAGATCATGGAATATTTTATCCAAGAGGATTACCACATCCACTTAGATTTGAATTGACTTTGGCTAAAGTTTCTGATGTTGTAGTTTATTCAAACAGTGAAACACCACCTGATTATAAATTAATAAACATGGAGATGGAGTATCAGTGCATATCGAATGATTATTTAGCAGGAGAGGCTATTGCGTCCTACAAAGTTGGGAAAGGATTCACGTATGAAAAAGTACTTCTTCACAAAACTTTTACAATCTCTGAGGCTAATGATGCTGTGATAAATCAGCATATTAATGTGCCAAGGAGATCCATGACTGGTATATTATGTCTTTTCACTGCCCCTCATGCGGAAGGTCTTAGGGATTCTGAGATTTTTGTAAATCCAAGGATCACATCAATCAAGATTGACATAGATGGAGTGCCTAACAAAGTTTATTTGAAAGGTATGATGGCGACTGATTTGTGGCAATCCATAATTAAGCGAGTTGGTCTTAGTGATTCAATTAAGGAAGCTGACTTTTATACAGATAAATTCGCTTTGTGGATTGACTTGAGGACTTACCCAGATAATGATATCCATGGAAATGGTTTGTATATTATTGCTACTCGTGATGGTGTGACTTTAGAAATTAAGAGAGAAAAGGTAGGAACTAGAGTTCTTACATGCTACATGTTTGTTGTTGCTGACGCTGTCATGACCATTATTAATGGCGGTCTAAAGGAGATTAGATATTAGACCGCTATATGTTTTTCTTCTCACGTTTTCATGAGAAGAAACATTAACATTAATCTAAAGAATTTAATGTATTGAGTAATGATGAATGAACTCAAAGATATGATTTCATTCAATTGCATCATCACTGGGCCCACGAATTGCGGAAAGACTCAATACATAGTGGAACAGCTTCGAGGTTATTATAAGCAAATATTCGATTATATTGTGTTGATTTGTCCAACATATGACCATAACAAGACTTATAGAGGCTTTGCAAAGGGGGATAAACGATTCTTTGTACTCTCACCAGATGCGAGTGATCATGACGAAATCAATAATTTGTTAATAGATTGCTCATCGTTCTTCTCAGATATGAATGCGCTCATAATATTGGACGATTGTGCCGTTTCCAAAGATCTGAAGAATAGATCCAACAAATTCATTGATTTAGCTTTCTCTGGAAGGCATATAGGGATATCAGTCTGGGTTCTCACTCAGCAGCTCACATCTATAGCCAAACCATTCCGTGAAAATGTAGCTTGTGTGGTTTCATTCCATAATCCATCACAAACGGCGATGAAGATGCTTTTCGAGGAATATGGCGGAGACCTGGATGCTGAAACTTGCAAAAAATATAAGAAGCATCTTAAGAATGAAAAGTATGCCAGGCTATGCTTCTCACTTAGGCATCCATTCCAAAATTATTTAGAGATACCGGCTCTTACGGCATAATCATGACAACTCCCGAAGATATCATGAATGGTGAAACTTTAGTAAATGATCATCAAACAATAAACACTCCTGATGATGATTTGAAATCTAAAAGAGAAGAACTCTCAATACTAGCTTGTCTAGGATCCACCAAGGAGTATATTGGTATGCAAATGACTCTGTCTGATATACATAAATTATCAGAAAAGGATGTTGAAAAATACTACAAGAGATACAAGATGGTGTCTGGTAAGAATCTAGCTGATGGACTAATAGATCCTCCTTTACATCTATTAGCTAAACTAGTTAATTGGTGTCTTAGTAGTTATGGTGGAATAGATGAACCAGACGCTCTAGTAAATGATTGGAAGAATAATCAATTGGTTAAACAATGGCTATCAGAAGTTTCTGGTTCAATAGTAGTAAAGGGCGGAGTAGTTGCTACACTACTAATAATAGGTATTATGACCATTAAGCATTTCAAACTGAGAGAGCCTCCTCCTGCTATTACAGTTGATGATTCAACTAATACAGATCAAGTTGGAGTTGATACTGTTCGCTAAACTGAAGAAGAAAAATTAGTAATACAAAAAATTTAAAAATTAAGTTGTCCGTGCCAGGAATTGGTATACGCAACAGAAAGCAAACAACATGTCACAATCTTCTACTACCTCTTCAACTTCATCATTGAAAACTCGTTTTGTACCAATTGGAGAGACTGATTTTAATTGGGATTCTATTGTTATAGAACCTCCAGAAAAATCATCTAGTCAATGGTCTTCATCAAAAGTATTTGTGTTCGATGAAAATGAGAAGAAAAATCTTGCATTTCAATTGGCTGATGAAAATATATTTGGTCTAAATTATAGCCATGTATGGGGTAAAACTAAGGTTCCTGAAAACATAAATGGTATTGGTTGTTATTACAGACTGTATGAAAAGGAAACTAAAAGAAGAATCGAGATTATTATAGATAAAGTAGCTGAGGCTATTCAAAATTTTTACAGTAATGATTATACCAAGAAGAAAATGCCTAATATAACCGAAAATAAAATTCTGTCTAGAGCTTTGAATAAGGAACCAATTAACTTGATTAAACCACCATATAAAACAGATCCTAAGTATAATTCTGAGTCTATGTGGCTTGATTTCAATACCACTGGATTAAGTTCTGATTTGATATCGTACACATGTTTCAAAGGTCGTAAAAGACATGAAGATTATACTGATTACATTTATGTCAAAGGTGATCAAAGAACTAAATCATGTGCAACCATTTCAGTAAGATTGGATAATATATCTTTTGGGCCATATAAAACAGGGCATATTGCATCTTTTAAGTTTGTTATTCAAGCAATTAAATTAAGTAAACCTATTGAAATTAAACCTATACAAGAAATATAAAAAGAATTTGAAGAAGACGTTTTCAAGCATCTTGGTTTTGAAGATGATGAGGATGATGAGGAAGATGAGGGAGAATTTATATTCAAAGAAGATAATCGACCACTTGATGAACAATTAATGGAGGCGGATATGGAATTGGAAAAGAAAGCTAATAAGCCTCCAATAGTAAATCCTCGTAAGAAGAAATACACTTAATTTTAATATTTGAAGTTTCCTAGTATGACTCTTACTAGGAGACTTAAAGGTTATACTAGATTAACTCATAACATGTCTGAAGAAGTGCAAACTACTGAGCAAATTACTAGAGAGCCTTCTGTCAAAACAAAGGTCAAAGACCCCAAGAGAGTGCAGGCTGGTAAAACGTTATCAGAAAAAAATAAGAGGGCTAGAGAAGCTTTGAAGCGTGAGGAGGAAAGGGAAAAGGAGGAAAGGGAAAAGGAGGAAAAGGAAAAGGAGAATGATAAGGGTCCTGATAACAAATCTGGAAAGGATTGGATACCGAATATGTCATCCCAAACTATTCTGACTGTAGGCGCAATTGGCCTCGCCGCCTATGCCTTATTCACAAACTATAGAGATAGAATAGCTGATTTGCATGTACCACCACCACTTCGTATATTCAATCCACCACAGCCTAGAATCATAGACAATAATGCAAGTCAGCCCGTGGTCAAAGAAGAGGAAAATAGCTTAAAAGATGAGTTGTTGTGATTCATACATGGCTGAGAATAAGCTCGTAAAGACAGTTACTGACTCTGTAGTGCTCGTTGGATTGTCGACTGGGATGGGCTGGCTGGCCAAAAAGGCTCTTCGGGAGACATTCACCGGTGACCCATCGACCAGTATCATGAATTATGGTAAATGGGTGGTTGTGTTGAGTATAAGCATCTATGTCAAAACCTACTTAGAGGATCAAAAAATATTACCTAAAAGTGTTTGAAATGAGTGATAAATATCAGAAGAATATAAAAACTATTGTGTATGCCCTGAGAAATTTCGAAAGAGAATTCGGTTTTGGTGGTTGTAGTTTTACTACTGATGATGTTATAAACTTTGTAAAAATAGAATACAATTTTGAATTAATGAATCACATCAGAAATTCATACATTAAAATGCTATATGAAGAAGAACATCCTGATTTTGAAGATAATTTTAATAAAGATCCAAATAAAATAAAATACTATGAAATCCCAAAATCTGATGAACTATTTGAATGGTATCGTGAATATGGACATTCCTATTATGATGATGAGCCAAAATTTATTGATTTATTAATTGAGCGACTCCCATTTGAAATCAGACCATATTTAGAAAATAGAAATATATATCATTCATCATCACCACCACCACATCCACATCCACATCCACATCCATTATTATCTTTCACATTTGGAGGCTTATCAACCATCACAATATTATATCTATTGCTGAAATTGTTTAAGAGTAAAACAAGTAATGTGTAAATAGCAACTATAGCAATCATGCTTGGAGGGGCAGTCCTCAATGCAACAGCCTTCATTGGTGGAAATTATTTAGCAAAAGTCATCAGTGGCTCATATTCAGATGATCTCCAACTTGAAAGGGAAAGGCATGACAAAGCCATGGAGAAGTACCAGAAAGACTATGCTGCTTATCAAGAGAAACGAATGGCTTATATTGACTTTATGAATAGGAGGAAGGGTGATGAGAATCAAGCCTCTGAGAACATATCAAAGACAGATGAAGCGCTGGAATTATACAATCAAATGGGTAATCCCCCCAAATTCTCTGACTATTATAGGCCTAATTCAGATCAAAAGACTGGAGAAATGGTTTATGTTTCTGGCGGGATGTTAGCCTTGGGATATATTGCTAGCAAGTGGTTATAATGACTGACAAAATAACAGATAACACAATGACTCCCCATGAATATACTCGTTTGGTAGGATTGAGAGCTGAGCAACTCAAAATGGGCAAGAAGCCAGTCATAAACTGGGCAGGGGATTTCGATCCTATATCTATTGCCAAGAGTGAAGTCAAACAACGTGTTGTGCCCATTGTTATAATTAGAAAAATCCCAGACTGTAATTCAAAGACTGGTTTCCGCGATGAAATATGGAACCCAAAAGACATGAATATACGAGACTTTTGAATCAATTTAGAAAGTTCCCATATTTAACTTCAAATATGGCAACTGCTTATGATCCTGATTTAGATCCGACTACACTAAATGAGCCAGGTGATGATGATGGAGGTCATGATGATGGGGATGATACACTTTATTTGAGCCCAATCACAAAGACATCAACCACTCATCCAATTGACCCTTATGAAGAGGAGGAAACCTCATTTGGTGGTGGTGAAACTCGGCCCTTGTTGGTGAAAAAGGTGGGAGAGATGGAAATTGAACAAGATGAAGCTTGGGCTAGAATCAAATCAAAATTCCCCAAAGTTGATACTTCCAAGTTCATAGCTAAAATTAACGAGGTGGGTCATGTAATTGTGGAACTGTTTAGAAAAAATTCCAGGCCTTATACTTTATTAGCTAAAGATGATGAAATTATTGATGATCCTGATCTCCCCAAGACTATAAGGGACAGTTTAGGGCCAACCTCAATCGAAGTTGTGGAAGCTAATGATGGTGAAATAGCTAAGAAAAAAGGATTACTCACCAAAATGAAGGATAAGCTAAAATTCCATAGGGACAAGCCGCTTAAAACCCCGGAGGAAAGTAGCCAAATAGAGACTCTGGAGAGGGAAATTGGTGAGCAGGAACAAGAGATAGCTAACCTGGAGGGTGAGAATGAAGAAATACAGGAACGAATGTCATTACGGGATCGTGTGAAGGCCATCTTCAAGAAATATGGGTTCACAGTCTTTGCTGTAATGAGTGCAGTTGGAGTGGTCATTGGCGTTATAGTCTCCAACCTCTCCAAAGGGCTCTCGAAATTGGGTAAAGGTGTTGGTGATGGGCTAAAAACCCTTGGTAAGAAACTTGGTGAATTATTGCCTGGGATGGTGGGCGCTATTGTAAGCTTTCTATTCAAGACTGCTGGAGAGGTCATTTCATTCCTAGGGAAACATGCTTGGCTGTTAATAATGGCGATTGTGCTTTACTTCATAGAAGAATTAAAGAAGAAACGTAAATGAATCAAATGAAGAGCTATTGCGTCAAAGAGAAAAAGCTAACTGATTGTTTGCCTGGTAGTGAAACCTTTACCAAAACATCCAAAGGAAGGCCGATGATGAAGTGTAAATGTTCCAGCTGTGGCATCATCAAAACTCGATTCCTCTCAGATGCTGATTATAGAAATTTAAAGGTGAATAAGGAGTAATCAAACAAAATGTTGAGCATTACTATGTATGAATCTGAAACTAGGGTGTATTTGGATCCTCCCCTGGAAAATCTTCGGGAGATACAACTCCTGGATTGTAGGATACCCAAACGATGGATTAATTTCAAGGATCGACAGATATTATTCAACGATAAGAATCAGCCCCTCATAATAATCCAACCCGGTACATATTCACTGCGTAATATCCAAGCGATCT
Source organism: Ricordea florida (assembly GCA_949710005.1). Lineage (NCBI taxonomy): Eukaryota > Metazoa > Cnidaria > Anthozoa > Corallimorpharia > Ricordeidae > Ricordea > Ricordea florida. The sequence continues at coordinate 13,162,751 of OX453280.1, forward strand.
TTCTTAATGATACTGATAGGGCTAAGATCTCAATCATTAAGACTGATACTGTTGACTATCTCTATTCCAATAAGATCTTCAACGTTAAACTTACGAGAGGGCTACAAGTTGGTTTAGGGGTGCCTGAAGTCATAAATCCAGGCAAATTATACCCCATAAATATACAGATTAAGGAGCCACTGAGACTTATGTGTAGCATAGTGGACAATAAGTCGTCATATATGAATAATACTCAATCTGGAGAACTTGTGAAACTCTCACCCTCACACCTACTTGCCAACATACCATCACAGGATTATCCAGCCATTCTAGTTTAAAAATATATGGAACCAATAAACCACTTCGACTTAAGCATCTTAGACATTGAATGGAAAAAGCTTGATCTGAAGGGTTCTCCCATAACTTTCAGTTTAAGATTTAGATAACATCTTAAAAGTAAGTGATTTTTATGTCAAAGATGGGTGAATATAATGCAATATATCCCAACTTAGAGGCAACTGCACCTCCTCCAACCCCCACTGATGGACCATCATTCAGGCTTCAACAATGTTGTGATGCCTTGAATAAACTAAAGTCTGAATTAAGCCACTATGAAACAGTACTCAAAAAATATAACCGGTCCAAAGGTATACTAATGAATGCAAGCTCTACCTGTGGAATATTATCCTGCGTTTTAGCAGCTGGTGGACTGGGCGCATCTCTTAGTGGAGTCGGAATCATAGCATCTGTACCATTGGGTGTAGTGAGTGGTGTATTTGTATTTACATCTATAGCATGTCAACACATATCCAAGAATCTGTCCAAGAAAGCTGTGAAGCATCAAAACACCATTACACTGGCCAAATCCAAGATAAACACCATTGAAGACCTGGTTTCCAAAGCCCTTCGTGACAATAAGATCTCTGATGAGCAGTTCTCATTGATTATAGAAGAACTCAAGAACTTTGAAAAGCTCAAAGCTGAAATTAGGGCTAAAGCTCAAAAAAATATGAATGGAGAGGACCCAGTGGTATTGAGACAGAGAGTACGCAAAGAAATACTCAAAGAACTAAAAGGAGGGCAATAACTATAATTTATGAACAAAACAAATACTAGTTCAAAATAGATTTAAAAGTTGGTGATACTAAGAATATAACATGGCTAACCGACAAGTTACTGAAGTTCCTAAAGCTAATGAAACTCCTGAACTTCCTAAAGTTATTGATAGATCAACAGTTGATAAATATTGTGAAGAATACTGTAGAAAGAATATAAATACACAATGTTGGAAAATAATAGACACAGATAGAAATGAAAAAAGAAGAGAGAATAGAAGATTAGCCGCTAAAATATCCTCATACTTTGAAACTTTCATGGTAGCTTATGCATTATATTATGTATTAATCAAAACTCATCACTCTAGAAATTATTAAATATATAATCTAAACTAATGACTTAAAAGTTTGAACCCTTCTACCCAAATTCTGGATAGAAGATGGGCTTACTCAATGACTTCAAGAATAAATATCCATAGGCTGATTTGAACCGATTCACATTTGTGAGTGATATCTATGGAGGTTACATTAAGTGGAAACATAATGGGATAACAGTCATGTCTTATGATGATCCTACTTGTAAGACATGGACTGATGACCTCCGACCAGGTTTGAAAATACTACTATGGTTTGATTTAGGATTGGGTGATGATGAATTGAGCTTGTTCCCAAAGACCTTGACTATGACTAATCGCTCTTACCCAATACCTGCCATTGACTTTGATGACTTCACAAGTAATATCACAAACATGCTGACCTCATTGGATATATACGTGTCCAATACCAAAAAAATTCACCGCTAAGATGCGTGACGTATTTACCTCCCAAGTTGTGACTTTCAAGTTTGGTAAACAAAGTCGAAAGTCGCTGAACGCGCCCGATATGAATTATTGGCCTCAACAGCTAAACTTTGCAGTGTGGTGTGCGACCTCTGGATGTGGAATAAGCCCTTTCGAGAGTCTCAACTACCCCAAAGTCGTGAGTAGCTTCATTAAGTTTCACGTCTACTTCACCATAAGACGAATATTGTATGAATTGAGTCTTCCCCTGCCTGATGAGCAACCTTTTGTAATAAACAACAACCCTTACAGTAAAGTTGCTTACCAAAGATTATGCGCTGAATTTGGGATCGCTAATAATTCTGATTTTAGATGGAAAGGTGGAAGAAATGGGGGGTTGGGTGATATATTCATTGATTATGGTGCTGGATACCATGGAAGAGGTGGAGGATACCAAAATGTCCATGTGGTAAGAAATTACGATGAAGAAGCCGATCAGTGGCCTGGTGAAGGTGGTAAATTCGCTGATGATGGTGGTAAGAAGGAAAAAGGCGATCTCATCTCATTCATCCGTAATGATGACTTTGCCAATTATAAATATGCCTGGTTCATCCCAACTAGTGGTCATGGACTCACCAAAGCTGGACTTGGTAGATTGAATCGATCTGCTGAGGCTTTTGTTTACTGTGTATTGGGGGCGCAAGTCAACACAAGAAATTCTATTGTGGGTACTGGTGGTGGAGCAATCGAGACTCAACAAGAATTCTTGGCTCTATTTGAGAGTAGTGTAATTGAGAATGCCATTTCAAGTTCGATTCAAAGATATCAGTTAGCCACTCAAGAAGCTAAATTAAGACTTGATCTAGCCATTGCTCCTGGAGTGTGGTTGATGCCAAGTAACATGATCATAAATACAGAGAGTGTAGTTGGTTATAATAACAACCTTATGAAGGCCACTGATGAGATGAAATTTGGTGTTAACACAAATATAAACCTGGAGACTAAAACTGTTGGAATAAGTCATAATCTGGGATCTTCAAAAGTTAAGTTGCCACATGCGGCTGTTGTAAAGCCTAGACCGCCAACAACGCCAAAGATTGACCCTCAACCTGTAATCAAAGAATCTTCACCAGAAAAAACAACTAATCATGAAATTAATCTAATAATATTAACCATTGCAGTTGCAACTATAGCTTGGATCGTCTTCAGATAAAAATTGAAATAAACATTCTATTGATATTCCCCATTCGTAAATCATGGCATCATTGGCAATCGTTGGCAGTAGATACTTCTTTGACAGTGACTTCTGGAAAGAGCAAATAAGTAAAGCTCTTAAGAAATGGAAGCTTAATCTCTCAGACATAGAATTCATTGTATCTGGAGGTGCAGAAGGGGTTGACTCCATGGCTAAAGATTTTGCCATTGAAAACGAAATACCCTTCAAGGAGTTTGAACCTCAATGGGACTATTATGGCAAAGCGGCTGGGCCAATTTTTAATAGAGCTATCATGGAGTGTGTAACGCATGTATTAGCCTTACCTTCTCGCATTTACTCACCAGGTACTAAGTCTGCTATTAAGATGGCTAGGAAGTATAAGAGAGAGGTTATAGTAGTCTATGTGTAATTATTAAGTGCGAACTTTTGTAACATGAAGCATGTTACAAGAATGTCTGTTAAAATCTATAAATCCAGCACACCACACTCTTCACAACATCTCCTTGTACAATTATGTTCACAAATATAATAACCAAGACATAAATCACATTGATAATTTTCAGACCTATTATCACGATGTATACAACGTAATCGAGGTTTACAATGTGTTCTTATTTTATTAGAAACTCTACATTCTTTGCAATGAGGTTTATATCTACCATGTGAACAAAAACTAAAAGGACCACATTCTTTACAACGATATTTTACTCTACCATGTGAACAAATACCAGCACCACCACATTCTTTACAATAATATTTTCGTCTTCCATGTAAACAAATACCAGCACCACCACATTCTTTACAATAATATTTTCGTCTTCCATGAATACAAGACATTTCTATACCAATCACTATTTCAACTAAAATAAACTTTAAATTTTTATTATAATTTATACCTAATCAATCCCCCAACGCTCTTTCAAATCCTTTGACTCCTCAAAATCAAGACACCAATCTGCAAACCTACTTGGATGCCATGTTATAGTCATTAACTCATCATATAAATCTTTGTAGAAACGATTTTTATGAAATTTTTTATATCTATCTGTATATATCATGACCATACATGAATTAATAATAACATCACAATCAAAAAAACCTTTACTATGACCTACTAAACCTCTAATAAATCTATCGGTAGATATACCATCCACCCCAAATTCTAAATCAGTAGAAAAATCAAAACAACTATAACGTCTATCCCGAACATCACCCCAGATTGATTTTTTTAACTTGGACTTTTTCATATTGACTTGTTTTCGATCTTTGGTATACTTAACTTTAAAATAAATAAATTTTTTGTTTTCATTAATGAAACCGCGATTCTTTGAAATATTATACAATAAATCCTTCTTAATCGAATCAATAAAATCATGAAAAGACAACATTTCTTCATTAACATATTTGAACTCAATCTTTTCATCCTCAAACACATGATACTCATAAGGTAAACCGACTATCTTTTCATTAAATGATTTAACATATTCAACAGGATAATAAAAATCATAATGAATCTTACTCTTCTTTTTCTTAGCCATACAAACCTCTTCGAGCATATACACGTTACTACCTTAACCATAATAAAATTTAAATATTTATTAATTAATAATTAAATATTAATCAACACTCCTCCACTCCCTTCCCCTCCCCTCCCCTCCCCTCCCCTCCAGCCCACCCCCCACAAAGATACATTTTTGACCCACTCCTAATTAATTATTCATGACCACGCCCAAACGAAAAAACAGAAATCGGGAAAAAATCATAGACCTAAAAATCGAAAGACCCGAAAAAAATCATTGACCCAAAAATTTCACAAGACTCGAAAAAAATTTGAAAATCATCGACACAAAAATCACAACTCGACCCGAAAAAAAATCGATTGCGCCAGAACCGGCTTTTTCCTACTACTCAGCACATTCTCCTCAAATAATTTAAAGACCCTGAGTGATGGTCCGGCCGAGGTTCGAACCCACGACCTCCCGTACGACAGTCCAGTGCTCAACCAACTGAGCTAACTGGTCGGCGGTGATCTAGGTCCTCAGTTGTTGGGTGGGTTGCTAGAAAAGCTCTGAGAGAAAACTTTCTTGCGGATCAATCATCGAAATTTGAGAATTATGTCAAATGGGTCGCCCTTATGTCAGCTAGCATGTATCTCAATGACTACTTGGAGAATCAGAAAATATTACCTAAATTTGAGGAGGAGGTCAAAAGTTTCTGGTAATTCCCTCCCCCCTCATAAATATGCGTGATTACCGTTAACTACATGTGAACCCTCATAAATATGCGTGATTACTGTTACTTACACGTGAACCCTCATAAATATGCGTGATTACTGTTACCTACACGTGATTAACCCTCATAAATATGCGTGATTACTGTTACCTACACGTGAACCCCTCATAAATATGCGTGAACCCCTCATAAGATGTTCCGACGTGGTGGGTTTTTGTACCAGAATCGGCCTTTTGTAACTACTCCCTAATATTCACACAAATCTCAATCAGGCCCCATAGTTATAGAGATAAAACGAACAGGCCAGGATCAGGTCCACTCCGCTATCAAAACCGGACAACGTGAACGCTGCCTTATGCGGTTAGTAGATGTATTTCGCCGGTCCTAGCGTACCCCCTTGAACCAGGAACCAGGAAAAAAAAAAACAGGAAAAAACAGGAAATTCGAACTCATCGTAGTAGGAAATAGCAAGGCGTGACAGGCCTGCACGACTTCTAACAATGGAAACTTCTGTACCATGTAATATGTGACCCCTTTAGAGTTTTGCTCTTACGAGTATGTCTTTTAGGGATTTTCCTCTTTGATACGATATTAGTGGTGGCTCTTTGAAAATTTGCCGTAGAGAAGGCTGATTTTGTATCAAGCGCCATTTCTCCATTAAAACATTTTTGAGGTTGGGCACTGATGGTTGATATTGTGTGACAAAAGCCCGGGGGGGGGGGGTACTGCCATATATTGGCAATATAGGTATGTGCCGCTGTGAAGGGTATGGTTTTCAAGCAGTTTACTCTAGCATAGGGTATATAAATCAGAGCGTTAGGGTCTAGAATAGGGTATCATTTTTCACGAAACTGACCAGTTGGTTGAGAATAAAAAAAAAACAGAACTAGTATAAATAAAATCATTTTTGGAGAGAGAAACGATTGTGGTATAAGGTTTTGTTTTGGCTAGACTGTGCTAGTGGAATACAGCTACTCTAGAATAGGAGTGATTTGGGGGGTTTACTCTAGTATAAGGTAGCAAAATTCAGCTGAACCAGCTCTGGTATAGGGTTTCAGGGTTCCAGCGGCACATCCCCACCCAGAAATTCCTAAGGTACCACCCCCGGGGACAAAAGGCAGGATTTCTTTCTGGCTTTCTGATTTTTCTGTCTTAGCGCCGATTCCCTTTCTGTGAATTTGACATCTGAAAGGAGTGTCTCGATCAGATGTTTTGGATAACCTCTAGCAAGGAGACGTGATTTTAATTTGTAAATGTTCTCTTCAAATGTTGTTCTTGAAGAGTTAGTTCGTAAACGTCTTAGAGCTTCGCCCTTCACGAATCCCTTTTTGACACCCGGTGGGTGGCTAGAAGAAAAATGAGTGTATTGAAAGGTTTCAGTTGGCTTAAAATGTGTTTTTATATCCAGGATGGTATGGTCTCTGAAGCGTTTGTCTTTGTACACAACTGTATCCAGAAATGTAGTCTCAGTATTTGAAATTTCAGCTGTAAATTTGATTGTAGGATGATGTGAGTTTGCTTGTTCGATGAACTTGTCTATATCAGGTTTGCTGACATCCCACAAAGAAAAAATATCGTCAATATATCGTTTCCAGATTGTGGGTTTTGTGACGCTATTGCTAAGAATGTGTGTTTCAATATTGGCCATAAAAATATTTGCGAAAGCAACGGCCATTTTAGTACCCATTGCGGTACCGTGGATTTGTAGATAGTTCTTACCGTTGAATTGGAAAGAATTCTCCTTAAGTATCAGGCTGAGCATTTCCTTGAGATATTGCGTGGGCATGGGAGGGTTATTTCTGTGAAAGTTTTCGTATGCCCTGCATACTGTGGTTATACCCTCTTCTTGTGGTATATTCGTATATAGACTTGTTACGTCCATTGATACAAGGAATGTTTGTTTATTCACTTTCGTCTTTTCAATGAAATTAATAAAATCTGTTGTGTCTTTAAGATAAGACGCTTGTGATATGGAAATAGGCTGAAGTAATGTGTCAACAAATGCTGATATTTGTTCTGTAGGCCCGTTGCAGCCTGAGATAATTGGTCTTCCTACCAGAGTAGGTTTGTGGATCTTTGTAAGGGTATAGAATTCCGTAATCCACGGTGGATTTGGTGTTTGAGATAACCATTTTCTAGTCATGTCATCAATGTAGGCGCCACGGTGTAGTCTTGAGATCACGCGTGACACCTTCATGTGTGTTTCCTTGACTATATGTTTGTCAAGGGGCCTGTAGTTATCAAGGTCATTGATTTGGACTTGTCCCTCTTGTATTTTATCATTTTTATCCATGACTACTAGTGTGCTTCCCTTGTCCGCCTTTTTGAAATTAAGATCTTTGCTTTGCTTTAAAACATGTAACTCTTTACGTTCTTTGCGTGACAAGTTTGGTTTTTGTCTGGCATGGTTATTTTTATCTCCGCGATTTGTTCTTTGACCTCTTCCAGGTAGGTTTCTAATGTGACTGTTGGTTGGACTGGCGGTTCCCAGTTTGATTTTACATAGAGGAGATGTATTGATTTGTTTTGCCCTTGAAAAATGTATTTCAAACGCATTCGCCTTGCGAAATCTTCATAATCTCGCAAGAGTTGGCGCCTTATTTTATTTTTCGTGACTTTGGCGGTTGGTTTAAATTTTAATCCCTTTGATAGTAGCGGGGCTCTCGCGAGCGAAGCGCGCGTGGAGCAGAGCCCCATACTCATGGAATATGGTCAACCTCTTTTCTTTTGGTTGTCACGTGACTGACCGAGCGTACGTACGTACGTACGTACGCGTCTACAGATTGTACGGGTAGGGTAGGGGAGACTATCAAAAGCAAGGGAGGGGTATCTCAGGCTTGTCTTGGCAAATCCACATCTTTTATATTGAACATTCACAATATGGTCAATTGACAGCTGTCAAAACGGGATAGCCACTGACCAGCATCACATGACCATATTGTGGGCTCATGTGTCAACTCATCGGCTTGTCTTGGCAAATCCACATCTTTTATATTGGACATTCACAATATGGTCAATTGACAGCTGTCAAAACGGGATAGCCACTGACCAGCATCACATGACCATATTGTGGGCTCATGTGTCAACTCATCGAGGTGACGTGATTTATTTGGAAGCTGTTCTGGTAGCCGGCATATTTTTGGCGGGAAATTGCGTTGACGACTGAAAAAGAAATTTTCAGTTGATTGTCTTTTTGAGACACAATATTACTACTCTACATGACTGTTAAAGTTTTACTAAAGGATAAACGAAACAATTTCTATTGCTATGTCAACAAACAATAGCAGAGAAAATATAATTTGCAGAACACAGGGTTCAGGTGAAGAGCAACGGGAAAGAGAGCAAGAATTAACTGAGGAAGAATGAGCGAAGTAGATCGCCAAGAAGGCGCGCTCGGGAAAGAGAAAGGAGACGAAATTATAGCGAAGAACGCCGACAAGCAGAAAGAGTCCGGGCTCGAGAAAATAGGCAAAATGTTAACGAAGAACGCCGAGAAGCGGAAAGATTCCGTGCTGTGGAAAACAGACAAAATTGTAGCGAAGAATGCCGAGAAGCGGAAAGACTTAGTGCTGTGGAAAACAGACAAAATTTTAGCGAAGAAAGCCGAGAAGCGGAAAGACTCCGTGCTGTGGAAAACAGACAAAATTGTAGCGAAGAAAGCCGAGAAGTGGAAAGACTCCGTGCTATGGACCACAAATTTGCATAAGTTTTGTCTGCATAATATTTGCTCGCTGATGCGTGACTCAGCACTCGCACTTTCCACTTTCCTTAAACTTGACACTTGACTTGGAAAACTGACTTCTAAACAAACCTTCTTCAGAAAAATGATCTTCTGAATGCACTACTTTTGAATGAGAAGCAAACTGATGAAAGATTTCAAATTTTTATGTCCTTTAATCATATAAACATCTCCCCTGTCAACGGCTAAGAAATACTCCCGCGGGAATTTTCTGTCGGCGGCAAATTGCAGAATGTAACGCTTTCACTGGCAGCTTTTCGCGTTGTCGACGTTGTCATTTAGTGTGTCGATTGAGAACTTTGGTTTCAACGCCCTTGTTTTCGTAAAAAATGTTCTTCTAAATTGTAAAATGTCTCAAATGTATGTTAGTCATTCACGTGTTGCGTTGGACCAGGTCTACTTATAGTTTACACTTTTACGGTTATTTATTTCTTTTGTTAAGTAACTACAGCTGATTGTAGTGAATAAATGAAGGCAGTAATTTTTTAAACTTACAATGTAATTAAGAAAAGAATAATTAATAATTATTTTTTTCATTCTTGTGAAAAATGTTTTTCGGGCTGGTAGATGTTGGTTACAGCTTGCCCGAAGGGCAATCTGTAAAATTAATTTTCTTTGCACCCTGTGCACGAAAATGACAAGAGTTGTGTCCTGCATTTCCTAGTAGCGCGTACAAATCTTTTAAATACATTTACGCAAATAAATCTAGAATGGTTAATTTCATCAGGAATAGAATACAGTACTGGAATAGAATACAGTTGTAGAATATACTCCATGACTTTGTAAGTGGAAAGACCGTACTTATGGCAGACGAAAATTTAGACAAAAATCATAGCAAGTTAACCGACCTCGACACTTAACTATAGTTAAAAACGTTTGTGAATTCCTTCGCAATATTTTAGAATGCCTTTACAGTTTAAAGTGAAATGAAAGTACTAACGGGAGCCCCGCTTTTAGGCTTGGCTAAATCTATATATTATTTTTTATTTGTTTTCTTGTGATTTTTGATTTTCTCTTGCTTTTATTTTCGCTGCCTGTGTTGGCAGTGTTAGCATATTCAGTGAACAGACATGTGTACTTTTCAACATCTTTATTGTTTACAACTTCATTTAATGTTGACAGTAGTGTAGACACATTTTCAGAATCTATTCCTAGTATAGCTGCTAGGTTTTTAACACTGATGTCCGCCGTTTATGTTGTTTAAGCCTCTCTCTGGAGTGCCCTTTTGGAGAGTTTTTCCTTTTCCTTTGCGGAACTTAATCTTTTGTTTCTCGAGGCGGCGGTAATTAAACCTAGTTAGTGCTGAAAGGAAGCCATGTTCTGCTTTTTGTTTGATCGTCTGAATGTCTTTTTTGAACTGTTCGTCCGGCGAGATATTCGCCCGCGCATTGTAACGTAACGACTTCGGACAGGTCTTATTGTCCAAGTGTGTCTGTAGCTTCTTTATGGACTCCTCAGTTTTTTTGATTTTAGCCTCCAGCGAGTAAAGGTTTTCTGGTTCCGCTTTTCTTTTTTTGTTTTCTCCATTTCTTTGGTTCTTTGCTGTTTTCTCTGTTTGCTTTTTGATGGGTTGATAACTCGGTATGTCGTCCTCGGGTTCTGAGGCACTATCAATGTCGTTGTCGTTTGAGCACCCAGCCAGTTCGTTCTCATCCATTGGTGTGTTCAAAGGGCTCGTTTCCGACAATAGGTTATCATCAATGTCAATGATTTGAACAGCAAGTAATTTGTGGTTTTAAGCAAGACCGCGGTTTCGAATCTTCACGATTCTCGTCAGTTGCTATTTTCAACAATTTGTAGGGGGCACAGTAGAGTGTTAAACTCAATTCTGATCACCCAAGGGACTCTTTGGCAGTTTGGGTTTATATAGCCACAGCATTTGGAATTTGGGATCGAAAACGGCGCATTCTGATTGGTCCTTGCCAGTCAATCAGTTTGCTGTATTTTCGATCCTATTCTTGGCTTGCAAATGACGTCAGATATGTTTCCATATTTGGGTATCCGCCATGCTGGTGTTTCACCGCGGGTGAAATTTACATATGTTTATATGCCATCGCTGTTGAATTACTCGAAATTTCAATGGATTCTTCGGAAAACGAACGTGTTCCTTCAATATCTGAGCTTTGTAGCAAAATTCCAGTACTATCAGAGTATTGCAAAAAACTCGACGACCACGTTTAACGAAGATATTTAGAAAAAATGGCCGAGATTGGAGTGGATCCGGTCACTATTCCCGGTGAGCAGTTTAACTCCGATTGCCTTCCTCCTATCGAAGCGACGGATTTGCTAAGCTACTTGGTTTTAGAAACTAGTTTCTACACCAAACAGCAGTTTAAGGCATACAAGAGTTTAGAGGCGTACAACTTTATGGTGTCAGGATTCATTACGAGTATTCAAGGCTGCATTGTCTCCGGAAAGCACGTTGTCGTAGGAAAAGTGAGACATTCCCTAGTGTATCAAATTGTGACTTTTAATTATATTTTCAAAAGAAAACAAGCTTATTATATTAATATGCAACAGTTATCTATGCAACAGTTATCAACCAAGAGTATTCATGGATTTGTCTTACAACAGGGGAGAAAGCTCGCACGTCAATGGCAAATGATAACTCCAACAGATTTGTTACACAAATTTTATTTTAAGTAATAAACAAATTTAGTCACAAAAGTCAACTGCTTTAACCATACTGGAGCTGGCTAAAAGTAAGTTTTCATATAATTTGTAAATGCAAATCTGAGAACTCTCAACATTACTAGAATATTATTTTGTGGTGATGGAAATCAAGATGTAGGACAAAAAAGAGCTTCCATTAATTTAGCATTTTTCCTTGCAACATTTTTTGTTGTGATTTCAATGCTATCAGATTTGCACAGTTTACTGAAGAGGAACCAAACCTTAAACTAGCAGTATGAGTGGAAGTTACTAAAGCACCACAATATTTCATTTTGGATGATCATATCCTTAATTCTTATAACCTTTTTTGCAAATAAGAAAATAAATAGCAATAAATAAGAAAATTTATGCTGATCACTTACATGTATGATCCTCAGCACCCTTTGAGAGGTGTAAATCAGAGCATTTCACTTGAATTTTATTGCATGGTTATAAAGAATGTCAACAACTTTGTTTTTACAAATAACAACCTTGCAGGAGAATCTTACATTTGTCTGTTGGTCCCATACTTTACTTGAACTGGCTCAGTGTTTTTAGTGATACAATCTGTATGTAAAATACATTTAATGAACTGGTAACAAGAGGAACTTAAGGGGAAACATGTCACTACATTTAGGTGTTCTGTTACTGGATTTTATGCTAATACATTGTTGCCCTTTGACATCACTAACATATGTCCAGGCAATGTATCCATGTATATGTGATATATATTTGTACTAGGTCAATTTTCATTTAAGGGTTGAACTTGTTTTCAACTTAGGTTGATCGGTTTTAAGCTGAAGGCCACCCTCATTTAATCACTTACATGTAAAACAAATTTGAATTCAGAGAGGGTAATCCTTATAGACAAATAGAAACTGTTTTAATTTTCTGAAATAGTGTTATTTTCAAGTTGAAAAAGATCTACCTAGGTTGAAAACAGATTAAACCTGAAAACAATTTAACCTGCAAAATGTACACTATGTGATGCAATCAATTTAATTAAACCATTTGAATTCAAAACTTCAAACAGTCAACTATAATTTGATATCCATATCTATGCTACGTTAAAGCCTCATTTACAGCATTTAAAGAAAGGTTCTATGGTGCATCCCCCCTTGTTGTGGTTGGGTACTGCCCCAAAATACTTAATGGGTATGCACCACCCAATGGGGTTTAGATATGATTCTTAGGTAAAATGGGGTTTGGTATTTCGAATGTGCAAAAGTTTACAATTACATGTACATGTACCAGTAGTCAAAAAGATGTTAAGAAAAAACTAAAAGAACTGGGTGGCACATACCCACGGAAACATACCTTATATACCCCATCATGCATTTTATGGACACAAAACTAATCAAATGGAACAATGGGACCACACAGGTTGACAAGTCCTGAGCAAACTCTGATAATTCGGTCAATCATTGGTACTTGGACCTCATGAGGATTACATGTCAAAAGATCAACTGCCAAGGTATTCTCTAAAATAGTGTACTTTCGACGTAAAAGTCCAATCACTCGCTCAACATGAATTCTGACATGTGCAATGCCCCTTGTCTTTTCAACATCAGTAGGGTCTAATTGTTCTTTCCCTTTCGTAAATGCTGGAATCACAAGTTCTGCATACTTTAGGGCAACACCATCATGAATAGTGAACCCCCTGTCTGCCATAACCGAATCTCCAGGAAGCAACTTGTCTAGCAAGCCACAATTTTCCGTAAGGTATTTGTCTGACGTCCGTCAACCCCAGGCTTCTGAGACAAATGAAATGCAACCTTGAGGGGTGATGCCAATAAGGACCTTCACTGTATTATGATGTTTGTAAGAGCTGAATGTGTGTGCTCTGGCTAGGAGGTTTGTTGGTTTTACACAAAACACCTCAAAGCAGTCAATAATGACAGTTGTCTTTGTACCAAAGGAAAACTTAAAACACTGAGGCATGGTCTTCCAAAGCTCTTCTCTCTCAGGCCACCTAATCAGTGGGCACAGTCGCACATCCATAATGAATAACCAGTGAGCAAATGTCCTTGACACTGTTGACTGGGACACTCCAAATCTATATGCCAAGTCTTGGTGTGGCACATTTAGTCTCAATTTCATGAGAACCATGACCATCTCTTGAAATAAAGTAAGACATTGTGTTCGGCGTTTGACAAAAGGTGAGACATGAATAAAAGTTGCTTCTAGCACTTCGTATGTTGGCAGGCCTGTGTAGAATGACACTTTCGCGTTGTCGTCCTTAAAATAATTCTGATCGAAAGGCTTGCTCGGCGATAGATGGGTAAATAAGTAGTCAAACTCTTCTGTTTGAGTAGAGGCATCAGTGCGTGGGTAGTCCTTAACAGAAAGAGACGCCACAGACCGATACAAATAGTCAAAAGCCTCTGTTTGTGTTGAGCAGTCATACGTTTCTTGATCGTCTGGCTGCAAGTCTGCTGCCTCCTCTTGAACTTGCTCTGCCTCTGAAACATTTAAGCTTTCAGCCTCGACAATCTCAGAAGCAAAATCGGCAAGGGGGACTCCAGGCTCGTTTAATTTCTGTAGCTTTAGTAAACGTTCCTGTTCTTGCTGTTCCGCCTGTCGTTTTCGCCTTTGCTTCGACCTCTCCGCTCGAGCTTCTTGGGCTTCAGTTTGTTCTCTTCGCGTCGCCGATTTGCCATGGCCTAAATTAAGAGATGGAACCCAGTCGATACTGTGTCGATCCCACAAAGGAGCTGCGGTTCCAGAGTGAAAATGTTGAACACAAACCCTATCGTTACTTAAGATTTTCTCTGTGAGTACATCGCGGCTTATTGCTGAGATCCATCGTCGTCTTCGCTCAATGCTGAGTTCTTCTACTTCTGGGCCCTGATTCGTCACAACTGCCGGAACTCTATATAATCGGATTCCCTTATCTCGACCAGTTTTTCTAGAACACCCCACAATCAGGCACATTGGCATTTTGAGGATGCGAAACTGGAATAAAACGCGTCTGAATAATTGTGTTTGTGACTAGCATCCGTCCGCCATATTGGTATTTGAAACACCAGCATGGGGGACGGAAGTCACAAGTGATACCGGAAGTCACGTGAGTGCAAGCCAAGAATTGCTCTCTAGCTCCAAGTTGTGTTTTTGTAGGGTCGTTTAAGTGGATTTTTTTCTAAATATGACATGGTTTTTGAGTTTTTGTATCGCTTTGTGCTAAAATACACTATGTGTTGAATGCTTTAGCTCAGTTTTTAGGCAAAGCGTTCAGTATATCGTGTGTATTTCTTGATATATTCTCTAATTTTCGCACAGGACACAATGTACAGTGTTGCGTGTAATTTTATAGGTTTCCGTGTCAGAACGGGGCTCTGTCTGGAAAACATCACAGTAGTAGGAAATAGCAAGGCGTGACAGGCGTACACGACTTCTAACAATGGAAACTTCTGTACCATGTAATATGTGACCCCTTTAGAGTTTTGCTCTTACGAGTATGTCTTTTAGGGATTTTCCTCTTTTATAAGCCTGATACTTAAAGAGAATTCTTTCCAATTCAACGGTAAGAACTATCTACAAATCCACGGTACCGCAATGGGTACTAAAATGGCCGTTGCTTTCTCAAAAATTTTTTTGGCCAATATTGAAACACACATTCTTAGCAATAGTGTCACAAAACCCACAATCTGGAAACGATATATTGACGATATTTTTTCTTTGTGGGATGTCAGCAAACCTGATATAGACAAGTTCATCGAACAAGCAAACTCACATCACTCTACAATCAAATTTACAGCTGAAATTTCAAATACTGAGACTACATTTCTGGATACAGTTGTATACAAAGACAAACGCCTCAGAGACCATACCATCCTGGATATAAAAACACATTTTAAGCCAACTGAAACCTTTCAATACACTCATTTTTCTTCTAGCCACCCACCGGGTGTCAAAAAGGGATTAGTGAAGGGCGAAGCTCTAAGACGAATCCCTAACAGCTACTTTCTAAAAGAGGATACACTCTATTTATATAAATATATATTTTAATTGTCTTTTAAACTAACTTATGTTTCTATTATCTTTCAGGCTGAAGGTGGTAATAATATGCTCCTAAGAGGCCTGTTTCCATTGATTTGACGAAGAAAATTAGCAAAAGATACTTCTTTGAAGGTTTCTTGATATGTTAGTAATAATTCTTGCAATGCTATTTTTTTAAAAAAAGAACGTTTTTTAACTTTGAGGCAGAGATTTACCAAACTTTTGACAATATGCTAAGAATACCCCAGGCTGAGAGTCGGAGAACGTCTTCATTTTGCCCATTTGTTTTAAATGAGGGGTACAAATAATTGCAAAACTGTGGTCTAACAGTACAATTAACTTGCAACCATGTCACCAGCAACTTGATACACCATGCGAACTTTAATACGTTCGCCGGTTCACGTCCGCAATGATTTATGAGGGTGTGAATGGGTGGGTCCACATGTGGGTTGTCGGTTAATGTTCTATTGCTTTGTTAATGTTCTATTGTTTTGTGGGCTAAAATTCTCGACCTTTGTCGGTTGTCGGTAAATCTCAGTTAATTTTTTTGTTGCTAGTCTGTAATTTTTTTCCTCGTTTTGTCGGTAGTCAGTAATATTTTTCGCTCTTTGTCGCTAGTCGGTTAACCCCATTCAGACCCTCATTCATGAAATACTATGACGAGTTACTCAAGAACGTTTTAAGAACGTTTTCAGTCTCAATTCTCAGCAAAAATAAGATCGCTCAGCCTCAGCCCCAAAATTAGACGTTCTTATAAAAAACTGTATTGTTTATATTTTTTGTTGGGCCAAAATTTCTACGCGATTGATTTTTAAGCGATTACTAGGTATATAGAGGATAATACATGGTTGCGCGGAGATATGAAATTTATCTTCGAGTGTTCAACTCGACGTCTCACTCGTTCGTGCGCTCACTCGTGAGATATCGATTTTGAACACGAGAAGATAAATTTCATATCTCCGCCAGATCTTCGTCAAAGACTTCCACCCATCCTGAGAGGCGGTCCCCTACCGCGAGGTAGTGGTGGCCTCCATAATTGAAGAAATCAGCAAACACGGCTTCAAATGGCGTGGAAGGCGGTGGGGATGGTATTGGTGGGGTTGAGGCCTGTGAGGGTGCGTTTCGATTGCAATCAGTACATCTGTCCCTTGTTGTGCGGATGTCCTTGGTCATTCCTGGCCAGTAGACTATCATGCGTGCGCGGTGTTCCATTGTCGAGGTTCCCTGGTGAGCTGCGTGTAGGTGCCGCAGGACCTGTGGGCGGAGTGAAGGGGGGACCACTATCCGATCCTGGTACATGAGGACACCTTGCTCGACGTAGAGTGCCTCACGGATCGGCCAGAAGGCTGCGAGCTTGGGGTCCGATCGATCGATATCCTGCTGCCCCTGCTCAATTATACTGCGCAAGCGACTCAGCGATGGGTCCGCCTCTGTCTCCTGGGCGATGTCAGCCCATGAGATGATGCCGAGCTGCTGGGCTTCACTGCGGATGGCGGACATCATGATGGTCTCTGGCGTGTCCACTGAGTCCTCTGAGACTGATGGCGATGGATGACGTGATGTTGCATCGGCTGCATGGTTTAGCTTTCCAGGGAGGTGCGCAATGTCGAAGCGCCATGGAAGCGTTCGCTGCTTGAGTCTGAAAAGGCGTGAGTTCGATATCTCATCAAGTGTGCGGTCACCGAAGATCTTTGTGAGCGGCTTGTGATCGGTGACGACAACAAGGTTGTCACAGCCTTGCGTGAAATAGCGTGTCTGTTCTAGTCCCCAGGCGACGACCAGAGCCTCACCCTCGACGGGAGCGTAACGTTGCTCAGCTGACGAGAGGAACCTTGATCCTGCTAGGGTAATCCGCCATCCTTCTGTACAGCAATCAGGGAGTCCCGATGGGCAGTTGCAGTGTTGCTGAAGCAAAAAATATCCTATCCCACGTCGGGACCAGTCAGGGCGGAGGCATGTGCGTCTTGTTATGTCGAATATCTCCACGCCCTGGCGAATGGCATCAACGATGGCTTGCTTTGACGCTTGGAACGCGTCCTCAAGTTCTGCAGACCACGAGAATTTGTAGCGGGGGCTCAGAAACGGCTTGAATGGCGTCATGGTATCTCGTAGTTGGGCGTAGTTGGCCACCTGATTAACGAGGCCGAACCAGCTTCTGATGTCAGTGGTTGAGGTTGGAGACGGGAAGTCTCTTATGGCGTCTAAGTATTTCGGTAGCGGTTCGATGGCAGATTCAGAGATCCTGAAACCCGCGAAGTCCGCACGTTTGCTGGCAAATTGGAATTTGTCAGGGTTTAGTACGATTCCGGCTTGACCAAGGTGGGTGAGTAAGTCGATCGTGCGCCACCAGTGCTGCTCTAAATCAGAATCATAATGAATCGTGTCGTCCACGCAACGTTCCTTGCGGTCAAAGCTGGAGAGGATGGCATCGAAGCGGCGGTTGTAGCCGTCACCCGACGACAGTAATCCCTGGGGTGCTCTGGTGTAGCGCCACCGTCCAAACGGGGTGATGAACGTTGTCAAGTGCCGGTCAGACTCGCGTAAGGGGACACTATGGTACCCGTTCCACGCGTCAGTCACCGTTTTCCAACTGTCTTTAGGTATTCTGCGCGCTGAATGGAAGGGCGACTCGGCGGCGAATGTCTCCCGTTGGCAGAACTTGTTCAGTGGTGATAGATCAACGGTGCGGCGTGGTGAGCCGTCATGCTTTCTGGTGACAACCATCCGGTGGCACCAGGTGACAGGCTCGCCGTAGGGCACCCTTTCGATGACTCCGAGTGCTTCGTCGCGCAGAAGGTCGTCGTGGACCTGCTGCTGCCAATGGAGTGGCACAGCGGCTGGGGTGTGGCAAGCCTTTGGTGTCGCGAGGGGTCGACGTGTATTTCTATGGCTGGTCCATCCATGCACGGCAGTGTCTGGTGAGGGCAGGTGTTGAATGTTGAAGATGCGTATCTGTTAAGCAGCCGTTGTTTCATCTGACCATTGTTCTCAGCCCGGCATTCGAAAGGGAGCTCTGACGGGCGGCTGGGTGCTTGTCTCCGTTGGGGACATGAGCAATGTTGGCCCGATACGTTACAGGATTCCCCTGTGTCTTGGGCGGTGGGGTTGCGTTGCGTGTTACAGTCGCGTGTGGGGAAGGTATGTGGCAGGATGCCCAGGCTGACGAGCGTGTCGCATGATAAATACATAGTATTCACGGCACGGCTGACATATACCATGGAGCGGCACGTGATTACCTCTCCGTCGTGGGTTCTGTATGTGATCTTGACAAAGAACGTTCCCTGGATGGCGATGGGAGAGTGATTGGCCGCAGACATGCTGAGAGTGACGGGTGTCAGTATGTCTGGTGAAAATCCGCAGGCTAGAAAGTCGGCAAATGACCACAGATCCGACTGCGCACCAGTGTCTGCAACGGCTGATACATCGGCGCGGGCCTTTGCTGTCACGCCTGGGACGGTGTTGTGGTCAACCGCCTCGGACTCGGCGGTGATAGTGATATGCACTGTGGGTTGGGCTTTTAGACGCGCCCGCCGCCACTCGCCCTTCGTGAAGACGTGGTGATCGAGTTTGATTGGCTTACGTCCATTGAAGCTGTGTGTTGGAAATTTCCGTCTTCGGTGCCGTCTGTTTCGTCGAGGAGATTTGACTGGAATTGGTAGGAGCGCCGCAATCTGGGAGACCTGCTCTGACTCTCCATCAGCGTGAAATGCAGATGCGCAGGCCTGGGGCGTCCCTCGTGTTCGTTTGTTCCGGCGGCGAGTTTGGTAGCACGAAATGCACACCTGGTGGGGCTTTGTGTTCCAGCCCCGTGCTCCCTCCGTAAAGGTCTTGAATCGTTGCTGGCAATCCGGGCACGTGGCTTCTTTTGCCTGGTCTACTAGGGACGGTGTAGGGTTTGGTGCTGCGGTGTTGGAGTTAAGCCGAGGATTCTGTTGGCGTCGGAATGAAGACATAGCAGATAGGCTTGATGTTGGAAGTGCGTTTCGAGCCTTCTCTTTGGCCTCCACGAGGGAGATTACATCGTTCACCGCCGTCTGTGTGATGTCTCTTGTCCCGAGTACCTCACGGTGGATATCAGGGTCGGCGATGCCGTTTAACAGGACGTCTCTAGACATGTGAGGTGTGTAGTCTACATTTTTTCCACATTCGCACTTCGTGGTAAATTCGCATGTCTCAGCTTTGCCTCGGACTCTCGCTGCAAAGGAACGGAATGGTTCATCGCGTTCCTGTTGAAGCTAAAGGAGCTCAGTTCTCAGGACGCCAGTTGCTATGGGGATGACTGCCAAGGAGCGCATGGTCTCCAAAAGCTGTGGCAGGTTGTCTGAGATGGCATCTGGGTTAGTCTTGAGTATATTGTCTCCGAGCTGAGGGCCTGCGCACTGAAATAGCTGGGCCGGTGCGGTAGCATCAGTGATGCCTGATCCAGTGCGAAACACGTGCCAACGTCTTACGAATACATTCCAGTCTTCTGTGGATACGCCGACGTCGATTTTTGGTCGTTCGAGCGCTGGTGCACGTGGGGTTTGCGTCGTGGCTGCTGGTTCGGCGCTAAGAGTCGGAGTTGTTTGATGAGGTTGAAGTTGGGCGTATTTTGACTACCAAAACAACACACAATCAGAGCGCACACAATAAATGCCAGAAACTATATTAAAATAGTTATTTTGCAAAACATTCTTACGGGGTCTTAAAGCCGTGGATGTCTGCTAAATACATGAGTAATATCAAGTCAATAGGAGCTTTTGCGCGCTAAAAAACTTGTACTGTTTCGTTGAAATATGTTGAAATTTGCACCCGTTTCCCGATTTAAAAAAATGTATTTTTTGCGAATTTTGGAACTTTTCTAAAATTCTCAAAATATAAAGCGCTTGGGGATTTCTTAATGTCGTTTCTTGCAATAGTTCCCCCAAAGGGATGTTTGGGTGGTATCATCCAAAATTCGAATTTTTGGAACTGATTTGAGATTCTCGATATTTTCCTACATTGGCTCTTAAATGACGATAAGATCACAAAGGAAGAATTTACTCGGACATTAGTTGAAGAGGGACAATACAACAAGATGAAACGGGGTGTCGAAAACACAAAACTACGCGTTTCCTAATAACCTGTATTTTTTTTTCTCTTTTTTGCTCCACCGTTACACGCTTTTTTCTCGTACTCACGCCAACACGATAAAAATAGAATCGTTATGTAGTTTCCCTTCACGTGATTATGTGGTTTTCCTTCACGTGGTTACAACTGTCAATCATCTAATCACGGTCTTTATAGTTTCCGACACTCTCCCCTATATGTCTCGTAGACGACGAGACATATGTCACACAAGGAAACTTAGAAGTCATAACAAAATAATTGGAAAACACGACGCAATACAAAAGCTAAATGTTCAACTTCGTTGCCACATGGTTATGTTCAACTCTGTTGTTCTTCTTGAGCTATGCCATGCACTCGCAGTTCGGCGGCGACCGCTGCATCCCGTCTGGGTCTAAGCTCCGGTGCTTGCGGGTTGAGCACTGTTGCAGTTCCTTGGTCGCCCTCTCTATCGCAGGATAGCTCTAGAGGATGTAAGTGCTGTACGGGACGTTCGATGTGTGACCGGCCAGTCCGAAGTCACGCGCCGCGAACTAATCGATCTCTTCCAACGATCAGTCGTTCTACTATGCCAAGCGGCCAACTATTTCTGTTTCGTTCAGGTGACTTAACGATAACAACATCTCCAACAGCTAAAGGATTCTGCTTGTTTTCATGTTTAAGGCAATGCCGCTCCCAACACGGGGTATTCGAGATAATAATGCAATAGCTGAATAGCGAAATTAACGATAACAACATCTCCAACAGCTAAAGGATTCTGCTTGTTTTCATGTTTAAGGCAATGCCGCTCCCAACACGGGGTATTCGAGATAATAATGCAATAGCTGAATAGCGAAATTAAGAGTATGGAAAGAAATTGTTAGGGAAATAACTAAGGATCTAAAATGATGTAAATATTAAAAACATCTGACTTTAGACTATTAAGATGTCATTATGGAAGGATTTTAAAAGAAAATATCCAAAAGTTAATTTAACAAAGTTTAATTCAGGTAATTAAGACGGTCTGGAAGAAGTTCGTTGCCGATTTGAACCAGGTGGCGTTGTTGTAATAACCACGAATAAACAGGGGCTATCAAAACTCTTTTCAAAAGATTGGAGCAGTGAACTGGAAGATCAATTCAATAAGGATCTTGCTCTAGCTGCACCACCAGCACCAAGAGTGGGTAATAAAAATTCCAAGAATTCAGATTTGCTGATGAAATTTTGGAGGCGTTACCCAAAGGCCGATATGGCCAAGTCTAAATTCGTGAATGATAATTATGGTGGAAGCATATACTGGACATATAATAGACTTACAGTTATGAGAAGGGGTGATTTATATGGGAAAACATGGACAGATTTTGTAAGTCCTGAAATGAAAATGAAATTGGGCAAGGATTTGGGTATTACTTCAAAAACTAACAAATCTTTCCCCAATAGTTTGAAATTAACGGATAAACAATATCCTATACCTGCTGTCAGTTTCGAGAAAGGGAGTGCTGATATCACCGAATTATTGACCAAGTTAGACATATATGTACCCGACAATCAAAAGCTTACTGCGGACATGAGGAATATATTTAAATACCAAGTGGCTACTTTTCGAAGTGCAAAACAAAGCAGCAAATTATTATATGGAACCGACTTTAATTATTGGTCTCAACAATTAAATTTTGCGGTTTGGTGTTCGACGTCTGGTTGTGGAATGAGTCCATTTGAAAGTCTGGATTATCTGCAGGTGATCAATAGCTACGTGAAGTTCCATATCTATTTTGTCATTCGAAGAATCTTATATGAATTAAGTGTTCCATTGCCAGATGATCCAGTATTTAATATAACAAATAATCCGTATAATAGAGTGAATTATCATAAACTATGTCGTGAATTTGGTTTACCTGATAATGTCGATTTTAGATGGAAGAGAGGAAAAAATCATGGATTACGAGATATATTTATAAATTATCCGGGTAGTGGATCAAGTAGTGGAGATCAAAATTTACATATTATTCGAGGTTACGACACATATCCAAATACTTGGCCTCCAGGTATCAATAAATTTTTGGATGAAGGAGCTAAAGAAAACGATGGTACCTTAATTGGTTTCATACGTAATGATGAATTTCTAGGATTTAAGTATTTGTGGTTTGTCCAAACTAAGGTTTGACAAGACCGGGTTTAGGTAGATCAAATAGATCAGCAGAAGCCTTTGTCTATTGTATTTTGGGAGCTCAAGTGAGTACAAGATCCTAAATTATTGGAAATGGTGGTGGTACAATAAAAAATCTTTTCTGGTGTCTCATTAATTAACTGAGGATTGAAATACCAATTCACAGCTATTTGTTTTAAACTTAGAACAGGCATGATAATCTATTATAGCGGGGCTCCCGCGCGCAAAGCGCGCGTGGAGCAGAGCCCCATACTCATGGAATATGGTCAACCTCTTTTCTTTTGATTGTCACGTGACTGACCGAGCGTGCGTACGTCCGTACGTACGTACGTACGTACGCGTCTACAGATTGTACGGGTAGGGTAGGGGAGACTATCAAAAGGAAGGGAGGGGTATCTCAGGCTTGTCTTGGCAAATCCACATCTTTTATATTGGACATTCACAATATGGTCAATTGACAGCTGTCAAAACGGGATAGCCACTGACCAGCAGCACATGACCATATTGTGGGCTCATGTGTTAACTCATCGAGGTGACGTGATTTATTTGGAAGCTGTTCTGGTAGCCCGCATATTTTTGGCGGGAAATTGCGTTGACGACTGAAAAAGAAATTTTCAGTTCATTGTCTTTTGAGACACAATATTACTACTCTACACTGTTAAAGTTTTACTGAAGGATAAACGAAACAATTTCTATAGCTATGTCAACAAACAATAGCAGAGAAAATATAATTTGCAGAACACAGGGTTCAGGTGAAGAGCAACGGGAAAGAGAGCAAGAATTAACTGAGGAAGAATGAGCGAAGTAGATCGCCAAAGAAGGCGGGAAAAATTAATTACGCTCGGGAAAGAGAAAGGAGACGAAATTATAGCGAAGAACGCCGACAAGCAGAAAGAGTCCGGGCTCGAGAAAATAGACAAAATGTTAACGAAGAACGCCGAGAAGCGGAAAGATTCCGTGCTATGGAAAACAGACAAAATTGTAGCGAAGAATGCCGAGAAGCGGAAACACTCCGTGCTGTGGAAAACAGACAAAATTGTAGCGAAGAAAGCCGAGAAGCGGAAAGACTCCGTGCTGTGGAAAACAGACAAAATTGTAGCGAAGAAAGCCGAGAAGTGGAAAGACTCCGTGCTATGGACCACAAATTTGCATAAGTTTTGTCTGCATAATATTTGCTCACTGATGCGTGACTCAGCACTCGCACTTTCCACTTTACCTTAAACTTGACACTTGACTTGGAAAACCGACTTCTAAACAAACCTTCTTCAGAAAAATGATATTCTGAATGCACTACTTTTGAATGAGAAGCAAACTGATGAAAGATTTCAAATTTTTATGTCCTTTAATCATATAAACATCTCCCCTGTCGACGGCTAAGAAATACTCCCGCGGAAATTTTCTCTTGGCGGCAAATTGCAGAATGTAGCGCTTTCACTGGCAGCTTTTCGCGTTGTCGACGTTGTCATTTAGTGTGTCGATTGAGAACTTTGGTTTCAACGCCCTTGTTTTCGTAAAAAATGTTCTTCTAAATTGTAAAATGTCTCAAATGTATGTTAGTCATTCACGTGTTGCGTTGGACCAGGTCTACTTATAGTTCACACTTTTACGGTTATTTATTTCTTTTGTTAAGTAATTACAGCTGATTGTAGTGAATAAATGAAGGCAGTAATTTTTTAAACTTACAATGTAATTAAGAAAAGAATAATTAATAAATATTTTTTCATTTTCGTGAAAAATGTTTTTCGGGCTGGTAGATGTTGGTTACAGCTTGCCCGAAGGGCAATCTGTAAAATTAATTTTCTTTTCACCCTGCTTGGAGTAAACATTTATTTTACCGTGGTGTTCGTTTTAACACGAAAAT
Source organism: Ricordea florida (assembly GCA_949710005.1). NCBI lineage: Eukaryota > Metazoa > Cnidaria > Anthozoa > Corallimorpharia > Ricordeidae > Ricordea > Ricordea florida. Next base: position 13,187,494 of record OX453280.1, read on the forward strand.
GACAAGAGTTGTGTCCTGCATTTCCCAGTAGCGTGTACAAATCTTTTAAATACATTTACGCAAATAGAATGGTTAATTTCATCATGAATAGAATACAGTACATTGATAATTTGTGTTTTTTGTAGAATATACTCCATGACTTTGTAGGTAGAAAGACCGTACTTATGGCAGACGAAAGTTTAGACAAAAATCATAGCAAGTTAACCGACCTCGACACTTAACTATAGTTAAAAACGTTTGTGAATTCCTTCGCAATATTTTAGAATGCTTTTACAGTTTAAAGTGAAATGAAAGTACTAACGGGAGCCCCGCTTTTAGGCTTGGCTAAATCTATATATTATGTTCAGTCAAATTTTGTTGGCAAATAAATGTGGAGTCTATGCAGATTCTGTGACTGGTGGATGCCATTTAATTTTATGCAGAGTTCTATTTGACTTGGTTTAAATTTTAGTGAGGTTTATATGAAGTTGGTGCGGTTTTTGGTGATAGCAAGATAAAATTTTGATTGGATTTTTAGCTGCGCCAGGACACGCATCTCTCCTGGAGCTTATGTTCTGAGTTGTTAACAACGTCTAAGATTAGTTTGCTTGTCAAGTGCTGGCGCCTCTCTTCCAGTGATTTGCAGGCTTGTGTATATTAAAGCTTGACTATAGCTATTAGGGGGGACGATAATGCGTAAGGCGCGTTTCTGGCTCGATTCGAGGTCATCAGATAGGTACTTGGGTAGAGCATCATGGAAAAGTGCGGAGGCATACTCCATAACTGAGCTAATACATGTTAGATAAAAAAACTACCAGCTCATTCGATCGAATCTGAGCGCACTTCAATTGGCTTTGGAAATAAAGGCGCTTATTCACCTTTTTCAGCAGCCCGCCTACATGGGCGTTCCATTTTAAATCGCTGGAAATCGTGACACCAAGGACGTTAGCTTGAGTTACACATTCATGCGTACGTTTCAATGAGAACCCAACGAAGGCCCGTTCTCGTGGCTTGACGGCTAAACACCGAAAAACACCCCAAGAAATGTGGGCCACGGACGGCGGTCCGAGACATCCTGTCGGACTCTTCGAAGAGTTTCTCAACAAGCGACCTTTGGAAATGTGAAAGCCCGGTCTTCTGTACTTGGCCATAATCCGACGTCCAAAAACCGGAGCTTGGTACGCACAGTCAAGAATGGGAGAGCATAAACTTGATAGCATCATGTAGACCCTGGCACAGGTTCTAAATCTAGAAGGAAAGCGCATTTCCAATCATTCGACCAGAAGTCTGTTGTGGCCAAACTGAAGAAAGCCGGACAAGAAAAGGCCACGACACAAGTCATTCAAATCACCGGCCATGCAAACGAAAGCTCGCTCAATCCCGAAGAAGAAAGAAGAGCACTTTCTCATATAATAAGCGGTTATCCTAGAACGCACACCAAAACAACAATGTCAGAAAACACCACCGAGCTCAAATTGAGCGTAACGTCTAACTTCAGCAAACGCAGTTCTTGTACAAAGCAGATGTTATGGACAACTATCGTCCTATTTCTGTTTTGCCGGTTGTTTCTAAAGTGTTAGAACGAGCTGTACATCATCAACTATACACCTATCTTCATTGCCGCCAAGCTCTCACACATGTCCAATACGCCCGACCTGAGTCGGGCTGTCTTCACCAGCTGGCGGATTGAGTCCGATTGCGACCGGAACCGGAAATGTGCGCAAGACACTTGATCAGTGGTACCGGAAGTAAGAGGTTGGCAAGAGCGAGGGGGATTGAAGATGTTAGCAAACAGACTCGTTCGGATCCGATGGAGACAGTTCGTCCTGGCAAGAGTAGATCGGACTCCCCGGAAGTCAGAATTGCGAGACACAGAGAAAATATCTCTCAGCCATGAGGCAAAAAAAGCACGCTACATGTAACATTCGTCGTTCGTAAAGCCGTGAGGCGAGACAAGCGCGCTTCACTGTGTAACATTTGTTACAGTTTATGTTCGGTGCAAAACGGTGTGAAGATTTTCTTTGTTCTACGCCATTGTTGTCGTGGTCTGCATTGTTTGGATTTTCTTCTCAATCTTTTGTTACGTCACTGGTGCGTTTTACACCGAACATGAAACATTCGTTGTTCTAAAAGCCATGAGGCGAAACAAGCGCGCTTGCTGTGTGATTATGGGGATCCTGGCACATTTTATTATTCCGATTTTATTTCGATTTTATTTCGATTTTATTTAAATTATAATAAGGATTTTATAAACTGGACAATACGGGGCTCTTGCCGAAATTTCATAAATACTTCATCAATGCCTCACCAAGCCCTCACAAAACCTCGCCAAACCCCAACCAAGCCCTCACCAAACCTCGCCAAACCCTCTACAAGCCTTAACCAAGCACTCACCAAGCTCTCTCCAAGCTCTCACCAGGCTCCCCAACCAAGTCAATATGGAGCTGGGTCCTGACACATTTAATAAAAATGATTTAAAAGAAAGAAATAATTATAGAATAAAGATGGAAAAATTAGAAACTTTAACTAAAACAAATTTGAAAAGAATTGCGGGTTATTTAAAAATTAAAGGAAGATCAAAACTATATTTAAGAGAAGATTTTATTAATGAGTTTAAAAAGTTTGAAGAAGAAAAAATTATAAATTTAATTGAAAAAGTCACCACTACTTGCCCTTATATTTGCATACATGAAAAACATAAATATTTTTGCAAAGAATGTAGAGGATCTCAAATATGCATTCATGATAAAGTTAAATATTTTTGTAAAAGTTGTAAAGGAGCACAAATATGTATACATGGAAGAGTTAAGTATCGCTGTAAAGAATGCGGAGGATCACAAATATGTATACATAATAAGCAAAAACAACAATGTAAGGATTGCGGAGGGTCTCAAATATGTGAACATGGTAAACAGAAAGCTTCTTGTAAGGAATGTCGAAAAAAATTAAAAAAAAAAAATGAATTATGATTTAAAGATTTAAAATATAAAATAAAAAAGAGATGAATATAAAATTTTTAACCGTTCAATACGATAATAAAGAAAAATGTTCAAAAGATTTCTTTAATGAAGTAAATAAAGATTTATCAATTTGTGTAAAAGAGAATGATAATTTAACGATTATTGGTATGCCAAATAGTTTAAATGCTGTTGAGGCAACAAAGAATTTAGTATTTTTTGGTTATAAAATTTGTTACCGCTTGGGTAATGTTGATGATGAATTTATTACAAAAGGAGTAAAAGTACACGATGTTAAAGAAGATATTAATTTTGATAAAGAGTATTTTGAAAAAGTAATTAAGATTAGTAATAAAAAAGAAATTAATAGTAATTTGGAAATAATTATTATTTCGTTTGCGGTTAGTTTTAATATATTTATTCCAGATAAAAATAAGTTTTACAAAAAAATAAAAAAACATGTAAAGGATGGGATATCTTCATACTTTTCAATCTCACCACCAGTTAGAAATATGTTTGAAGATGTGGAAAAAATTTATGTCTAGGTAAAACTAATTATGTTATATAACCTAATAATGGTTACATAACAAAAATTTACCTAAATCTTAAGCTAAAAGTTATAGGCGAACCCTTCAGGTCAATCTTTTTCCATTTATTATCTAATATGCTTAAATCAAAGTGATTTATTAGAGTCTCATATTTTATAACTGGAATTGTTGGATAATCCTTTGAGGGAATGTTTGCAAGTAGGTTTGATGGCGAGAGTTTAACAAGTTCACCATATTTAGTTTTATTCATATATGAAGACTTATTATCTACTATACTACACATAAGTCTCAGCGGTTCCTTAATCTGTATATTTGTAGGGTATAATACGCCCGGATTTATAACTTCTGGCACCCCTAAACCAACCGCCAACCCTCTCGTTAGTTTTATTTTAAAGTTCTTATTAGAATAAAGATAGTCAACAGTGTCTGTCTCAATGATTGTTATCTTTGCCTTATCAGTATCATTAAGAAAGATCGATTGAATATCACGCAACGAATATGTGCCAGGTGGTATTATTATTTGTGGTTGATTCTCATCATTTAATAATCTCTGTGGATTCTTGAAATTAATCAATCTTTTGGTTTGTATATTACAATCAAGGAGCTGTATCTCCCTAAGATTTTTCAGCGGTGGATCTAAATAAATCCTTGTTTCAGACTCATACATGGTTATGCTCAACATTTTTTGTTTGATTACATCATATTCATCTTTTTAAATTTCCATTGACGTAATCACATTCCTGAGCGACGTTAGAAACCGGCCTTTTTAAAAGTAAACATAAAATCTACTTTTCGATTTCAAATCCACTTTGCATTTTGCTTGTTGCTATGTCGTAAAAGTATGCAATCTATTGTTCTACACGTGAACGCTAATTCACAAACAATGATAATCACGTGAAATGGTCATGAACTACCGAAATAGATACCACGCTAACCCTCCACCGATAATTATAAATGTTAATATACGCACTTCGTGCTCGCTTTGTGGATTGGTTTCATGTTGCGTAGTCACGTCCGGCTTCGCCGGGGAGGTCTCCGACTTTTCATTTTGCGTTGGAGAGATTTTTGGTTTCGGATTTGTCTCAACTATTGAATGAGGTAACTTTAACTTTGAAGATCCTAAGTTATGACTTATTCCAACCGGTTTTGATTCATTGTTTAGGGAATTATTAGCCCCAAATTTCATATCATTAGTCGCTTTCATAAGTTTGTTATTATATCCAACCACGCTCTCTGTATTTATGATCATATTACTTGGCATCAACCACAAACCTGGCGCAATAGCTAAATCAAGCCGTAATTTCGCTTCTTGTACAGATAATTGATATCTTTGTATAGAACTAGAAATGTCATTCTCAATCACGCTACTTTCAAATAAAGCCAAGAATTCTTGTTGTGTCTCGATTGCTCCACCACCATTACCATAAATCGAGTTTCTAGTGTTAACTTGTGCTCCTAATATACAGTAAACAAAAGCTTCGGCGGATCGATTCAATCTACCAAGTCCAGCTTTAGTGAGTCCATGTCCATTTGTAGGAATAAACCAAGCATATTTGAAATCAGCAAAGTCATCATTACGAATGAATGAGATTAGATCACCTTTTTCTTTCTTACCACCGTCATCAGCGAATTTAACTCCTTCACCGGGCCATTGATCTGCTTCTTTATCATAATTTCTTACTACATGTACATTTTGGTATCCCCCTCCTTTCCCATGATATCCAGAACCATAATCGAGAAATATATCTCCCAATCCTCCGTTTCTACCACCTTTCCATCTAAAGTCTGAGTTTTTTGATATGCTAAATTCTGCACACAAACGTTGATATGCTACTTTACTATAGGGATTATTGTTTATTACAAAGGGCTGCTCATCAGGTAAGGGAAGGCCTAGTTCATACAGTATTCGTCTTATTGTGAAATATATATGAAACTTAATGAAGCTATTCACTACTTTGGGATAATTTAGACTTTCAAAAGGACTAATCCCACAACCAGATGTTGCACACCAAACTGCAAAGTTAAGTTGCTGAGGCCAATAGTTCATATCAGATCCATTCAACCATTTTCTACTTTGTTTACCAAACTCGAAAGTCACAACTTGATTGGTAAAAACATCACGCATCTTTGCTGTGAATTTCTTTGTATTTGAAACATATATATCTAGTGAGGTTAACATTTTTGTTATGTCAGTTGTAAAGTCATCAAATTTAATAGCTGGTATAGGATAACTTTGGTTAGTCATGGTTAAACTCTTTGGAAATGAATTCAAGTTATTCGATTCACTCAGACCTAAATCTTGCCATAATAATGTTTTCAAATTATTAGAAAGATTTTCAATCCATGTTTTCCCAGTAGGATCATCATTAGACATGATTGTTGTTCCATTAACTTTCCACTTAATATATCCTCCAAATGAATCATTCACAAATGTAAATTTATCAAGGTTGGCCTTTGGGTACCTATTTATAAAATACATCCATAGTGTCATTTTATTACTTTTGTAATAAGATGAAAAAGTCTTTAGATTATATAAGGAAAAAATTTATAAATCACAAATATCTAATCCTAAATCTTCATAAAGTTGTTTTTTCATTTCAGGTTTTATTTTTCCAATCCAAATAATTTTTTTAGCTCGTTTACCATAAAACATAATTTTTTCTCCATTAACTTTCCATTTAATATATACAATATATATACAATCTTCATATACAAATTGGCTTAGATCAGCTTTTGGAAAGGCTTTTTTAAAAATATAAAATGACATTTTAAAATTAACATCTCTCTTTTTTAAATCTAATCTCAAATGAAAAATTTATTGTCTTGGTGCAGTTAGCTCTTTTAATAGATCTGCTCGAACTTCTCTTCTTATCTGCGACATGTTTAAGTTTTTTTCGCTATCTCTCCTAAATTTTTGACGAATTTCTAGTTTTAGTTTTTGAAACTTTTCCAACTCTGCTAAAATTATAGAAAATTCTTGATCAGATATAACATTATCTTTCAAAGCCTTTGAAACCAAGTCGTTAATGGTGTTTAATTTTGATTTTGCAATTGCAGCGGTTTGTTCGTGTTTACTAACTTTATTTGAAAGTCTTTTTGATGCTGCACCAAATCCAACAGATAATCCGCCACAAATTCCGCCTACAACACCCAACGGAACACCAATAATAGCTCCAAAACCGGTAAGAGAAGTTCCAAGTCCACTTGCAGATAGAATAACTGAAAGCACACCACTACAAACACTGATTTTTGTAAATATTCCTCTCACCCTATTATATTTTTTCCTTACATCTTCATAATGTTTAATTTCTCTCTCGAGATTTTGTAATACTTCACTCGATTTTTGTAGTCTGAAATTAATAGGATCTGAATTATTGGGTAATCCAGGGTAAATTCTGTTGTATTCATCCATATTATATTTTACTACTCAACATGTTATCTTTAAATTTGTTACTTTCTCTTTTTTATACTTTCAACAAAATACAAAACCACAGCCATTATCAAAAGCCAAGCATTCTTACCTAAAAATCCAATAACCTCACCAGCTGTTTTAAATAGAAAGCTAACTATTGCACCAACCATTCCTGGCAATATTTCGCCCAGTTTTTTACCTAAAGTTTTCAACCCATTACCAACACCTTTTCCTAATTTGGATAGACCTTTTGAAAGATTAGAAACGATAACACCAATAACAGCACCAACAGCGCTAACAACAGCAAATACTGTAAACCCATACTTTTTGAAGATGTATTTTAATCTCTCACGTAATGGTAGATTTTTAAGTATTTCTTCTTTTCGACTCTCAATATCTGATATTTGTTCTTCTATATAAATTGTTTTATTTCTAATTTGTTCATTTAATTTATCAACCTCTGATTGTAATCGCTCTTTACTTTGCTCTAAATTTGATAAATTTAATTTACCCTCCTTATATTTGTCTATTTCTTCTTTGTATAATTTTACTTCATCCAAAAGTTTCTCACCTTGTATTTTTAATTCTATATTCTGTTTAACAGTTTGATCAAAAAGACTTTTATTATCAGATTTTTCTACCTGTTGTTTCTCAATGAATACACGAAGTTCTTTTTCTCTTTCTACATATTGGTTAATCTCATCTGTACGAGTTGCTAAAAGTGATTCTATTCCTTGTACTGCATTAAGTAAATCATTATGTTGATCATTAACTTCATTCAATTGTGATTGGACATCATTATATATACCCAACATGCTTTCATAATCAGCACCAAGAGCTTTTCTCATTGTTTTTGGTAAATCTTCAATCTTAAGATTTCCATCTTTATCAACCACTGTATGCGACGCAGAATTAATCCTATTACTAAATCTAACGATTAAACTACCATCTTCTCCAAAAGTTACATTAAATGTTCCGTCATCGGTATTGTAATTTGGAAAATATCTTTTTAGTTCTTTCCCCGCTTCTCTCCTTCTATCATATTCCTCATCTTTTTCCCTAATATTTGCCGGTTTTTTCTCTTCATCTTTTATTTCCCATTGAAGCCTTTTTCTCTCCGCCATATATTCTGAATAACCAAGATAACCCTGATCAACAGATGTAGATGTATTTGGACTTTGGTAAAATGTATTATCTTCATCATCATCATTATCATCATCATCTCCTTTTGGTAAATCCACTAATGATATATCTTCTGCTTCTGCCATATTTAGATTTTTTACTCATCAGTAAGAAATCTTTAAATCGTACACAGTGAAGTATCTATAAAAATTTACTAGCCATATAACCTAAGGCTAACATACCACCGCCTACATATGCCATTTCGCCCATCTTTTGATTATCGCTAGGTCTATAATAATCAGTGAATTTAGGTTCATCGAGCAAAGCTCTCCCCGACTCCGTCGGTTGCATTTGTTCATATAATGCAAATTGTTCATTTGTAGTTGAAATATTTTTTGATGCTTGATATTTTTCATCTTTTTTCTTTATTTTCCAATCCATTAGTTTTTGTCTTTTTTCCTGATATTCTGCATAATCTCTTTGATATTTTTCTAATGCTTTATCGTGTCTTATTTTTTCTGTATCAGTTTTATTTCCTGATAAATATTTTGCGAGATATGATCCTCCAACAAAAGCTGATGCATTTAATACTGCTCCTCCAATCATAAATAGTATTGATGCCATTTTTATATTCGTTAATTTGGAAGTATCTTTTGTTCCTCTAAATATGTTTTTAGGTACATACTACCCGATAATACAGCAACCCATTTTGCATAATTTGTAATACTTGAGGATGGGTCGTTCATAAATGATTCTTTCATTGCTTTTTTAGCAACATAACCAACACCAGCTGCTAATCCGATAAGGACTGCAGAATCAGTAACAGTTTTCACAAGTTTATTTTCGGTTGACATGATTTTTTACTACATCAGTAAGAAATCTTTAGATGACTTTAGGAGATTAAATTACATCATTCCAATTTTTGGTCTATCTATCGGTTGTGGTTGTGTTGGTTGTGGTAATTGTGGAACTTGTGATAAATCTGGTATCCTATTTTTATATTCAGTGTACCCATCTCTAGCTTTTTCCCGATATCTCATAAAAAGATCAAACGCTGTAAAACCTAATCCAACAATAGATAAAACAGTAGTAAAAGATAACTCTGGCATCCATGATTTTGATTCGCCATCTTCATTAGTCTCTTCTTCCTGTTTCATTTTTTCTTCACGTTTCATTTCCCTAGCTAATGCTTCTTTTGCTTTTTTATTATATTCAGCTAATTTCTTACCTGCTGCTACTTTTTTAGGATCTTTTTCCCGTTTTTTAGTATCTTTATTTTCCGGTTTGGGATCAGCTGTAATTTGTTCCGCAAAGCGGTGAGGGGCTTCACCCCGATCAACAACTTCTTCTGACATTATTTTATTTCCAAAGTAAAGAATCTTTAAATCAGTTGTGCTTAGTAAACAGTATCATACCCATCAACACCTTGCTTTGTAGTCTGATCAGTTTTGTTAGAATCATCTGTATTAGTACTTGTAACTTGCTGTATTTTTCCTATTTTAACATGCTTAGCAACCTGAAATATACCACTAGCAAGTGCCGCCAATCTTCCTGCTTTCAATGCTAATAGTCCTACAATGTTTGTTAGTTCACGATTAACTAAATCATCATTCTTCAAATCTACAAAAAGAGCTTCTATATCATCAACTGGAACTAAATATGAAATAAGTTTGGAAACTAATTGAAGGGATGAATCAACCAATCCACCATTAATTTTTTTACCCATTACCGCTTGATATCGATTAAAATATTTTTCTACATCTTTTTCTGTTAATTTTTTTATATCCCCCAAACTCATTTCAACACCCAAATATTCCTTTGTGGTACCAAGAGCTGCCAGAATAGCTAGTGATTCCTGTTTAATTTCAAGTTCATTATCATTATTATCTTTTACCTCTGCCTTTCCTACAGTCTTTTCATCACTAATATAATCTTCCGGCATGGCCGGGGAGAGCTTCGCTCGATCAACTTCTGTCATCTTATAATTTTCTAATAATACAAAGATTCTTTTAAATCGGCTACGCCGGCCCGAAGGAAATCACCGAAGGGATCTCCAAATAACAATTGAATGGGTAACGTAAACATAAACATAGTCTAGAATATTTTTCAGTTTTTAATAATTGCATAAATTTTTTACATGATTCATAATCCAAATCACCACCATAATCTTCAAAAAACATCTTCATACCTTTTTGCGATGGATTATGAAATGAGACGACATAAGCCACATTTTCTCGGAAAGGTTTTGCAATTGATGTTAATTGCTGAGTGAGAACCCAAACTGATAAACCATGATGCCTTCCGGAGAATGCCAAATCTATAAACTTGTTTGATCTTTTCTTCAGATCATTAGATACAGCGCAATCGTCTAAAATTATTAATGTGTTTGTTCCAGAGAATAAAGTTTGGCAATCAGTTAATAATTCATTAATCTCGTCTATATTACTAGCATCGGGTGACAATACATAGAATCTCTTATCCCCGCGAGCAAAATTATGATATGTTTTATTCTTAGAATAAGTTGGGCATATTAAAACAATGTAATCAAAAACTTTTCGGAATGGCCCTCTTAGTTGATCTATGATGTATTTTGTTTTTCCACAATTTGTTGGTCCGGTTATGATACAGTGGAATGGTATTTTTTCTCGTAGTTCTTCCATGATTTTGTATCATAACATAAGGTTTTAAATTTTAGATTCTCAGTACTTAATTGATCTCAAACCTGAATTCATTATTTCCATCATTGCATCTGCTACAACAAACATATAACAGGTTACAGTGCCAGATCCGCTTTGTTTTCTTTTAATTTCTAGTTTTACCCCATCCCTTGTATTGTTTAAAACCAAACCTCCACCATGAATATCATTATCAGGGTGAGTTCTCAAATCAACCCATAATGCAAACTTGTCATAATAAAAATCCCTTTCTTTCATGTCAATCCTGCTCCTCCCTTCTGTCTGTCCAAATCTTTTCTTAACTGACTCCCAGATATCAGAAGGTATCATACCCTTAGAGTATAAACGATTTGGTACACCATCAACATCTATATTAATCGAGGTTATCCCTGGATTGTAAAAACTTTCAGAGTTTCGAGCTCCTGCAGTGTTGGGTAATTTAAACAAAAATAATATTCCTGTCATTGACCTTCTAGGTAGATTAATATGCTGGTTAATAACAGTGTCCCCTCCTACGGAAAAAGTAAAAGTTTTGTGAAGAGTAACATTTTCGTAAAAGAATCCTTTTCCAACCTGATAAGCTGCTTGTGCCTCACGAGCTAAGTATTCGCTTGAAATGGAAGAATATTCTAACTCTAGGTTTTTGATTGAATACGTGGGGGTCTTTGTAGTATCAGAAAAAACAACAATATCAGAAACAGGGGCTAGCGTAATCTCAAAGATAAGATGATTATCTAGGGCTTTTGGATAGAAAACTCCGTGATCTTTTAGAATAGGGTGATTTAGTGGAATATGATACTTGTTATTATGCACTGATGCAAGAGCTACTTCCCTAACATCTTGAGTTTTCTTATCACCGGAATTTGTCCTTAGTTTTCTCATGTTTTCTGAAGAAATACCTTGTCTTAATTTATCCCCGCGATCCTCATCTGATAAAAATAAATCATGATATGTTTGAAATAGATCGTATCTTTGGGTATCTTGTAATGTTTCACCACCAAAAAGAACCCTTAATCTGGATACAAGATTACTGCTCACATTATTCACAAGGGTGTTATTAGCATGCCCATCAACTTCCAAATCAAAAAGTAGAGATACACTCCCAGGTACAATCACTAAATTATCAGAAAGTTTGGGGATATTTATATATAATGTTTCTCCAGGACTGGCCGAGGATGGATTTAATGTAATTCTATTCAAAGTTGATTCTGCTTTCAACCCAAATGGTTCTCGTGGAATTCTGTTTGGATTAATTTTTTCAGACGTCATTGTAATTTATAAGATACTTTGGCTAATCTTTAAATGAATAACGAAAAGATATCAAAAATATCGGCGAAGCAGGCCGCGCCAATACTTTCAAAAATATATTATTCAACTGAAGGATACTGGAAAGGATATTCTGCGATTCCTAAATTAGCTGAAAAGGCAAAAGTAAGCGAAGATGAAGCAAAACAATGGTTAGAGAAACAAGCAATATGGCAAATATATCTACCAGCTCCAAAATATATTCCAAGACCACACTGGACTGTTGATATACCTAATCAAATTCATCAAGCTGACTTGTTATTTTTACCGCATGATAGTGTTGGAAGAAAAACATATAAATATGCATTAGTTGTAGTTGATATTGCCTCGAGATATAAAGATGCGGAACCGTTGACTTCAAAAGAAAGTCGTGAAATTTCAAATGCTTTTACAAAAATATATTCTAGAAAGTTAAAATATCCTAAAACATTAATGGTTGATCCAGGAAAAGAATTTATGGGTGAAGTTACAAAACTTATGAATTACCATAATGTTAAAATACAAAGAGGTGAAGCTGGAAATCATAGAGCCCAAGCATTTGTTGAAAGTGCAAATAAAATATTGGGTGAGCGATTATTTAGTCATCAATATGCACAAGAAATGGTAAGTGATGAACGATCCAGAGTATGGGTGAAACGATTACCTGATATTTTGAAAACTTTGAACAATACACCAACTAGAATAACTGGAAAAGAACCTGATAAAGCCATTAAAATGAAAGAGGTTGAACTTGAAACAAAAAGATATAAGAGAGTTGTTGGTCTTGATGAGGTTAGGTTACCAATTGAGGTTAGTGTTAGATATTTATTATCTTCGGGTGAGCTTGAGGGTGGTGAAAAAAGACGAGCCACAGATCCTATTTGGAGCATAAAAGTTTATTATATTTCCGGAAGTAAGGTTTCTCCTAATCAACCGGTTTTATATTATTTAACTGATGGGCCGAGGCGTGGATTTGTAAGAGAAGAATTGCAAGTTATTCCTTATGATACGCAGTTACCACCTAATTCTGTTTTAGTTAGATAATGACCATATGGAAGAGTATGTATTCCATCTTCTTGAATGATCCTCTTATCATCATCAGCAGATAGTGCAACTTTATTAACAGTTTCAGTATAAACAAAATGCTTATAACTTCTTATTACAGGCATTTCTCTCATCTGCTTTGCTTTGGTATTCAAACATTCCTTGTAATCATCAAATCTTATACTATTTTCTACAACTGATTTTTTAATTCCTTTATCCTTTTTTATCTCTTCACCATCATCCATCCTGAAAGCATATAGCTTAGCTCGTAGACCAACAAATTCGGTTATTATTCTACCGCCAGCTTCATCTTTAAACTTACCAATTACTTTTTTATTTACACCCGTCTCAATACCTGATGAATGATTTTTAGGGTAATTGCTGGTGTCAAACATTTCTCTAACATCAGGGCTTATATCCTTATGGAAATCCTCAGTTTCTATATCATATACAAGACTATCTGTATCTGTCATAAGTAATTTAGCTTTTTCACCATATTTTGGTTTAATATAATTATAATGAAAGTCATACATCATTGCTTTACTTATATCTAAAATACACATTCCTAAGTAAATAGGTTTATTGTAATTTATATGTGTTATATTCATATGTACTGCCATAAGATTTTCAGAAAAAATAGTTCTACGATTATAGTTAGCTTTTGATATTAATTTTCTTGCTTCTTTCTCATTAGTTACCAATCTTATATCAACCCTTTTTCTAAGATTTTCCATTGTTTTCCCAAATACAGAGTTGTTCATAAGTTTGAAGAAATCTTTTTCAAAGTCGTTTTTCGCTTGTGCTCTCAATTTTGTATTCAAATCTATGTAAGGTTTTAACCATTCAGACTCTTCAAATGTAATTCCTCTATGAATCTTTGTTATTTCTAATCCCAGGCTTTCATATTTTTTTAGAGTTTCGTGGTGAACTACATATTTTTTCTTATCATTTAGGTTTGGTATTAATTTCTCAACCCTATTAACCTTAATTCTTTCCGGGGCAGACGGATAATCACTATGTAAATCATGAAGATGTTGTGGATATTTTAAATCAACCTCTAATATACATGGTATATTTCTCCAATTTTTTAGCTCTTCTTTAGGTATCCATCTTAAGTCATGAGTTGGGAGTGGTTTACTCATTGCTCCACCATACAAGTTGTTTGCATCTAGATATTGTATATAATTTGTAGTTATTTTAGGATCATATTCTTTCATGTACGGGTTATTTGCTTTAGCATATCTGTTTGATATTTGAGCTATGCCGCCTCTAACACCTTTCTCAATCATAATTAACATATCAATGTCGATTATCATCTCCAATTCAATTTTGGTTAATTTTAACATTGCATCCCAAGCCAGTCCGGGTGCTGTATAATACCAGGCGGGGTCCAAACCATAATTTGTTTGACAAACATCTCTAAAGTTTTCAAAAACATCAGCTAATAATAACACATCAGACTGTAGATATAGATTAAGGTAATCTCTCATTGTTTTCATATTAAAAGTTTCCCATACCTTTTTAGCATGTTCATAATCATCTTCTGAAATATCTTCACCTCTAAGTTTTGAGTAAAAAGATTCCTTTGACGGAAGTTGGGTTTCGTTTAATTTATCAAAATCATCAAGATAATCATATGGGAATACTCCCTTTCTCAATAATAACTTTAATTCTTCACCTACAAAATACTTTGTAATTTCATGTAGGTTTTTATCTGTTGGATTAAGACACCTACTTCCTTTTATTACACCTTTACAAACATCACACTTTCCACATTTAGTAAGATTACTAGACAAACTATCAAGGCTGGACGACATAAATTTTAATGAATCTATGAACCTGATATCTCTCTTAACATCTATCATCTTATCACTTTCTTTATCTTTAAAGGTGTCAACTACAATCTCTTTTGAGAAAGAAATATACTTTTCCTCATTATTAGGTATAAGTTTTATTTTACCTTCTGTTTTTGCAAGATTATTAATAAATAGATGTGCATCATATCCCGATAAATTGTGAATTATAACTGGAAAGAATTTTGGAATCTTATAATTTAAATTGCATTCATTATGTGCCGCACCTCTATACTTTCCTGTAAGATGACAGTGATCTATTACCTTATCTTCACCTAATTCTTTCTCACATATATGGCAATGAGTTGCGTTTTCATAGTTTATTTTTTCATCTTCAGTCATATTATTCTTATTAAACTTTTTGGATCTTTTTACATTATAACTAATACATTTTTTATAAATTTCCTTAAATTCTTTTTCTAGATATTCAACAAATTTCTGTGCCACATCATCTTCTGAAGATTTAGCCGTATATCTATAAAATCTTGATTTACATATATTTTCATTAAAACTCTTAATATAACAGCCAAATGCAACTGGTTTGTGGGTTTGATATTTATTTGTAAAACTTTTGCTTTTATCTAGGGGCTCATTATTTTTTATTTGTTTCAAAATACACTCAAAATCTGCATAGGCAACAATAGGTATTCTCATTTTTTTCACAAAATTTTTAAAAGAAATAAAACACGGGCTACCATCTTTATTTTTTAGCATATCAATCCTTGCTTCTTTGTATAAATAACAATACCCTTCGTGCTTTTCCAATGTGCTTTTTAAATGAAAAGGATTCAAACAATTATCACAAAAGTACAACTTACATTTACGTTTAGTAACTTGTCTTCGTATAAGAGCACTAATATTCTTTATTAAAACAAAGTGTTTATTTGGCTCTTCATTTGTTTCTTCTGTTAATAAAAGTAATCTAATCAGTTTAAATCCTCTTTTCATACTTCTTTTTATAGTATATACTCCTATTTTTTTATCATATCCAAATATTGAAATATCATAATCATTTTGGTTTTCAAAATTAGCAACATCTTGATCTGAAACTGGAAAATTAATTCCATTCCAATTAAAATTCTTTGATTGTTCAATTAATTCTTTAGTTATTCTTTGTGGGTTTTTATCAGTAGGATAAACGGCTCTTGTTACACACCACTTGAAACATTCATTATCATTATTCTTGGGGTTAATAAGAGCATTCCTGTTTAACAATTCTTTTGGTAATTGAATATAAGATCCTCCTAAAAGTGGAACAAAACGATCTATAAAAATGTCAAAGAATAGTACTCGTTCAAATATCCAACCAGATCCATTATCTATAAATTTATCAAATAATCTAAGTTGTTCATTTGTTAATCTATCAAATAATTCTGATAAATCTGTTGCCTCGAGAACAATTTCTGATTTTTCAGAAGGAAAGGACCTATCACGGTATACAATTTTCTCTGTAATAAGATCTTTTCTCTTGAACACACATGTAAATATAAATTTTGTCTTTAATGATTTTTGTGTTTCAACTCTCTTTCTAAGTAAATCTATAACTTTTGGTTTGATTTTATGTAAGAATGTCTTTTCATCATTCTTTTCATTTCCTTCAATCCTATAACTTAAATAATTACCATTAATAGCTGATTCAAATTGTCTTGGTGTAAAATCTTCCTCAATTTCTTTTTCCTCATTTCTTGCTCCTTCCTTCTCATAATCCCTATTATTTTTTCTTTCACCTTTCTTATTATCACTTTTAGGCGGTGGTTTTATTTCTTTGGGCTTATTTACTTTTTTATATCTTTCTATAAAATTTTTAGCTACTTTTTCTACTTTATTTTTTGCTGCTACTGCCTTATTTTTTACTTTTTCAGGTATGTATGGTTTTACTACATTCCAAAACTTGTTTATTGCATTTCCTAAAAAAGTATTTTGTTTTGGTTTTATTACAGGCGGAGGTGGTCTTTTTGGTGGTTGTTTTGTTTTTATTATAGGCGGTGGTGGTCGTGGAGGACCTCTTCTGAGACGATTAGGCGGGAGGCCTGGTGGAGTTCCCGGTCGGCGATTGGGCGGTGGGCCTGGTGGCGGGCTATCTGAATTAATTCGACCCGGTGAACCAGGCATTGGTTGAGGAATAATTAAAGTTGGTAAATTTGGTTGATTTGCTGGCCTTATTTGTTGTGGTTCAATTTCTGGAATTGGAAGAGGTAAATTTGGTTGATCTATTGGCCTCATTGGCGTATTACGTAGCTCATTAACAATTCCAGCAATATTAGTAATAATTTGTTGAATATTATTAATTACTTCAGGAATATTACTCAACTCTTGAACAAATTCTCTTTTATTAAAACGCGATCGACCAGGAATATTATACCATCTGGCCAAATGTTTCAGTTGCACAACATTTAATCTTCTTAATTCTTGTTCCATTTTGTATATTAATTCTTCTTCTTATTAAATTATTATTTCTTTCTTTTAAATCATTTTTATTAAATGTGCCAGGACCCAGATTCACATTGATTTTGCATATCTCCACATTGGCTTGGTTGAGGTTTGGTGAAGGTTTGGTAAGGGTTTGGTTTGGAGTCTGGCGAGGGTTTGGTAGGGGTTTTGGTTGGGGTTTTGTGAGGGCTTGGTGAGGCCTTGATGAAGTATTTATGAAATTTCGGCAAGAGCCCCGTATTGTCCAGTTTATAAAATCCTTATTATTTAAATAAAATCGAAATAAAATCGAAATAAAATCGGAATAATAAAATGTGCCAGGATCCCCATAATCACACAGCAGCGCTACTCTGCGTAACATTTGTCGTTCTTCAGGCCAAGAGGCGAACCAAGTGTGCTATAATGTGTAACGTTCGTCGTACTAAGATGACGATGAGAGGTATTTATATTTTGCTGTATTCTTTCCGTTTTAATATAATTAATAGCAATGTGGAAAACAGAAAACTAAAGGTGATCTTTTAGATCATAACAATTAATTACATCCAAATATAAAGTACAAATGCAGGCAACTCTCTCATAGCGACCACCTCTCGTAAGCGACCACCCCTCGTAAGCACCATTTTGTCAATAACCGTTTTGTTCCTCAGTCAAATACTATTTCAAAAACTCTCTCGTAAGCGACCTCTACTCAAATTTCTTAAGCGATCGCGACCACCTTTTACGCCAGAAATTTGGCAGTTTTCTTTGTTTTCTGTTTCCGTTAAGCGACCACCCGGTATGATCAGGTATGATTGTGAGAAAATCATTACTCGAACGTCACAAAAGTTCAGTTTTAAACAGCGCCGTCGACCAGAATGCTGACAGATAATAACAGTTGGTTTGCTCACCAAAAAGATGGCTGTAATACGATCTGAAGATAACCAAGTGATAACCATGTTAGAGTGATATTTGATATGCAAAAGGAGCGAATCAATGCTGCATGATAAGCAAAGGAAGACGATTTGGTGTTCTATTTTGATTCCCAGGTATTGTTCGCTGAAAATTGAACTTCAGATGATTTTGATTAACAAGTGACACATTTTAAACTGCATTGTACTTTTCCCGAATCGTTGAAAACGTCGTTTACTTGCCTAATTTTAGCTTATATGTATTTATGTAATTACGTTAATCAATTGAGTTTGAGCCTATCTTATTGATTTTTCTCGTAAGCGACCACTTTGTTGTGCAGCAAGGGTAGTCGCCTACGAGAGAGTTGACTGTAATTTGTCTCAAGTACTATTTCATATGCCAACCCGTCACTGACCAC
Source organism: Ricordea florida (assembly GCA_949710005.1). Taxonomy (NCBI): domain Eukaryota; kingdom Metazoa; phylum Cnidaria; class Anthozoa; order Corallimorpharia; family Ricordeidae; genus Ricordea; species Ricordea florida. The sequence continues at coordinate 13,206,104 of OX453280.1, forward strand.
TTCAAGTTTGCCTATGGATGCTGGATAACAACACTTCAGGACACAAGGAAGTCAAGTCACTTAACCAACAAGTTATGCAGTTAAACAACAAAACATATAATTCCAACTTCTATCCAAAAGCATCTATTTTCTACAAAAAATGTTATCTCTATTCTTCTCTACAGTAAGAAACACAATGATGACTTTCAAACAAGAAACGCTTGTCCTTCCCCAAGAAAAAAAAAAACACGTCTGGACATCCCAGGATCTATGGCAAAAGATTAAACGAATTGACTCTTACTACAAAACATCCTTACCACTACAGGGGCTTAGCCAGACTATAGATCTGTAGGCCTGTGCTTAAAATGTTTTGGCCTGATCACTTCCCCTTGTAATAATTAGAGGTTGTTGGGTTGAACTATAAACTCAAAGGGCTGCTGAGGTCAGTGCGTACTAGTCATGCCTGCTATTTTCAAAATATATAGAGATGAAAGTCAGCCACGCCAACACCTAGACAAAAAACTGCGCAAGATTTCCGCACAGGCCCCTACTTCAATATGCATGCAGCGGATGAATTGTTTAGGGTAACGCACATGTAAAGATTTCTTGTTATCGATTGCAGAATGAAACAGTCTGGCTACAGCATGCATAATGAAGTAGGGACCTGTGTGGAAAACATTCCAAAAACTGGCTAAGCCCCTGCACTAGACAAGAGATAACACTCCAAACAAAGAGAAAACCAGTTCCAGTATCCACAATGAAATGAGCATTACAGACTTAAGAAACTTAAAATGAAAAGGAACAGGTGTCAGTCAATACAACTGAAGTTTTCAAGGATTAATTTTAGTTTTTTATCGTGAGAACTATGTATTTCAACTTAAATGTTCTATTATGCAATTAAACTTACTCTTTTAATGACACATATCATATCGATCTTATTGATACTGGCCATGATACATAGAAACAAAGGACATTCCCAAACATTAACATCAATAATTCCTACAAATTCTAGACATCCTGATTTCACAGCAAATATTACTGCCAAGCTGGGGCGATTAAAAAACTCTCACATTCTGCACTTCAAGAGGTAGAAAATAAATATTCACACAGCCATCTGGTATAAATATAATTAAATTAGTGATTTGGGAATAAACCCCCAGTGGAAACACTAAACGTTTAACTAACGCGACTGGATTCAATCAAATATTTAGCAGAAACCTTCTAATAAGCAGACAGTAGCTAAAATCCCCAAATTTATTTCCCTTATTAACTGTAAGAAAAAAAAATTATACAAGCACCTAAAAAGTAGCTGAAAAGACTATTTACACTGTTGACAACCTGCATTTATGCTTACATGCAAACATGCTGAACAGGCAAACAATAAGGCCACATCTTATGAAGACATGCCTTCTGTAAAACCAATGCATTCCGTATTGAACCAATGCTAACACACATACAATTTATACATAAATTTTCAAAACCATCACCTAGCAGCTGAGCCAGCAAACATAAACAAATGTAAACATGTTTCAAATTAATACAACAAATAAATTATTATCAGGATGTTACATGTCAATAATTGTAAATGTAAATAAAAAGCATTTATTGTCGATAAAAATCGATACCAATTAATGCACAACTATCAAAAGACGATAACAGTCCACCACAAAATTTCATGTCGGATTATCAATTCCTATTGATATCATCGATTTCATTTCAATGTTCAAAAACAGTAAAAATACTGCGAGTAAGAATTGTTTTGTTGTCAATAATAATCAATAAACTGCAATCGAAATTGACTACCACTCTTTACAATATTGTGATTATCGACTTTTATGAAAAAATATCACTTGTCGATAATTAATTGACAGTTTTAAAGCATTATCAAGTTTTCGACTTGCTTTCCAATAATCCATTTCAATCGACATGCTGATATTATTCAGAAAATTGAAAATCCAGTTTTCAACAATCTCCATTTTCTATGTAATGACATTAATTGATCATCGCATTGATCATCTCCATTTTCTAAGCCACTGTTTTCAGAATCTCTGTTAAATTGAAAGTTCCTGAGCTCTAATGTGACACAAAGACTTCATCACACGCTGACACATACTAAGGATTACATTACAGGTACCTTAAGTTCATTACGCATGCTGTAGCCGTACGGTTTCGTACTAAGAAATGTTTGCACGCGCACTTCCCAAGACAATTCAACTACAGCATGCATAACGAAGTAGGAACCTGTGAGAAAATCTCACCAAAGATAATTTTCCTTAGTCAGTTTGATCGGTAGATCTCAGTGGAGCCATTTGAGATAGCTGCTCCTCAACCATCGCGATGCTGGCTGGGAACAATGGCATCGTACTGTTGGGAATCTTGAGATTGCCTCCAACACTACGTTATGTCCCGATAAACTCACGTTTGCAAACCACACACGATTGAATAAAATCACGATTGTAATTCCGCTTTGACGCTGTTGATCGTTCACGCTCAGATATTGAAAACTAAAAACGTTACAGGACAAAGGTTCCTTTTCCCACGTGCTACTAATGGAGTAGTACTTACATCTAATTGGTTAATCTGTCATTGTTCATTTCCGATCATTATTCCCCACGATTAAGTGATTGACATGTTTATTTGAAGAAAGTAATGTAAACCCAAACGAATAAATGAGTTAATTGATAGTGAAAACTAAAACCCTAACATAAACGCGCAATTTCTGACAGTACATAAAAATTGACTGCAATTAGTTAGATCATCGGAACTTTATCTTCCCTTATGATCATCTTAATCCTTAACTCTCCCCAAACCAAACTCTTGTAAACACCACGATACCTCTCCCTGATATTACTAGACAAGTAAGCTTACTTCTTGAACCATAATTAGGCGTAACTATATTTATCATCCCTCTCGAAGTGAGGTTACTAATCGTGTCGCTTTCGGTCAGACCACGTGGCTCGCAAGCCCGAGTAAATCGAGCCGAGAGTTTTTATATATGTATATCTATTGGGGCTTTCCATTCACCGAAAATTTTCGGTTTGAATTTTTGAAAATTTCTGTCTCGAATAGAACGGGCTAATTCTCGGTCGTCACGTGGTCAGTTTTTTGCCTCAGGCTTCTTGACGCCGCTTTTTGCATGTATTCAAAATAGCGGGTGTCGCGCAGCAACCGATTATGGGCGATTATGATCCTAATTTCATTTTTAATTCGCTCTTGTTCGATGATGAAAACGAAATACCCTTAGTGGCTGCAGTTTCGTGCTCCAAGTGGAGACGTCGGAACCGTATAAATGGCTTCATGCAAGAGACGGCTCCTTCATAGTCGCAGCCGGAATTTTCTTTTTTTTTTCTTCCAAAGAGCATGCGAGGAGACTAGAGAACCGTCCGACTGGAAGTTTTTGAATGCAACACAAGAATTTTTTAAATTCCGAAATTTCCAATTTCGGGAACACTGAAAAGGTTGTCCTAAATTTTTGAAAATCATTTCCGGAAAAGATCTGTTCCATTCGATTCCTACGCGATCGAGGGGGGCGTAAGGGGGGTCCGAAAACTGCAAAACCGCACAGAAATACGCCAAAAAACCCCAAACCGCACGTACATGGAGGCCGCACTATTAAAGCTAAAGTTACCAAGTTTTGTGTTACATTCTGAGGTTACTAATCGTGTCGGTTCCGGTCAGACCACGTGGCTCGCTAGCCCGAGTAAATCGAGCCGAGAGTTTTTATATATGTATATATATATATATATATATATATATATATATATATTTATTTATTTCCTCGCGAAGCGAGGTTACTAATCGTGTCGGTTCCGGTCAGACCACGTGGCTCGCAAGCCCGAGTAAATCGAGCCGAGAGTTTTTATATATGTATATATATATATTTATTCCTCGCGAAGCGAGGTTACTAATCGTGTCGGTTCCGGTCAGACCACGTGGCTCGCAAGCCCGAGTAAATCGAGCCGAGAGTTTTTATATATGTATATATATATATATATTTATATATATGTTTATATATATCTATATTTTAAAGGTGTCCGTTCGCAGGCCAGGTTACCTGGCAATAGTAACGCACTTGAGAACGCTGAATTTCCGCCATTATTCGGTGATGCCTTTTTGAAAGTAATGTAAATTTTGTGAAAACCGATTTCACTCGTCCTGGAAGTACATCCCAGCAAGGTGATCTCCAAGATATTCAAGAAATATTAGCACGAGATCGTCGCCGAGTAAGTTCGAATACCGTGAAAATCAACACGAGGAAAGCACGACTCAAAGCAGGGATAGAGAAACGACAGCAGGGAGAATAACAACAGAAATCGCAGCCAAGACAACAACTGCTCGCTCCAGAAAAAGGCAAACGAAACAGCAGGGAAAAGGACCAGGAATTCAATCAAGTTAGTTTTGAATTTGAATGTGTTATTGATAGAAATACAGGACATGAGTGAACGATTACATAACGAAATATATTGGTGTACTACATTTAGCAAAACGACTTAGAAGGGACACCGAGTAAGAACGACTTCAACGATTGGAGATGTCTCTGGAAAATAATTCTATTAGTCTAAAACCGGAATCGGAAGACGACCAACAGATTACAAGAGAATGTAAATAGGTATTTTTCATAATAAAACGATAGCGTTTCCAGTTTGAAGTAATTTCCAACACAGAGAGTTGCAGTTGTTATAGCAATCATTTATAACGATGTGATCTGATATCATTGCAACAGTGAAAATATTGTAAATTTTCTTGATCTAGCAGTTATGTTAAACATTTTCAACAGAATGTATACCCTGTGTCACTATAAAGTACTGGTTCTGCAATATTATCAGTGATCAATGTGATCATTTTAAAATAAAGCAAATGTGATTACTGAATTCTGAGTAGTATTTCTCTTTGCTATATATATATATATATATATATGTATGTATTCTCTGATTGAAAGGTTTCAATAATATTGTGTAGAGACAAGTTTCATAGCCTTTTCACAATGGGTCAGTTTTACCTTAGAGTGCAATGACCCCCCCCCCTGATAATATTGCTATCTAGAACCCCTGCCCTTTTTTCACAAATGAAATGTTAATTCAAGCCTTAATTTGCAAAGTTAGACATAACATATTAACTTTGTTACTTTCTGCCGTTTACTTTATTTTTATGTCAAATATCAATATTTCATAACAACCACAACATGCAATTAACCTTTTACATTGGAAAAACTTTATAAAGAAGAAAATAAATTTGTAATGCAAAAATGTTTATGATCTTTCTCATATATTCATTGCAAGTGTGCTGTATGTAGTAACAAGTGTTTCAAGTTTCCTAAATGCCCTATGCTTTCAATAATGATTTTCCACACAAACTTTCTAGACAAATGACTGCACTAGATTCTAAGCCTTTTAGAAGAAATGGTATTGTTTGGAGCTGTTTTGATTACTACAACCTCTGATGAAAAGCCTATTAAGAAGATTTTTGTATTGCTTTTAGTAGTAGAGTAACAATAACTTTACCAAGATTAAGACATGAATCCCACCCCATAAAAATATATTATGTTTAACATAAAAAATATAACAATAATAATATCAATACCAGTAATAATAATAGTAATGATAATAATAATGATAATAATATAATGATAGTTCTTCTCGTTACTATATGTCATTGGTTACAGTTCAATACCTCTGGCTGCCATGACTTTTTCGATGAAATACCGTCCTTATATTAAATCTTTCTTCTGCAGTTTTTATAATAGAAATTTTCATATATTCAAAATAATGTACTATTCTATGGTTGGGTATGGATATTTTGCCTGTTTCTGTAACAGCACAATTAAACTTTCATGTGGTATATACTTTTGACTGATTGATGTTGATTTCACATTATTTTTTTACAGGAGTACGTAGTGCAGCAATCTTTTTGAACATATTAAGATTTCAATAACTCTTTCTTACATGTATTGTTTTTATGATATGACCTAAAAATAGCACAACCACATACTATACAGTGGGCACTCACTATTACCAAACCTTTATTCAAAGCTTTTGTAGAATCCAATTGTTTTACCTCCAATTTGTTGATATGGCATCTCTTTTGAGGGAAGAGGAATTTTTCTATCTACCACTGGGGGTACCATTGCAACTGGAAAGAGTACACACATTAAAACATGCACTATTCATAATGCTCTCAATTGTGGTTACCCGGGAATGAAATAATGACTGCAGTAGACAATAAAATATCTAATCAGAAGATTCTTCTTACAATGAATCTCATGCAATTATAACCAAAAAAACATAAACAAAAAATAATTGGAGCGTTCAGCTCATCCTCTGTGTAAGAACATATTGTGTTCAAAAGTGATGTACAACAAAGAAGACAAAGCAGTAGAGACTAAGAAAATAAAACTAAAGAAAAAAAACACAGGTTTTTACACCGTGGTAAACACAAGCATTCATATCAACTCTTCAAGATTTCACCTGCAAAAGATTTACAATCATTTTCAATTTGTGTGAGGTGAATATTATTGTGATACTTCATCGACTCTGTATTCCCTGTCAAGATAATAAATAATTTTACTTCTATTCCCTCTGGTGCAATCTCAGTGGCAGTGAAAGAGCTAAATGAAGGTCAATTTTTAAGCACTGTGTTGAGCGGTATACTGATCATGTAATTTGCACCAGGTGTCACTAATTGTGTACCAAACACAGCATAAGAAATAAAATAATGGGGATTACGCTAATATAAAAAATAAAATATATAATATAAAAAAAAATAAAGAATAAAATATGAAAGCATTGTGACTTCTTCAAAAACTAGCTTCGCGAGGTTTTTGCGGGAGTCGTATTTCTAGTATATATGTTTATTCCTCGCGAAGCGAGGCCGAAGGTCGAGCGTAGCGAGGTTACTAATCGTGTCGGTTCCGGTCAGACCACGTGGCTCGCAAGCCCGAGTAAATCGAGCCGAGAGTTTTTATATATGTATATATATATATTTATATATATCTATATTTTAAAGGTGTCCGTTCGCAGGCCAGGTTACCTGGCAATAGTAGCGTACAAACTGCTGAATTTCCGCCATTTCGAATTCGGTGATGCCTTTTTGAAAGAAATGTAAATTTTGTGGAAACCGATTTCACTCGTCCTGGAAGTACATCCCAGCAAGATGATCTCCGAGATATTCAAGAAAGATTAGCACGAGATCGTCGCCGAGTAAGTTCGAATACTGTGAAAATCAACACAAGGAAAGCACGACTCAAAGCAGGGATAGAGAAACGACAGCAGGGAGAATAACAACAGACATCAGTTATCGCAGCAAAGACAAAAACTGCTCGCTCCAGAAAAAGGCAAACGAAACAGCAGGGAAAAGGACCAGGAATTCAATCAAGTTAGTTTTGAATTTGAATGTGTTATTGATAGAAATACAGAACATGAGTGAACGATTACATAACGAAATATATTAGCGCACTAAATTTAGCAAAACGACTTAGAAGGAAAACCGAGTAGAAATAAGTTCAACGATTGGCGATGTCTCTGGAAAATAATTCTATTAGTCCAAAAACGGAATCGGAAGACGACCAACAGATTACAAGAGAATGTAAGTAGCTATTTTTCATAATAAAACGATAGCGTTTCCATTTTGAAGAAATTCCCAACACAGAGAGTTGCAGTTGTTATAACAATCATTTACAACGATGTGATCTGATATCATTGCAACAGTGAAAATATTGTAAATTTTCTTGATCTAGCAGTTATGTTTAGCATTTTCAACAGAATATATACCCAGTGTCACTATAAAGTACTGGTTCTGCAATATTATCAGTGAAATGTTATAACTGACTTCTGAGTAGTATTTCTCTTTGCTATATATATATATATATATATATATATGTATTCTCTGATTGAAAGGTTTCAATAATATTACGTAGAGACAACAAGTTTCATAGCCTTTTCACAATGGGTCAGTTTTACCTTGGAGTTCAATGATCCCCCCCCCCCCCCGCGATAATATTGCTATCTAGAAACCTGGCCCTTTTCCCACAAATGAAATGTTAATTCAAGCCTTAATTTGCAAACTTAGACAGAACATATTAACCTTGTTACTTTCTGCTGTTTACTTCATTTTTATGATGTCAAATATCAATATTTAATAACAACCACGACATACAGTTAACGTTTTACATTGGAAAAACTTTATAAAGAAGAAAATAAATTTTGTAGCAGCTAAAGGAGGCAAATAAGGAATTCAAAATCACGTGGAAGATACTCGCCAAAGCAAAATCTTACACCAACGTTACAAAACGTTGCAATCTATGTACAACTGAGAAGTTCTTTTTAATCTGTAGACCTCACATGGCAACACTGAACAAGCGCAACGAACTTGTCTCTACATGCAGACATCGACGCAAGTTCATTCTAAGATACAATCGAACATGTGAAAGCCAGAGATTATAGTGCGAGCTTTCGTGTGACTTAGGTTTCGCGTAAGAGTGTAGGCGATTGAGAGCAAGCGCGCCCTTTCTAATTCTGAAATTTCATAATAATTCAAATTTCAAACGTTATCTGTAACCGTTATATGTAACCGTTTTTATCACGCGATCACATTTCTTGATGTAGACCCTGACGCTTCAGTGTTATAATGGAGTTTAACTGAAGAGTGGGTCACCTTTTCGGAGGCCTACGAAACAGGCTTGTATTAAACGCCCATGCACTCAGGATTTGAGTAGTTCACCTACTTGTCTATTCCGCTCCTTCACTGAAAGTAGAGCACTGTCTTGGCTTCGCCGGTGAACATCTAACTGAATAATATATCTATATATATATATATATTTTAAAGGTGTCCGTTCGCAGGCCAGGTTACCTGGGAATAGTAGCGCACTTGAGAACTGCTGAATTTCCGCCATTGTGAACTCGGTGATGCCTTTTTGAAAGAAATGTAAATTTTGTGGAAACCGATTTCACTCGTTCTGGAAGTACATCCCAGCAAGATCTCCGAGATATTCAAGAAAGATTAGATCGAGATCGTCGCCGAGTAAGTTCGAATACCGTGAAAATCAACACAAGAAAAGCACGACTCAAAGCAGGGATAGAGAAACGACAGCAGGGAGAATAACAAGAGACATCGCAGCAAAGACAGAAACTGCTCACTCTAGAAAAAGGCAAACGAAACAGCAGGGAAAAGGACCAGGAATTCAATCAAGTTAGTTTTGAATTTGAATGTGTTATTAATAGAAATACAGGACATGAGTGACCGATTACATAACGAAATATATTGGCGTACTAAATTTAGCAAAACGACTTAGAAGTGAAACGGAGTAGGAACGACTTCAAGGATTGGAGATTTCTCGGAAAAATAACTCTATTAGTCTAAGACGACCAACAGATTACAAGAGAATTTAAGTAGGTATTTTTCATAATAAAACGATAGCATTTCAATTTTGAAGAAATTCCCAACACAGAGAGTTGCGGTTGTTATAGCAATCATTGGCCTAATTTATACTAGAGACGGATCATCCGTCCAGACGGATCATCCGTCAAGACGAATCATCTATCTAGTATAAACACAGGACGAACTATGATACGAACTATCGTTGCCTCACGTAGTTCGTCCCGTATTTACACTAGGAGGATAATTCGTCTAAGCGTGACGAAAAGGCATGGGTACAAATCAAATCATCACCTTGCCGATCTTGACAAATTGGCGGAAAATTTCAACACGGTTCGCGAAGCTGTTTTCGGGAAAACGAAAAGCTGTTGAAGAAGGACTGTACTCTACCCAGAGGCTGAATGATGAAATGGGAAATAATTGTTTCAGAGAGGAAATAACCTTTGAGACTGAAGTCGCTCAAGCAGCTGGTCTGGCCGCTGTTTTGCTAAAAAGGAAACCGAGAGAACAGAGAGGTGAAGATGAACTTCCCTGCCTCTGAGATTGCCACCTTGAGTTTGTATTTCACTGCAAGACGACCGCTGGCTTTAGGTAACGAGATCCTGATTTTTGACTAGTTTGCCCGTATTTATACAGACAGACAGATCATCCGTCCAGATGAATTATCCACGATAGTTCGTCTGTCAAGACGAACTACCGTGATAGTTCGTCTGGACGGATGATCCGTCTGAAAGCCCGTATTTATACACAGACAAATTATAAGACGAACTACCGTTCTTTGCCCAAGTTCGTCCCAGACGGATGATCCGTCTCTAGTATAAATCGGGCCATTTATAACGATGTGATCTGATATTGCAACAGTGAAAATTTTGTTAATTTTCTTGATCTAGCAGTTATGTTTAGCATTTTCAACAGGATATATACCCTGTGTCACTATAAAGTACTGGTTTTGCAATATTAATACAGTGATCAATGCGATCATTTGAAAATAAAGCTTCTGAGTAGTATTTCTCTTTGCTATATAGAAAAAACACACAAACAAACTACAGGTTTATCCCTACAAGCCTGTTTCGTGGTTGCCCACTCATCAGGGGATCCCCTGATGAGTGGGCAACCACGAAACAGGCTTGTAGGGATAAACCTGTAGTTTGTTTGTGTGTTTTTTCTCTCGCAACAACTACTTTGCTCTACGTTCACGTATTGAGCACTGTTTTACGATTAATCAACTTTTACAATTTATATATGTATATATATATATATATATATATATATATATATATATATATATATATATATGTATGTATTCTCTGATGAAAGGTTTCAATAATATTGCGTAGAGACAACAAGTTTCATAGCCTTTTCACAATGGGTCAGTTTTACCTTAAAGTTCAATGACCCACCCTGATAATATTGCTATCTACAACCTTTGCCCTTTTCCTACAAATGAAATGTTAATTCAAGCCTTAATTTGCAAAGTTAGACATAACATATTAACCTTGTTACTTTCTGCTGTTTACTTTATTTTTATGATGTCAAATATTAATATTTAATAACAACCACGACATACAGTTGACCTTTTACATTGGAAAAACTTTTCAAAGAAGAAAATAAATTTTGTTATGCCACAATGTTTATGATCTTTCTCATATATTCATTGCAAGTGTGCTGTATGTAGTAACAACCCTAAGGGTTTCAAGTTTCCTAAATGCCCTATGCTTTCAATAAAGATTTTCCACACAAACTTTATAGACAAATGACTGCACAAGATTCTAAGCATTAAAGAAGAAATGGTATTGTGTGGAGCTGTTTTGATTACTACCGCCTCTGATGGAAAGCCTATTAAGAAGATTTTTATATTGCTTGTAGTAGTAGAGTAACAATACCTTTACCAAGATTAGGACATGCATCCCACTCCATAAAAATATATTATGTGTAACGTAAAAAATATAACAATAATAATAATAATATCAGTACCAGTAATAATAATAGTAATGATAATAATAATGATAATAATATAATGATAGTGCTTCTCGTTACTATATGTCATTGGTTACAAGTTCAATACCTCTGGCTGCCATGACTTTTTCGATGAAATACCATCCTTATATTAAATCTTTCTTCTGCAGTTTTTATAATAGAAATTTTCATACATTCAAAATAATATACTATTCTCTTGTTGGGTATGGATATTTGCCTGTTTCTGTAACAGCACAATTAAACTTTCATGTGGTATATGCTTTTGACTGATTGATGTCGATTTCACATTATTTTTTTACAGGATTACGTAGTGCAGCAATCTTTTTCAACATATTAAGATTTCAATAACTCTTTCTTACAGGTATTGTTTTTGTGATATGACCTGAAAATAGCACAACCGCATACAGTGCTATACAGTGGGCACTCACTTTTTAATTACCAAACCTTTATTCAAAGTTTTTGTAGAATCCAGTTGTTTTACCCCCAATTTTTTTTCATGTGATGACATTGTATCTCACACTTCTGTTGATATGGCGTCTCTTTTGAGGGAAGAGGAATTTTTCTATCTACCACTGGGGATACCATTGTAACTGAAGAAAGTACACAAATTGAAACATGCACTACTCATAATGCTTTCATTTGTGGTTACCTAGGAATGAAATAATGACTTCAGTAGACAATAAAATATCTAATCAGAAGGTTCTTCTACAATAAATCTCATGCAATTGTAAAAAAAAACATAAAAAATAATTGGAGCATTCAACTCATCCTCGGTGTAAGAACATATTGTGTTTAAAAGTGATGTACAACAAAGAAGACAAAACAGTAAACACAAGCATTCATATCAACTCTTTAAGGTTTCACATGCAAAAGATTTACAGTCATTTTCAATTCGTGTTAAGTGAATATTATTGTGATACTTCATCGACTCTATATTCCCTGCAAAAGATAATAAATAATTTTACTTCTCTTCCCTCTGGTGCAATCTCAGTGGTAGTGAAAGAGGTAAATGAAGGTAAATTTTTAAGCACTGTGTTAAGCGGTATACTGATAATGTAATTTGCACCAGATGTCACTAATTGTGTACCAAACACAGCATAACAAATAAAAAAATGGGGACTACGCTGATATAAAAAATAAAATATAACATATAAAATAAAAATAGAAATAAAATATAAAAGCATTGTGACTTCTTCAAAAACTAGCTTCACGAGGTTTTTGCGGGAGTCCTATTTCTAGTTCCTCGTGTCGCCTTCGGTCAGACCACGTGGCTCGCAAGCCCCAGTAAATCGAGCCGAGAGTTTATATATATATATATATATATATATATATATATATATATATTTCTTTTTTTAAAGGTGTCCGTTAGCAGGCCAGGTTACCTGGCAACATTACTTCATATGAATTTCCGCCATTACGAAGGCCGTGAATGATGTTTTGAAAATAATGTGAATTTTGTTGAAACCGATTTTTTTAATCCTGGAAGTACATCCTAGCAAGAAGATCTCCGAGATGTACAAGTAAGAGTGGCGAGAGATCGTCGACGAGTAAGTTTGAATGCAGCAAAAATCAGCACACGGGAAGCGGCGACTCAAAGCAACGACGGTTAAGGGACGATAATATAATAAGAGGCGATTCGCAGCAAAGACAACAACTGCTCGCTCAAAAAAGGCAAAGGAAACAGCAAGGAAAACGACCAGGAATACAATCAAGTTAGATTGGAAATTGAATTTGTTATCGATAAAAACAAAGACTCGTTTTAGTTATACAGCATTCAGAATTTAAGGAAAATTATGGCAACAGCATACAGACAGAATCAGAAGGCGAACGACAAAACAGATTGCCATATTTTCGTGAAAAAAAGTGCCAGGAAAGGGGAAACAGAAACGAACCGCAAAGAAATGAAAGATTACAGCCACGAAGTATTAATACAGCAATGAGAATGCAAGTAAGTATTTTTCGTACTAAAACGATAGCTATCCATTTTGAAGAAATTCCCAATACAGAGACTGCAGTTGTGATAGCAATTATTTATGATTATGTGTCACTGATCTGATATCATTGCAACAGTGAAAATATATTGTAGATTTGTCTGTTGTAGCAGTTATGTTCAGCATTTTCAACAGAAAAGATACTTAACAATTATTGACTGGTTCTGCAATATTATCAGTGATCAATCCAATTCTTTGAAAATAAAGCAGATGGTATTTATTACTGACTTCTGAGTAGTATCTCTCTTTGCTATATATCCTTGCTACATATATGTAATAAGTAATTAAAAGGTTTCGTTGGGACTGACAAGTTCCATCGCCTTTTGAAAATGGATTTTTACATTTGAGTTCCTTGTATCCCTGGGAATTACTCTCTTAGCCCCCGCCCTTTTCCCAAAAATGAAAAATTCATTTAAGCCCTACTTTGCAAAATTAGGCATAACATGTTAACCTTTTTCCCTAATGCTGTTTAATTCATTTTTATGATGTAAAATACAAATATTTAATAACAACTGCAATGTACAGTTGACCTTTTACAATCGGAAGACTAAAGTTTGTAATGCCAAAATTTTCGCAATCTTTCTTATATAGTCATTGCAAGGGTGCTGTATGTAATAACAAGTCTTTAAAGTTTCCTAAAAGCCCTGTGCTTTCAATCATGATTTTCCACACTAACTGTATGGACAAATGACTGTATGGACTAATTCATTTTTATGATGTCAAATACAAATATTTAATAACAACCACAATATACAGTTGACATTTTACAACAAAAAAAAAACTCTACAAAGGAGAAACTAAAGTTTGTAATGCCAAAATTTTTATGATGGGTCTTATGTATTCATTCGAAGGTTGCTGTATGTAATAACAAGTCTTTGAAGTTTCCTAAATGCCCTATGCTTTCAATCATGATTTTCCACACTAACTGTATGGACAAATGACTGCCCCTTGCGAAATAACTCTGGGAATTCCTAGGTATTCCTAGGATTATCCTAGGAATTCCTGGGAAAAAATTCCTAGGAATTCCTAGGAATTTGAGGTGTGAATTTTCACAGTAAATTTGGACTTGGAATTCCTAGGAATTCGTAGGAATTCCCAGCTTAATTAGTTCTAACTTGGAATTCCTAGGAATTCCAAGCTCTATGAAAGTCTACTTTGGATTCCTTAAAATTCTTAGAAATTCCCAGAAATTTCTAAGAATAATTGGGAATCTCTTGTAATAATTGGGAATTTCTTGGAATCTGTGAGAAAAATAAGGAATATTTCCAGGTATAGCTGAGAATAGCTGGGAATTTCTTGAATTTATAAGAAAACCACTGAACTAGATTTTCACTGCTGCTGTTAAATAGCTAAGCAAATTAGGCTCAATCTAGACACTTCAGAACATCCCTCACTGCCCAAAAGTAAGAATAGTTCTGAGAACACAGAAATTTCGTGATACTAATTTGTTTGGAATGGGCTGCTTTAAGAAACATCTTACTGAAAAATGAGTGAGAACACAAAAGGAAAATGGGCATCTATAAACAACTTCAAGTAATATCAATGGCACCATTTTCGGTTCGGTCGTGACATCCAAAGTGTAAAAGGAGACGCATTTAAAACAATTGCCGGGTCTTCAGGTCACATTCTACACTGGTCAAGAGTACAGGTCAAGAGCTCCATCGATAAATTACCAAACCACATAGATTCTCCTTGATCTAATAGAGCATTTTGTTTAAAGATTAGAAAACACTTTTAATGCTGTTCACTTATAATAATATTATCGGTTTCACGGTGACCTGTACTCTGACCTGTGGAAAAGTGACCTGTATTTTAGACCCTCCGTAAAACAATACAGTACAATACAGCACATTAGAAATGTTAAAACAGAATATTGAGATCTTAAGTGCACTTTCCAAATACCATTAAAACGATCGCTTTGTATAGCATGCTTCTGCCCTTTGAATTTTTACCGAACAGGACTTTTACATGCTTTGTTTGATATTGTCGTTGCTGCTGTTCTATACTAGCTGTCCTTCCCTGACAATGCTCACACTGTCTTCACTGTCCCACTGAACCACAAGATAAACCATCTTGACCAGTAATTAAGTGTACGGAGTGGAAATACTTTGAATAAAGCGTGAAGCTTGAACGAACAAGCGATGAACCGGCGAACGGAAACTCAAAAAAGAGCGCCAGCCGAAAATGAGCGGTCCTTTTGTCGGCGAGCACCACAGGGATTGAGGCACGTAAAACGTTAAAACGATGTGATTGGTTCAGTCTAATGTTTCAAGAGAGTATCCGCTGACAAGCTATAACCGCTGCCTTTGAAGTACTGCATATGTCGGATCGATCCCGTATAATGAAGGTTGTTAACTCGTTTCCGTCATATGCACGATCATGGGGTCTTGAACGACCCATGATTTAGAAAACTTACCAAAATATTACGTTACTTCCTTTTGCTGCCAAATTTGGCACACAGGAAGTAAATGAACGCACCCAATCACCTGGTGAATTGTAGCTCGTATACTTTAGTGACAGATGCATGACGAATTTTTAAATTCTGATTTGAGAGCGTGAGGAGAGGTTAAGGAGGAGGGTTTTTCCTATCATTTGACATCATACTCTGACGGACATTCCCATATGGATATTGCTCCCCGGAAATTTTGAAAAACAAACTTTTATCGACTTTGTGTTTGTAAAAATGGCTTATAGAAATTAAATTGTATTAAATTCTTAATTTGCTATTTTTCAAGCAGATTTGAAAGAAATAATACCAGATAAAAAAAGAAAGCTTTTTTCTTTTAACTCTTTTCAGCAATTGGCTGGCATCTTGGGTTATGGGGATTTATATGCAAATTGTATACATAGGTTATGTAAATTAGGCAACATGCTAAATTTTTGTGGAAAATATTATTGCTTACTAGAATGTGAAATATACATGTTTGGAAAGCTTATTTTGTACCCTTCAAAATGAGGTATATCATTGACCACTGCTGTAAATATCTGCGGAGATATTACATAAAAATGAAATGTCCGTCAATTTGCTTGATTTTTGGACCGTCGGAAATGAGTTAAGGGGAATTGTGGTGTAAATTTAAAATGAATTGAGATGGATTCTGCCGAAGAAACACAAACGCTTTATGAACAGGTCGACGAAGGAAATGGGACATACTTCAAATGTTTTATATGTTTCCGAAGATTGTTAAGACTGCAAACGATCGAGAGTCACTTGAAAAAAACATTATAACACCGGCAAGTCATTAACTTCTGTTTGGACGGAAAACTGGGGATCTAGCTTATCACCGGACAGCGCGATTTGCCATTTAATGCATCGAATCTTCGATGGCAGAGTCCACTTTGTCGCAGAGTAAACAATAAAAGTTTTTGGGTGAAGTTTAAAATCCACATTTTTCAAAACTTTATAACTTGTGATGCTGATAATACGACTGTATCTTAAGGTAGCTTTTCTCTTTTATTAAACGGTTTCTATAAAAATGGAAGCATTCTTTTGTGGCTTCTTATTCAAGTGCTGCATCTACCAAACTTGATTGTTATAATTACTAGTTTCTTATATTAAGGACACTTTTAAATGAAAGGAGTTATTTTTGTTGTTTTTACTACAGCGGTTCACTGCAACAGAAAATTTTAAAGTTTTTGGAACTATTAAGAATTCTTAGGAATTCCCATAAATTCTCATTGGTGTTTAGCCATTCCCAATAATTCCCAAAAATTCCCATGACAGTTTCCTTTAAACTTGGAATTTTTGGGAATTCCTAAGAATTCCCAAAAATTCCCATTGGTGTTTTCACCCATTCCCAAGTATTCCCAGAAATTCCAAGGTTTTTTAACTTTGCTCATTTGCATGTCTTGGAATAACTTGGAATTCCCAGAACTCTGGGAATTTATTTCGCAAGGGGCACTAGCATGATTGCTACAGGTCAAGAAATGGTCAGGGAAAAAATTCTTCAAGCAAGGGAAAAGTCAGGGAATTTCATTTCAAGTAAGGGAAAGTTTATCTTTGAGAGAAGTCAGGGAAAAGTGAACTTTAAGAGTTCTAATTTATTTATTGCCAATTCAGCTATGGTTTGGTGTAATTAAGAGTGTACATGAAATGTGTTGGAGTAGTAGAATTAAATGACAAGCTGATTTTGGATTGCCAAGAAAATCAATCCTTTTTCCATGACTTTGTTACCTTAAGAAACTGTCAATCCATATTCACTGTATGTGACTTTCTGAAAGCATATTAAATAACTAAGTGGAGAGGATGGCTGTGGGGTGAGGTTGGAGGCCATTACCAGGACTAATTTGTGAGTTTTCTTATTTAGTTGGTAAGGGAAATTTTACATTTCTCAGGGAAAAGTAAGGGCATTTCAAGATCCTGTGGCTGTGGCAACCATGACTAGATTCTAAGCCAAAAACAAGAAATGGTATTGTTCAGAGATAAGTAATTTTTATAACAAATGATACAAACCCTATTCAGAAGAAAACTGCATTGCTTGTAGTTGTAGAGGAACCGACACCTTTACCCAGATTAGGACATACACCCATAACAGTATATTATATTAAACATAAAAAATAGCAATAATAATAATATCAATACCAGCAATAATAATAATAATAATAATAATCATAACTATAACAAACTTCTCAAATCTGATTGGTTATCAACTGCCCTGATCTCAGCCTTAATAGGATAGTTAAATTGGACAGTACGCGTCATGCCTGAGTAATTGGACAGTACGCGCCATCACGCGCGCGCTTAAATGGCTTTTTTTTTTCACTGCTAGCAAAACAAATCTTGGAATTTCATGTGTTTTGATTAAGAAAAAAATAAGTTTATATATCAAAAATTTTCTTAAAGTTATGATTAATTGGTAATAAGACTTCGTGTCGTCCGATTCGGTCTGCAATCATACTCGTGATTAAACAAATCGGACTCCCGCTACGCGGTCGTCCGATTTTGTTAATCACTCGTATGATTACAGACCGAATTGGACTCCACTCAGTCCTATTACCATTGCTAATAATAATAATAAAAATGGTAATAATACAATAATAATCATGATAATAATTACAAGAACTGAGAAAGTAAAAAAAGTGATAATGATATAACAATAAGTTAAAACATAAATTGGGGTTCTATCCCTCATGGGAAAAACCATAATGAGTTCTTTAAAAACTAGCTTCGCGAGGTTTTGCGGGAGTCGTATTTCTAGTCGTGTCTCTTTCGGTCAGACCACGGATGATTCGCTTACAAGTCGATTCGCGTACACTTGAGTCGATTCGCCTACACATTCTGAGACGTTTCACCTACATCGAAGCCTGTTTTTAAAATAGAACAGAAGCATAAAGTTTACCTTAACTCAATGGTATATGTGTGTTATCGGATTAATTTTCTCCGAAGCGGACAAGAAAACAGCGCACAGACTATGGCTCGGGTAAGGTATAAAGTGTGACTTTTTTCCGTATTGTTATTAGCCTTCTATTGTTTATACTTGTGAAAAAAAAGTAAGCTTTATTGCAAAACTACTTCACCCGTCCCATACATTCTAAACTCGATGCGAGAAATTTTTGATAAGTTCTCTTACTCGACAGGACGATTTCTCGCATCGAATTTATTGTTTCTTGTATCGTGTTTCAAAACTGCGCTCAAATGGGTAACCCACAAAGATTGGAATTTGCATTCAGATACGCAAACAAACTATGAGGCGAGTAAAACTGTTGTCGCTAAAAGTGATAATTCTCCTATGCTAATTTACTTTTCCTGGGTATTGGGTTGTAGGCGAATCGACTTCAGTGTACGCGAAACGTCTCAGAACGTGTAGGCGAAACGACTCAAGTGTAGGCGAATCGACTTGTAGGCAAATCATTCTGTAGGCGAAACGACCGACATTCGTTTTTATATCTATATTTTAAAGGTGTCCGTTTGCAGGCCTGGTTACCTGCAACAGTAGCACACTTGAATTTCCGCCATTGCGAACCGGATGAATGCTTTTACCAAAATAATATAAATTTTGTGGAAACCGATTTCACTCGTTCTGGAAGTACATCCAAGCAAGAAGATCTCCGAGATATACAAGAACGAGCAGCGCGAGATCGCAGTAGAGTAAATTCGAACACCGCAAAAATAAGCGCACGGAAAGTGCGTGTCGAAGCAGGGACATGCAGAGAAACGACGGCTGGGAGAATAACAATAGAGATCGCCTCAATGACAAAAACCACTCGCTCCTAAAAAAGGGAAAGGAAACAGCAGGGAAAGGACCATTCATTTTTGTGATGTCAAATACAAATATATAATAACAACCACAATATACAGTTGGCCTTTTACATTGGAAAAACTCTATAAAGGAGAAACTAAAGTTTGTAATGCCAAAATTTTTTTATGATATTTCTTATATATTTATTGCAAGGCTGCACCCGTGTTCCTCGAAGACAAACCAGGGCCGACTGAAGGAGTGCAAAGGATGTCCTTGCTCGAATCCACGAGATTGTTTGTGAGTACTGTTCTCCTTTCTTGATGGCTATCAGCTCAGCCAGTTATTATAATAATAATAATGATAATAATAATAATACAATGATAATAATCATAATAAATACAAGAAATGAGAAAATACAAAAAGTGATGATATATTAATAAGTAAATACATAAATTGGGGTTTTATCCCTCAAGAAAACAATTACGAGTTCTTCAAAAACTAGCTTCGCGAGGTTTTGCGGGAGTCGTATTTTTAGTTTCATAATTAAGTCTGTCTCGTGTATTTGAAAGCATCAGAGGAAATAGCGGTAACTTATTAATCCATGCAACCTATTTGTTCGAATTGGAGTACAGTTTTAACGCCTCATATCCAAATACCGGGCGCCATTTTCTTTTTTACAAAATTGAATCCAGCTCCCAAGCTGAGCGAACCTCTCTTATTCCATTCCGATCGTCGTGCGACTGGGGCAAAACTCGGAGTTCGCCATGTGAGTTCATAAAGCGTCTCATACGCCCGCGTTACCAAAATATTTTCTAAGTATCTCGCAAACTGACACAAAACAGTCCGTCTCCATTGGATCTGACGGAGTCCGATTGCCGATATTTTCCACCCCTTTCACAATGCTCTACCTTGCTGTATATTTCTACGTCTCTCGCGAAATGACACGCGGCGAGTCCGATGGACACTTGCCAAGACGACAGGTCTCCATCGGATCCGATGGAGTCCGTTTGCCGAAATTTTCCACCCCTTTCACTATACTCTACGTTGCTGTATATTTTCTAAGTCTCTCGCGAACTGACACGTGGCGACTCCGATGGACTCTTGCCACGGCGACCCGTCTGTATCGGATCCGATGGAGTTCCTTTGCCAACATTTTCCACCCCTTTCAATATACTCTACAGTGCTGACTTCCGGTGAATCTGAGTTCATAGAGTATCTCGCAAACTGACACGCGGCGCGTCCGATGGACTTCTTGTCAAAACAGTCCGTCTCCATCGGATCCAATGGAGTCCGATTGCCGACATTTTCCACCCATTCCACAATATACTCTACAGTGCTGTATATTTACTAAGTCTCTCGCGAACTGACTTCGGCTGAATCTGGTTGTTCATGGCCTTCGTCCATCGGACTCAGTTTGGGTGTATTGGACAACCCTCAAAGTTCGAGGGTTCTTAGCCCTTATCAATGCTGTTTCCGAAAGTGTCATTCCACCGGAGTGGGTCGCTATGTGCTTTGCGGACAAAATCCGCAGAAACAGTGTCGTCCGTTGATGAACGCCTCAGTTGGAACGAACATGTTAAAGCAATTGTGTCTAAAGCATGTTAAAGCAATTGTGTTTAAAGCGGGTATGAGGTTCGGTCTATTAGGACGTGATCGCCTTTACATCACCACACATAGTGCTAATGCTATTTTTTATCTATGATTAGACCGACTTTAGAGTACTGTTCTGGGGTCTGGGGGTGCTGAAGGGGAGTAAATAGTGGAACTCTATAAACTCCGCAGAAGTGCGTTGGAAGAATTGTAATTAAAACATCTAGTGGTACCACTGCGTTGAAAGCAATGGCCAAGTCTTAGGTCCAGACGCGATGAACATATCCTAAAGCTTGTTAGGAAATGTATACATGGCCGGTGCCCTCAGTATTTTAAGAACTACTTTGTTTAAGGACATTATTTGCGCTCGTTGAAACCGCCAGAGTAATCTCTTGCATCCGTCTGCTATAAGAACAGAAGTGGTCAAGAGATCCTTTTATTATCATAGAAGTATGGTTTTTAATAGTTACTTTAAATATCCCTATTCTTATATGCTTTATGAGCTCCCTGAATGGACTAACCTGGGGAATTACTCTTTTGATTTTAAATAAAGGCGTCTGTCTATCTATTTATCTACCACCGAGCAGTTCAGCTACGTTCCTGTTCACCGAACACAATAGGCGCTCGGTTTTTTACTCATCAGGCGTCTCATCCACCACCTAAGATGCCCGTCACTCGTACATTCAACGATTCTGTAGTTCATCATTTTAACAGCTGCACAGTAAATGTACAGAACTACTTCGGGCTGCAATCAACTAATCAAGCCAGTTCTTCCAGAGTAGAATGTCAGATCGGTGAACTCGCAAGAAGCCCAAGTATACCTCGTAGAACACGTAGACGAGCGTACATCATTGATTCTGATAAAGACTGAACTTTCCCTAATACTTTATATTGCATGTGGTTTTCTGGTTCAGTTCTTACGAAGTGTTTAAAAATCCGAAAAACAGTGCTTGTGTGAAACTCGATCCATTGCATTTCTCGCCAACGAGGTCTTCTAGGACTTTCTTATACCTTATTTGGGTATGTTTAGCAGTAGCTCTCATGTTGTATCAGATGTCAATCTTCGCGCTTTGTAAAATAGCAACCATTTCCGGTTTCACATTCCGTTGGACAGTTTGTATAGTATTTTTACACGTTAGAAAGTTGACCTTTGGCTGATTATGTATATAAGAAATCTTAAATTCATGAGAGTTTTGGTAATCACACCTCGTAATCGGATATCGTGTCAGTCGTCAGTCCTCGCGCTTTGTAAATAGAAACAATTTTCGGATTTAGATTCTTCCCGTTCGAATCGTTGGACATTTTATACAATACTCTTCACCTTTAGAAAGTTGACCTGTAGTTGATTATGTATTGATAAGAAGCGTATGTGCCCTTATATTTAACCATTACTAATTCCCGAGTTTCTCGTATTTTGTTATTGACACAATTAATTGATAATCGGACCTGGTGTCGTACAATTCAGGAATAACCGTGCTTGCGTGATTTCAAATCAGAAAATTTTCAAAATCCTCGCCCGATTACTCCATGAATTGTACTCCACTCAATCCTATTACCATTACTACTATCACTAATATTCAGTTATTATATTGCGCTCTTTCTACAATAATAATAATAATCAAAAGCGCATTACAATAAGTTGAATTCTTACAAATAAAAATTTAAAACTACCAATTCATCTTAAAATTTGAGGCCTAAAGTCCTAAAGTAAATATAAGTATTGGACTTTCAATCAAATATAATAAAAGGCCTTAGCAAATAAATGAGTTTTAACCAAACGCTGAAAAGTCTTAACGTTCGGAGCTTGCCTCACTGACAATGGAAGACCGTTCCACGAGACTAGTGTTGCAACCATAAACGCACGATAACCCATAGCCTTTTTCGTTCTGAAATGCGGGCTAACCAGCAATATACCCCTGTCAAATCATTCCACCGCAGTTGATAATGCGAAGCCAGCAAGATCGGAACCTGATCCACAAGACAGCTAGGGGCTTAACCATAAATTATTTATAATGTAGTGATTATGAAGAATCTTAAAGTCTATACGCAAACGCACTGGTAACCAATGAAGTTCCCGTAGCAATATGTCAATAACAACACTACTATTTTCCTATAAGAAAATCTGTAGTTCCTCAAATGCTAGGTTATAACAATGAGACAAGAGGACTAGTACAGAGTTGTTGATCCCAGATTAAATCTATTATCTGATTTCAGCTTTCCTGAGAGATTCCGTCTAGAAACAGTAGTAAATGCAACAAAATTTTAGCCGTTAGCCGTAAAAAAATATTAACCATTTGCTGTAGAACAGTCAAAAATATTAACCGTTAGCCGTAAAACAGCCAAAAATATTAACCGCTTGCCATAAAACAGTCAAAAATATTAACCGTTGGCCGTAAAAGTCATCACCCCATTGAGACCTTCTATTCAGTGCTGGCAAGTAAAACGGACTCAATGTCTGGACTGTAGATTCCCTTAATTACAAAAACCGTTCGGTCGGAAATATATTAGTGTGTACTGGTAAAGGCTAGGAGGGACCTACCAGAGGCCACTTAGTTTACAAAGCCATGATTGTAGTGGACGAGAAAAACGCTGTTCGTTGTCAAGCTTTTTTGCGGGTTTTTTTCTTTCCGTCCGCGGATCCCAAGTCGAGGGCTTCGTGGACGATATGTCGCCATCTCAAAGCCGCTAAGACGGTCACGTGAGCGAGTGCCACTGTTTATGTCCATCTCGGAAAACGGCATTGCGGGTTTCCTCCAACAATAACCTAACAGGCGTTTGGCTCCAATACGATAATCCTTGTTAAATATCATGTATATGCATGGGTTTATGGCACTTATGGAGCTTCCTAGAAATGATCCGGTAAAAAAGATCCTGTCTGGGATGCCACAATTGTAGTACTTTTCGTTATAATAGGACAAAAAGAAGACCACGTGGTACGGGAGCCAGCAAATTGCAAAGCACACAACAACAGCTATGAACATCTTAAGAGCTTTCCTCTTACTTTTAAGATGCAGACGACTTGTGGCAACATTGCAATTCCCAGGGACCTTTCTTCGCCAAATTTTGTAGATGGTACTTCCATACAATGCCGATATGAAGATCAAAGGAAGCACGTAAAATAGTACAAAAAGAATGATTGTGTAGTCCCTAGAAGCCTGCAAGGAGTGGAATGGATCTGGCCATTCTTCTACACAAAACAGCGATCCATCTTCTTTTATGACTATGTTTGCGACCCACATGGGCCAACTGGCACCACATGGAATCAGCCACGTACTAAATATTAAAACCTTGGCCAATTTTTCTGTCATTAGCCTCTTCAGAGGAAGAACGATGGCAAAGAATCTGTCAAGAGCGATCGCTAAGAGACTAAGTATGGAGCAATAAACACAAACCAATTGGCAGAATGGCAACAGCTTGCAGAGTACAACCCCAAATGAGCCACTCAGCCACTCGGAAGATCCTCTGATCTCAACCACCACAGGCTCTGGCATATTGATCAGAGTGGTGAAAAGGTCAGCTATAGCCATGTTGACTATGAGGTGATACGCGACAGTTTTCATGCGTCGGGTGCGACGTGTCACCGCTATGATCAAAATATTTCCCATCAGTGAAATTGTTATTATGACAATGTACGCTGCCACTCTTACCCCCACTTCAAAGTCAGTGTCCTTGTGAAGGGGAGGGCATTCTTTTTCATCATCATCAGTAAAGGTGCCATTATTAGAACTGGAATAATCGTCCATGATGTTTACAAGCTGAACCAAGTCAGTTCTGTGAGAAACAAAACAAGGTATGCGATGTTTCAGTATGCACCTGTCTTCTATTTAACTACTGTGACTGCTTATAGAAACAAAATCCTTCTTGTAATGTGTCACAATCAGTTATTACAACGGAATGGATTTAAAATTACATTGTTTCTTCAGCTGATAAATCATATTTATTGCCTTGACCTGAATCCTGTTTGGTTTTGTACAATAACATCTGCAGGACGGCCTATCGCAATACCGTCCATAGAATCCCTTTTCTGCACGGGTGTTTCAATTACTGAAGATTTCCCCTGAACTTAAAACATGTAATCTTCAGTTTTATACCAATGAAATGAAAGCCGAAAATTGTTACAAATATTCTTCTTGTGTAAGAGTAGGGATGTATTTACTTGGTAATTATGTGAATTGCAGTGTCCGATTTTCACATTTATCAAAAGCAACCGCTTGAAAGATTGTTATGGCAACCGACTTTTCTTTTAGATAAAACTCCTGAATTTTAAAAAGCTAGTACTTATTGAAAATCACAATGAGCAAGATAGAAAAATCTGAGAAATCTCTTGAAAAACAAGGTAGCATTCGCAAACAGGATTAATCATAAAGGATATCGGGATACAAATGACAATAGTATGAATGAGAAAAGTTAAGTTAGGTGAAGAAAAGCTGAACAATATGATTTTGCATAAAATATTCATGAATTAAGCGTCTGAAAACGAGAAAAATAAATTTCTTTAAGACTTTAACTCTCTCATAGCAGTAGCAGTGGGAACTATCGTGGACATTTTTGGCAATTATACCCCTAGCAAGCTTATGTAAGTAATCCTTGCCCAAAGCTCATCAAAATTCCTCTTTTTTATGGCGTAGTATTTACACCCACACACACACACACACAAACAAAAAACACTTTAATAGCCGACACAATTACTGGTAACGCAGTAGTTTACATTGTGGGCTGTAAATATCAACATAAACTCTTTGGTAAGAATCCTAACTGGCGGAAGGCAGACCAGTTGGCTATTTACAAGCGTGGCCGATGATGTGAAGGATATGAAACTCGGGATTACCGTATTAGGCCTGGTTCACACTAGCGACATAACGACATAACGACATAAACATAAAGGACGTTATGTCGTTATGTTTGCAGTGTGAACATGCTGACATAACGACATATTATCAACATAACAGCATGCATATGAACATAACGACATAAGGAAAAAACTGATCTTTTCTTTATGTCGTTATGTCTATGTCGTTATGATGTTATGTTTCTGCTAAAACAAGTGTGAACAACATTGACATAACAACATAACAAAGAACCAATCAGAGCGTCGCAAGAATTGTAGACCCAGTCCGACACCGGCACTAATTTCAACATGGCGGCGACAACGCAACAAGAAACTCGTGTTGATGAAGAAGCACTTGCCGAAGCTGTGCGGTGCTATCCAGTGTTGTATGACAAAAGCATGAAGGAATTTAAAGACCAAAACATGAAAGAAAACGCGTGGAAGAAGGTTGCAAAAAGCGTAGCAGGAATAACATCAGGTAGGCGATCGACGAGAAGATTAATTTGATCTAATCAGCAAAAAAAGACTGATGTTTAGAGTAATTCCGATAAAGACTGGTAGAAATATCTACGGTTGAATTCTGTAATGCAATTACGTGAAGAAAAGTTTGTTGTGATTTAGTAAGAAGTGCAGGCTGATATTTTATATTGTACGGCTTTTTCAATGTAGAATTTCAGTCTTCGTTATTGGATTCTTATTCTCATTGTAGCTGATGATGCAAAAAAGCGATTTCTCAATCTAAGAGCAAGATACACGAGAGACAAACAGAAGGTAAAAAGAACAAAGAAATCAGGGGGTGGAGCAGATGAAGTGCAAGATGCCAAGAAAGAAACGTCTAAAATTATACCCATACCTTGGCTGGTTAGATGTGCATGTTATCAACCGACGGAGAAGCAAAGGAAGCCTTGTTTCGGTAAGCGATTCATCTTCCCTTGCTGAAGAAAGTGATGATAGTGAGTCAGATGCAAAATCTGATGGAAGATCTAAGATAGATGGGGAGAGTGAAGCCCAAGAAACCTCTGCCTCAGAAGAGAGATATTCCAAAGCAACAGGCCATACAATGTGGGAAAAACGTGACAGAAAGAGTACTAAGAAAGATGTTGATAGTGTTGAAGTAGAAATGTTGAAATGCATGACACAATGCCTTAAGAAACCTGTGGAACAACAAAAGGACGAGGATGAGTTATTTGGCTCATTTGTAGCCTCCCAGCTTAAAAGTATGCAGCCAGAGCAAAATGCCATGGCGAAATTTCACATAAACCAAATATGTTTCCAAATCAAGATGCCCAATATGGGAATCGGAAGCTTAGGATATTCTGGCTCTCAGAACTTTGCACCAACGCCTAGCCATTCCTTTCAGCAAGGGGATTATAATTTCATTGCATGATTGTATGTCAGGCTAGACACTCTTGAGGAATCAGCGTTTTCGTTAATATTAGTTTTCCTCTGTCAGGAGATTAAATTTAATGCGTTGAGTATGGTGAAAATGAACACTTTTATTAGATAATTTGGTAGTTGCGTTATTGGAAACGGAAGATAACACAGAACACAGAGTAAACTAAGTTGATCTCTGCTTCAGAAATTGTTATTGGTTTGGATAATACTTTCTTTGACTGAAACATTGTAAACATATGTCAGAAAATACTGCATGAATGCCTCACGGACTGCATTGGCTTGATAGCTGTACCTCCCTCTCTGGCCTTGGAAAGATCGGAGAGCTCCTTCGTCGTTAGCAACAATTTTTCGCCAATCGCCAGCTTTGATTACTCCGATGTTGTCCTCACTGTCAATGAATCCGTTAGGTGAATAGCAAGCATTCTCAGTTAAACGCAGATAATTGTGCAAACAGACACATGCAAGCACAATTTTTTCCACTGTTGCAACATCGGTCCTGATTGGTCGGCGAAAAATGCGCCATCGAGCCGCGAGAATTCCAAAGATGTTTTCAATTATTCGCCTCGCTCGGGATAAGCGGTAATTAAAAATTGCGCGGTTTTCAGTAAGATTTTTGCCAGGATAAGGGCGCATTTGGTACGGCTTCAGTGGCAATCCCTCGTCTACTACAGTAACGTAAGGTAGTTTGTCCGCAAATCCTTCCACGTGCTCTGCTGCAGGGACGTTGAAGCTGTTGCTCTCCAAAGCTTTGCTAATGGCAGAGTTTGCAAATGCACCCGAGTCATTGCTTTTACCATACTGTCCCACGTCAACAGCTGTAAAGCAGTAATTAGCATCACCAAAGGCCAATAGAACAATGCTAAAGGTACCTTTGTAGTTGAAAAAGTTGGAGTCAGAATTCTTGGGGCAGTCAATCACCACATGTTTGCCATCACCTGCGCCTATGCAATGTGGAAAATTCCACAGAGTGGAAAATTCTTCAGAAATCCTCTTCCACTCCTGAGTGGTTTTGGGTGTTGGGAGATATGTGTGGTGTAGTTGTGTCCAGATTGCATCACAGGTCTCCCGTATGATGCCAGACACTGTCGATCTTCCAATTCGAAAGTTAAACGATTGGGATTGCTGTGAATCACCTGTTGCCAAGTAACGTAGGGTAAGCGTGAGTCTCTCAGCTGCCGAGATGGGTGATCGAAGTTTCGTTGACTTTTTAGAAATAAGCGGTGCCACAATAGACAGCAAGTGCTCAAAACGTTGAGGAGTCATTCTTAAGAACCTGTCAAAAGATATTGGAGGTTAATCATCAGAATTTGGTAAAAATTCCAAAAGGTAGGTGTTTTCACGTTACGACATCGGCCCCATGCTGGTGGAAGTAAGCAATAGATTTCACTCTCTTACTTTGTCCACCAGTATTAGTCCGTTTCACCAGTCTCTAGCGCTCCAGATTGATATGATGTTGCTAGTGTATTGTTTCGTTTAGCCACTCAGGAGCTAAAGTAAGATCAGATTAATCGCACTTACCTGAAATAATATTCTCGATCACCCAAACTGAGCTCTCTGACAAGGTTGTGGTACTGGCCATGTGCTCTTCTAGCTTCTTGCTGAAAGACTGGACGTACCCATTCTTTTCTTCTAACATTTTTTTCCCTTTGTTGTCTTCGACGACGCCGTCGTCGAAGAAAAAGTATCAAAAGTATTCCAAACGCAACAAGTGTTTCGTACTCCATTTTTAAAGTCTTGTTTTCATTTAATCTGTCGCTCTTATGTCGGTGTTCACATTACTGACATAAGTGATTATGTCTTTATGTCATAATGTCGTTATGTCCTTATGTCGTTATGTCGCTAGTGTGAACCAGGCTTTACATATCCATGTATTGGTCAGGACGGAAATCGAACCCGAGACCGCGACCCTATTACAAGTCCAGCGCCCTAACCACTCGGCCACGCTGCCTCCCTGGGAGGTAGAAACAAGGGGATACAGTTTTCCCTAGCAGCAATATAAGTGCAGAGATAAAATATTCATAATCTTTGTGGTTAAAGTGATACATGCCAAAACATGAACAGTATGTATTTTTCGTTCATTTTTTCAGTACTAACTTTGAAAAAGGGACATGTATAATTACGAAAGAAAGTCGTGCTAACCTGTTTGGCCCTTGATCGCTTTGCAGACCGGTGCCAGATATTTGGTCAATATTAATATTCCGGGCCCACGAATCGATAAATCAGGTATTGATTACTGAGTGCATGTGATAATCTTTTTAAATACACGAATTCAAGGTCTTATTGTTAGTCACTTGATGTACGTATTTGAATGCGTACCCAAAAACCTACTAGCTAAAATAAAAACAAAAATGCAGCCATACATTTATGACGTTTATTTTTTTGGATGATACTAATGGGGTGTTTTTCCATGGAGTGTAAAAAATTCTATGGAAAGCCGCTGAGCATTTTTGTGCTGTAGTGCTACTAACTTGTGTGTTTCCAACCTAGGATGAAACTATGTTGTGTGTTACTAGGCGATAGATACCCGCCAAAAAACAGTGGTTTCTTTCGACGGTAGTGGTTCCGATATACTTTGTTGGGAATATTATTCTCTTCAGATTTTAGTTTTCTTGTTAAACCCACCGTGTGAACAATCATTGAAGCGACATATCGTATGTAACGAGTCGAGATATTGTAAGGTAAATACAGGAAGCACATCCTCAAATCGTTATCATAGCGGTTAGAATCAGGAGCAGAGCTTGATTGTTACTTATCACGGTAGAAAACCACGTTAGTTTTATGCTGTAATGTACGTTGTACTTGTAAAATTAACCACTACAAGATTTTAAAAAGGCAGCTATGCTACACTAACCGGTTTGATTAATCTCTATTTCTTCAGTTGTTCTAATCGATGTCCTTTTTTAACATCTCTGTAGCAGTCCAGGAATCGAGCAGGGGTTATGGAACAGTTCACAAGGCAATTAATTTTGCAACTTATAATCTTCAATGCAAAAGACTTAATCCCCCGTGGTGTTTTAGGAGCCATCCCAAAATGTATTCAAAACAAAGCAGGTCACTTGCTACTGATTCGAACGATAAGCGTAAAAAATTACAATGGTATAAATGAGAGCAATACTTTCTTGTTGTCCAAACCTGAATGTAAAGTAGAAGATGCTGTTTTCTTCGATTTCAGATAATTTCATGGAGGAAGATATACAATTTTAAATTAGGCCACAACAATAACTGTTTTGCTAAATTTTTGCTTCTTTACCATCACAATATTTTCAGTAGTTTCCTGTTTTCAGAGGGTTCGTTTTACACTTTCAACGAGCTGATTGGCCAGGATTATGTCAGTTAATCCCAAACAATGCAGAAAGTTGAAATTGAGTGCAGAAACTTGAAATTAAATTTTTGCAGGTATATTATTAACAAGTAATAATAATCGGTATTTAAACAGGGTGACCCCTTCAGTCGCAGGACTGGTATCAACGGGGGCCCTGTATAACGCAAAATAAAAAAAAAGCATGTATAAATAATATATATATCTATAAGAAAAACTAGCTACTTTAAAAGATACGCTAAAATGTTTAAAAAATTAAAAAGCCTAAAAAGGTAATAGCGTTCTCATAAAAATTGGATATCGAATTGAAAATGTTCTAAAAATAACCTAAGAAAAAAAATCGGAGGTAGCCTTGAAACGCTCCTTTATCTTTATGTTCGTTGGAAGGCTATTAAATGTGCATGCACCATGAAAATAAAAAGACTTTTTAGCGACATCTAAATAAAATTTGGGAAGTATAATGTCAGTGATTGACGATCTAGTGCATCTGTTAAAAACATGTTGGTTATCGCTCTGGCAGCGTAACAGGAAATAGTCTTTAAAGTATAGAGGAACTTCTCCGACCAAGCACTTGTTAACTAACAGTGCACAGTGCTTTTCCATGGTTTTTGTAAGAGGCGGCCAGCGTAGGTTCTCGAGTATTGTTTCCGTGGCTATGTCAGGTTTAAAACCGTATACGAATCTCGCAGCTCGTCGTTGCAGGCGTTCAAGAGTCTTTCTGTTAGTGCTTCCCGGAGTGCAAAAGCACGCATCACAAATAGCTCATGGCCAGAAATCGCGGACATTTGAGCCCGCACACCGGCACGCGGCTTTCTCCACAATAACAGAAAAAATCAATATGGCGGCCAAGGAAGCGTTCTATTCGCGAGGTCGATTATGAACAACTGTATTGTTTTTCATCCGTGGTTAAATTTACATCGATCAAAAGCCTTCAGGACGTCTAAAATTGTTTTCGATAATGAAATCCTTCACTCGATCGCACGAATGAAATTCCCGCCATCCCGCGCCGAAAGTAAAAAGACCCTCTATTTAGAGCGCTGACCTACAACACTGTTTAGCGTCTGTCCCTAGTTCTCAAAGGAAGTTTTAAAGCCTGGTTTCATAGCTTTCTTTTGATATCAAACATGGCGGTTAAACTGAAAGAATGTTGTGAAGAACGGAGGTTCTTTTTCGTGTAACATCGAGTAACCATTAGCTGACTCCACGGTTGAATGCCTCTATTTTTATAGTTTTATATTGTTGGGTTTTCATCGCCGAAATGGACGCTGTTAATCGTGTCCAAACTACCTGAAAATCGCTGTGTTTCTGTGACACGATGTTAACTTTGAGGAATGAACTCGGAAAAATCAATCAGGCGGATGGGAACGCGGCGAGGTGCGGTGAAAGATTGCTACTTAACGAATTTCCTACATGAAGCTAAAATCATGCTTAAAGAGGACGCTGTTAATGATCTGGTTTAGAAATGACTTTCATACAGTTGGATTACGGATACTTTCTCCTAACAGATTCAGACTTGGAATAACCGGAGTTATTCTATCCTCAAATTTAATTTTTACTCCATACATTCCTTTGTAAATTTAATCGCCATGTTTGTTTAAGTAATGTAGAAAGCCGCTGCAGTTACGCGGGCGTTGCGTCCGCGATTTCTGGCCATGTTAATATCGGTAGCACTGTGGACAAATAGATCTTATTTGCTGCTTCCGTGATTAAGCAACCTCGTAATCGTGAGAGGAGGCCAAATCTGCTGGCAACGTTTGACCTTAAATAGCTTATGTGATCGTTGAAAGATAAACACTCATCTAGCAAGACTCCTAGGTACTTGAACGACTTTACTTGATTGACTTCCTTTCCTTCCATGCAAAGCGGACTATGAGATTCAGATCTGAATAGCCTCTGACGAGTTCCAAATAGAACATACTCAGTTTTCTTTAGGTTGAGGAAAAGACCGTTCGCTGTTAACCAGTTAGAGACGTTATTGAGATCAAGGCTTAAGTTCAGCTGTAGTTGGTCAATGTTTGAAGCAGCAGTGAAAATAACGGTGTCGTCAGATAACACTAGACAGACCAACGGCCAAAAGAAAGATCGTTTATGTAAAGAATAAACAAGAGAGACCCTAACACGGAACCTTGAGGTACTCCGCTACTGATGTTGGCGGCAGAAGAAAGGTGATTTTCAATGGACACTCTTTGAGTCCTGTTAGTGAGATAGCTCTCAAACCACTTGATAGGCTGGTCTTGAATTCCATATCTGATCTGTACAACTTGTTTAAAAGACCGTCATGAGGAACAGTATCGAAAGCCTTTTTCAGGTCAATAAACACTGCCCCCGTCAATAGCCCTTTGTCCATATGACCACGAACTTTATCTGTAAGGAAGGTAACGGCCAACTGCGTTGAATGATTTGCGCGAAACCGCGATTGAAAAGGTGAGAGAAGGGAGTTTTCTGATAGGTAGCTATGTAGTTGATGGAAGACAGCTTTCTCCAGAAATTTCGACAAGATCGGTAAAATTGATAAAGGCCTGTATTTGTCCAGATCATCATTGTTTCCAGATTTGAACAAGGGTACAACCTTTGCTTGCTTCCATTCAGACGGGACTGCACCAGTTTCAATAGAAAGATTTATCAAATGTTTTACACAGTCAGCTATCACAACTGCGCTGTCCTTTAAAAGTCTAGCAGGTAAACCGTCTAGACCTGTAGCTTTCTTGAGTTTTAGGCATTTAAGTTGCCTAAGCACAAGCGGTTTATCCACTGCTGTGAACTCAAAATGATTCTTTGCAAACAGCTCCTCGGTTGTAGAAAACGGGTCTTGTATATCGGCATGATTCAAATAACTTGTTCACAACAGATGTAACGTAAGTATTAAACAATTCTGAAATGCTTTGTTTATCAGTAACAATCTTGTCATCTGCCTTGATACAGGTCGGAATAGATTTGTGATTTGCGTCCGGCATTATTTTCTTCACAGACCTCCAGAAAGATTCAGAGTCGACGCTGTTCTCTTCAAGTAGTGATCCACTATAGCTTTCCTTAGCACGTTTAATCCTTGCACTGACTTTGTTTCGGAGTAATCGATATGCGGCCAAATCGGTGTCTAATTTTGATCTACGATATTTCTTGAGACTGGCATCCCGAACTCTCATCATCTGTTTGATTTCCAGCGTAAGCCATGGACAATTACGTCCTCAAACGTTTTTGTCGATTAGTGGAGCATGTTTGTCACATTCAGACGTAAAGTTGCATTTCCACAAATACCAGGCTTCTTCGACGTTAGTCGAACTCAACACATCATCCCAGGGGATTTTCTTCAAATCACCGTTGCAGAGATTAGTTGGATCGTATTTTGCATAATTCCTGCACTTTATCACACGAGGTTGTTCTTTGAAGTTATATATCTTTCGAACTGAAATTGGCATATCATGATCACTCAGACAGGATTCAGCAACTACGGCTCGAGACATGTTTCGTGGATTTGTGGTGGCAAACAGGTCAATAAGTGTAGCGGTGGTTGACGTAGACCGTGTTGGTTCATTAATCAACTGTGTTAAACCAAAGGTTTTAAAAATCTCTTTCAAATTTTTGGTTTCAGAGCTTGGTTTCTTAAGCAAATAATCACAGTTGAAGTCCCCGTTTACAATAACTTCTTTTCCCTCAGCCGCGGCAAAGTTCAGGCTGTTGTAAAAGCGAGCCAAATAATCTACGTCAGGCTGGCTACCTGACTCTGAAGGTGGCCGATAAAATGTTCCAAACAGTATGCTTTTAGATTTAGGCAGAAAAATCTCGATCCAAACAGATTCATCAATCTCGAGGTCAGATCGGCGCACAACATTAATTGACTCACTGACGAACACTGCTACACCGCCTCCTTTCCTCACCAATCTATATCTTCTAAAAAGTGTAAAGCCAGGCAATGACACTTCTGCATC
Organism: Ricordea florida; assembly: GCA_949710005.1. NCBI lineage: Eukaryota > Metazoa > Cnidaria > Anthozoa > Corallimorpharia > Ricordeidae > Ricordea > Ricordea florida. The sequence goes on from OX453280.1 coordinate 13,240,657, forward strand.
CGAAATGTTACTGTTGAGCCATGTCTCAGTTAAAGCTATGATGTGAATTCGTGGACTTTGCGTTATGAAAACACGAAGTTCATTTAACTTCTTCCTCAAGCTTCTGATGTTTTGATGGATGAACTTAAGACCACGCAACTTAAGGGTAGAATCAGATGTTGCTGGTACAACAAAGCTATCGTTTAGACTGTCATCGAGCTGTTGCTCAGCAGAAGATGGAACTGAGCAGAAATGACAAGTCGAGCCAGATTTAAAGTTCGCATCCAGGCATTTTAAATGGAAGCGCGATTTGCATAAAACGCAAAATCCAAAAGCCTGATTTCTTCTGACCGTCTTGAGACACCGAGGACAGGTTATTTAAGTGGAAAGTCCAGGATTCACGGAGATATCATCGCACTGAAGCAGTAAACTTGCAAGAAGAACAGATCTTGTAAGCCTGACAAGCTGAACCTTAGCGACGGGAGTGAGGGAAAATCCAAAATGGCGCCCACTAGAAGTTTTCTTTCTCACGGGCTGCTTAAAGCCGGTGAAAGAAGAGAGCTCCTGTCCAACAGCCAACCCAGAGCTATTGACGTCTTGGTTAACCAACGGTGTAAGACATTTAGAATTTGAAAGATTCCTTGTAAACACGAAGACGAGTAGAAGAAGAACGCCGCTTCGCATCACACGACATACCGCCATTGTTTATGAAGTAATCAAATGATTTCGACCTTTTAAAGACAACAAATTAATCTCGCCAATATTTCCTTGTGCTTCTTTATTCCAAATTGCACTCCAAACCATTTGATTACCTATACTTAGAAAGTGCACTTGTGTAAGTTGTGTATCGATTCGTGTTTGTCAACAGCAATAAACCGTTTTTTTATTTTCTTTGAGTCAAGACTCTATTCTCATAAGCAAATTGCTTTGTACTGTAATGTTATTTGATAAAGAAGTTGCCTTTTGTTCACTGCTGAAGAACTTTAAAGGCATGGAAAAGCTATTTTATTACTACGAATAACTTAAACGCGTAGTAATCGCACAGTGTATCGTTTCTGTTCGTTGTTTATTACATACGGAGCAAAATTACTGAATGCTGAATGGCTGAGACAAACGGCGAAATAACTCTGGGAATTCCTAGGAATTCCTAGGCTTATCCTAGAAAAAGAAAAAGATTCCTAGGGATTCCTAGGAATTTGAGGTGTGAATTTTCACGATAAATTCGGACTTGGAATTCCTAGGAATTCCAAGGAATTCCAAGCTCTATGAAAGTCTACTTTGGATTCCTAAGAATTCTTAGAAATTCCCAGGAATTTCTAAGAATAATTGGGAATCTCTTGGAATAATTGGGAATTTCTTGGAATCTGTGATAAAAATAGAATATTTCCAGGTATAGCTGAGAATAGCTGGGATTTTTTTGAATTTATAAGAAAAACAACTAGATTTTCACTGCTGCTGTTAAATAGCTGAGCAAATCAGAAATTTAGGCTCAATCTAGACACTTCAGAACATCCCTCATTGCCCAAAAGTAAGAATAGTTCTGAGAACACAGAATTGAAAGAAGTGAACTATTTTTATGTTCATATTAAATTTGACTTAAAAAAATTTCGTAATACTTATTTGTTTGGAATGGGCTGCTTTAAGAAACATCTTACTGAAAAATGAGTGAGAACACAAAAGGAAAATGGGCATCTTTAAACAACTTCAAGTAATATCAATGGCACCATTTTCGGTTCGGTCGTGACATCCAAAGTGTAAAAGGAGACGCATTTAAAACAATTGCCGGGTCTTCAGGTCACATTCTACACTGGTCAAGAGTACAGGTCACTGCTCCCTCGATAAATTACCAAACCACACAGATTCTCCTCGATCTAATAGAGCATTTTGTTTAAAGACTAGAAAACACTTTAATGCTGTTCATCCATCACTTATAATAATATTATCGGTTTCATGGTGACCTGTACTCTGAGCTGTGGAAAAGTGATCTGCATTTTAGACCCTCCGTTAAACAATACAGTACAATAGAGCGCATTAGAATTGTTTAAACAGAATATTGAGATCTTAAGTGCACTTTCCAAATACCATTAAAACGATCGCTTTATTTGTACAGTATGCTTCTGCCCTTTGAGTTTTTACCGAACAGGACTTCTACATGCGTTGTTTGATATCGTCGTTGCTGCTGTTCTATACTAGCTGTCCTTCCCTGACAATGCTCACACTGTCTTCACTGTCCCACTAAACCACAAGATAAACCATCTTGACCAGTAATTAAGTGTACGGAGTGGAAATACTTTGAATAAAGCGTGAAGCTTGAACGAACAAGCGATGAACCGGCCAACGGAAACTCAAAAAAGAGCGCCAAACGGAAATAAGCGGTCCTTTAGTCGACGAGCACCACAGGGATGGAGGCACATAAAACGTTAAAACGATGTGATTGGTTCAGTCTAATGTTTCAAGAGAGTATCCGCTGACAAGCTATAACCACTGTCTTTGAAGTACTGCATATGTCGGATCGATCCGGTGTAATAAAGGTTGTTAAGGGGAATTGTGGTGTAGATTTAAAATGAATTGAGATGGATTCCGCCGAAGAAACACAAACGCTTAATGAACAAGTCGACGAAGGAAATAGGACATACTTCAAATGTTCTATATGTTTCCGAAGATTGCTAAGACTGCAAACGGTCGAGAGTCACTTGGAAACAACATACACGGGGCAAGGTGACAGAATTAACTTCTGTTTGGATGGAAAAGGGGATCTAGCTTATCACCGGACAGCAATTAGCCATTTAATACATCAAATCTTCGATGGTAGAGTGCACTTTGTCGCAGAGTAAACAATAAAAGTTTTTGGGTGAAGTTTTAAATCCACATTTTTCAAAACTTTATAATTTGTGATGCTGATAATACGACTGTATCCTAAAGTTGCTTTTCTCTTTTATTAAACGGTTTCTATAAAAATGGAAGCATTCTTTGTGGCTTTTTATTCAAGTGCTGCACCTACCAAACTTGACTGTTATAATTACTATATATTTCCTTATATTAAGGACACTTTTAAATGAAAGGTGTTATTTTTGTTGTTTTTACTACAGCGGTTCACTGCAAAAGAAAATTTTAAAGTTTTGGAATTATTAAGAATTCCTAGGAATTCCCATTCTCATTGGTGTTTAGCAATTCCCAATAATTCCCAAAAGTTCCCATGACAGTTTCCTTTAAACTTGGAATTTTTAGGAATTCCCAAGAGTAGATACAAAGGGCCGCTCCGAGCGCACTGGTTCTTAAAATGACCACGCCCTTGATTGAAACTTATAAATGTTTTTTTAAAATGACCACACCCATGATTGGAATGTTTGGAATGTTTGGATTCAGATGTATCAAATTTCATAACGCGATTAACGCTATGAAAAATATAAAACAAATATGCTTTTTACTCTCTATTCAGAAATCCAGTATGACATTTTCTCCCTTCATTAAGGAATTCTAAATTCATTTCTATTACAACAAAATTTAGGGAAGCCCCGTAAGGTTTGGTAACATGTGCTCCGAAGTAGATGTATTCGAAACAGATAACAGGATAAACTTTACATCTTTAACCTATATAATCGAATGGCGAAACTAAATTTCCTTTTGGATCACTAATTTTAGTATGGCAGATAACATCTTTTCCTTTTCCTTCTGTTTCTAACTTAACATAGATCCATCATCATACATGGGATTCTGTGATTTAGTAATTAAATAGTTTACTCCAATCGTTTGATTCTTTGGCTTCGTTATAAGAATCTAGAGTAACTTTTGGCACATTTTTTTCTTCACAAAGCTTTTTAATTTCTTCAAGACATTTATTGTAAATAGAATCTAAAGTTTTATGACTTAAGAGCGGCTGTCTGTAAATATCGAGAATTCGCCGTCAAAAATGAAATTTCCAATTCCTTCACATTTGGTCAGAAAAACCCCTTTGGTAAAACATTTATGAAAATTATAATCAAAGTTTCCAAAGAGTTTCCTTCTTGGAGAAACTGGGCAAAAATTGAAATGCCGTGTCAACGTCACTGCTGACATTAAAAATTCGTGCGAATTAGCACTTTTTCAAATCACTTGGAAATAAAAACGGGTAAACTTAACGCAATAATCTTTTGCAGGTGAGTGAGGTATCACCAGATCAACCCGAAAATGTAAAAATATTTGAAAATACTGATTTTTCACACATCGGGTTTAAAGCGCCGAGATTCCTAGTCTAAGCGCATAGGAAAACGCTGAAATTTAAGGAAACTTTAAAAGTAAAAATCGCATTCTGGTACATTGAAATTCATAACAAAATTTACATCAGAGGAAAGCTCTATTGCTGTACTTTAACATATAAAAAATCTGGCTTGGGCATTTCAAAGGCCACCGCTTGAGAGAGGTAAACGCATTGTGAATTTTCATGTGTTTACATAAAAGGAATTGTAACTGTCACGCAAGCACAGGAAAGCACACTGTTTTAGATACTTTTTATAAAATCTTAGTTGTGGATGTAGAAAACCCTTTCTCAAATGCGAAATTTAAGGCTTAATGAATCTCTCATATATTTTTATCCATTGTAGCTGAAAATTCCAGGTAAAGCAACTACTAAATTCGTAACCGGAAGGTCAAAATCCATGTCAAACGTAAACAACACGAAAGTAACACTAGGCTCAATCGAAATTTCCCTGAAGGCGCGTTGCTTTAACATAATTCGGATTTGGGTTTGTGATCCGAGATAACACGGATCATGAAGCATCAAAGGAACCGATTTATCCAATCTGGGCAAGGAATCAGTGGTTTCTTTGATGAGCCACGATCCGTTTGATTTCGGATCAACGCCGTCGCGATGTTACGGGTCTTCGTTGGCGGTGCAATAAAAGGCACTGTGCTGTTCCGCCTGGAATGGCTGTACTCAAGTCTAAGACAGTAAAGGGCGATAAAAGTATCGACTTTCCTCAGTCAGCACTGATAACTCAGACATCTCGCACTGTTGTTTCCATTGGAAGTCGCAAGTACAAAATACAGCGTTGTTTTTCAGGGGTGGGGGGTGTGTCTTGTCAGCGAAACAGGTGCTAGTTTTGGCCTGGGGACGGAAAGCGAGAAAAAGAGAGAGGCCCGAGAGATTTCTTTCGCTTCTCTTTCTCCGGTTCTTTCTAGCGCCCATTTTCGAGGCCGCTTACGAGGGCGGGAGAGAGAAAAGCGCTACTTTCACACGTCCCGAGACCGTGTATTACAAAACGAAAGAATTCTTATTTTGAATTTCGTGTAGGCACTAGAAGTGTTGAAGTGCAGAAAATACTAGCCCGCAAAGAAGGTAATGTTAGGTAGCAGCAAGTCAATGATTAAACCAAGGACATATTAGAAAATAAAGGCTCTGAACAGGCTAGCCTCTGTATACTGATAGCAATCCAGCGTACCGACAGATAATTCTCTCTAAGTTGGACGCTCCTTCGCTACCTTCTATCTATTCACGCACGACAGGTGCCACTAAAAGTCAATTGGTGTAACTTGGCAGCAAAAGATTGCAATTTCAAAACCTATAGCGAAAAGGAAGCTGTCTTATGAGATGTGTAAATCCCTATGCGCTAGTTCAATTAACTTGAATGCTTTAAAAAACCACCAGTGAATTCGATTGATTGTGATAAATTCATTGTTTATTTTTGAATAGAAACTAACTGGAAGCCTTTTTTCTAGGAATCTGCAGACGATGAAGGCAGCACATTTCGCAATTTTGAATGAGAACAGGCGCGGATCTAGAATAAATGGTGACCGATTTCCTAAACGAGCGCCATGAAGGCGCAAGTTTTTAGGAGGGTCCGGGGGCATGCTCACCCGGGAAATGTTTTTGGATTTAACTCCTTTAAGTCCCGTTTCCTAGGAATCTGAGTCATTCAGACAGGATTTTGGCCAGTTCCATTCTCCTCAGATTTCAACTTGGAAAGTTTTCCTTTTTATTAAAACTACATTATTCATTATGGAAAATCTCACCGATTCCCGTAAAACGATGGCCCGCGCCTGGAGATGGAAAAGCAGCCGACAATCAAAAGATCAAGCTCAGGCCCGATGGATTTCACGGATATTGTCTTAACCACGACGTGAGTGCCGGAGGTATCAAACCAAAGAGGAGATCGAAACACCATTTCCTTGGAAAAGATATGTGATATTAGTCGCGTTTACTTTGCTATTCATGACTGATGCAAGTGACAGTGATAAGAGAAAAAGATGCACCCACCTTTCTTGGCTAAAAAGAAAACCTTTTTGACATTAATCTTGAGTGGGAAGCGGTATCCGATCCCCTCTTTCTTTAAATGTCCGAAAGTAAGTACATGACAGTTATTAATGATACTGGATACAAAACTCAGTGTATTCTAGTCTGATTGTTTTGTTTCCCTCGTTTTTTCACAGGGAAAGCGATAGCAGTAGCACCTCAGATGATAACGCTGAAAAGTTTAGATAGAACGTTAGATAGTCACGATATCACTTATATTGCTAGTTCAGAAACCACTTGCACAGCCTCTTCTGTTAGTAAAACGGATGACGCAGACCAGAATAAGTCAAAGTTGAACGACTTTCTAATATCCTGTAGCGTTAAGCCGCTAGGAAACAAGAGTTGGGTAGAATGAAAATTGGCACATCCCATAGTCTGTGCTCAAAATAATTTGTGTGAGTTGATCAAAGCAAACTCTCTATCAGTTGAAATTGGGAGACTTGCAATTCTGACGGAGCTTGGGCTGCTTGTTCCTGTTCCACCTGTACGGAGAAAAGCAGCGTATGTTGCAAGAATTGGTTCAGGAATGTACCTGTATGAATTTAGTGTCGCGCTAGTAACTTTGAGCGGTAGGAAATGACTGTTAAAGAATTTGTTATTTCAGCTAAAAGTTTTGTTTCCCCTTCTTACGAAACTTACCTTTCGTACCAATCCCCCCAACCGTGCCCCTCCCCAATTCTTCCTACGGACGTTACTCTCTGCTTCCAAAAAGAAAAAAGAGAGTTGTTGACTAAAAGGAATCCGAATGTAAAAGGCCTCAAATAGAGCCTAAAAGGAGTGTGTCGGAAGGAGCTTGTGAAGAAATGGAATGGTAGCAGCCATGAAGCTTATTAATATCATTGCATGTGGACAATTGTACGTGTACAAAATATTTTTTTATTATTAATTTTTTTTTTTTTGCCGCGTATTTTTCATGCAACTGTGCTGTTAAAATACGCTTCTATGAGTTATCATCGGAGCCAAATTAGGGTCGATCGGTGTACGTAACTTTTTTTTCATTTCTAATTTGTGACTAATTATATGGATGACTGTTTTATCAGTGTCCGTATTAAACTTATTTGAAGGGGTCGGTACATTTCGCTGACCCCAGTCCATGGACTACCACTATGGACTACCAAAATGGACTACCCTGATGGACTGGTAAATGGACTACCTATTTGGACTACCTAGATGGACTACCTATTTGGACTACCTAAAAAAAACCCTAAAAAATACCGAGGAAAAAATAGGAAGAAAATATCCCTAAGTTGTTTGCTTTGATCGTTTCACCGCGATCCGCCATCTTGTTTTCATTTTATTTATTTGTTATGAAGGAATTTGTTTCTAATATTGATATATACTTGAGCGGTTTTCCTATTGTTTTTTGGCCTTTCATCAAAACCAAATTTCTCCACAATACTAATGCATGATCAAGAGAAAAGTTTGAGAATAAAGAAAATGATCACAAAAGGAAAAATGGTTTGATCTTTTTAAAATTCTCCCTGTGTTTAAATGGCTATTAGATGTTACAGAGTTGTTTCCTTGGTGTTGTTTTACCCCTCCCCCACCCACCCAAACAATAATGTTTAACGAGGCGTTAATTCATGATAAATTCAATTCTTGGGGCTGTTCGGGGAGGTGGTTTATTCTACAGTATGCGCCTGCAGAACATCTGAGCAGCGGTAATAAAAGATGGCGGATCGCGGTGAAACGATCAAAACAATCAACTTAGAGATATTTTCTTTCTATTTTTTTTTCTCGGTATTTTTTAGTGTTTTTTTTAGGTAGTCCAAATAGGTTGTCCATCTAGGTAGTCCATTTACCAGTCCATCAGGGTAGTCCATTTTGGTAGTCCATCGTGGTAGTCCATGGACTGGGGGTCAGCGAAATGTACCGGACCCTATTTGAAGTGTGATATCTCCATCACTTCCCTAACACAGCATTTTAACGAGAAATTGCAAAAAAAAAAAAAAAAAAAATGAAATAGCACCTTTTCGATGGAACTTGCCCTTGTTTTTACTTTCGTGTTGTTTACATTTGACATGGATCTTGACCTTTTCAATTGTTCCGGTTACTAATTTTCTGTCACGTTATCCGAAGTTTTCAGCTAAAATAGATAAAAATACATTAAAGATTCATTTTAGCCTTATATTGTATCTGAGAAAATATTTTCAACATTCACAGCTAAGATTTTATAAAATGTGTTTTCTTATGCTTGCGTGACAGTGACAATTCCTTTTATGTAAAACATGAAAATTCACATATGGCTTTACCTCTCTCAAGCTGTGGCCTTTGAATTGCCCAAGCCAGATTTTTTATATGTTAAAGTACAGCAATAGAGCTTTCCTCTGATGTAAATTTTGTTATGAATTTCGATGTACCAGTATGCGATTTTTACTTTTAAAGTTTCCTTAATTTTCAGCGTTTTCCTATCCGCTTAGACTAGGAATCTCGGCGCCTTAAACCCGATGTGTGAAAAATCAGTATTTTCAAATATTTTTACATTTTCGGGTTGATCTGGTGATACCTCACTCACCTGCAAAAGATTATCGCGTTAAGTTGACCCGTTTTTATTTCCAAGTGATTTGAAAAAGTGCTAATTCGCACGAATTTTTAATGTCGGCTGTGACGTTGACACGGCATTTCAATTTTTGCCCAGTTTCTCCAAAAAGGAAACTCTTTGGAAACTTTGATTATAATTTTCATAAATGTTTTACCAAAGGGGTTTTTTCTGACCAAATATAAAGGAATTCAAAATTTCAGTTTTGACGGCGAATTCTCTATATTTACAGCCGGCCGCTCTTAAGCTATCATTCTCAACTGGATATGGAATTTGCAAACCTGTCATGTTTTTTAAGGTTTGTTTTTATTGTTTCAAATTATGTGGGTGTATGCCATATATTCCCGGTATGGACATTTCTTCCAACTTGAAATATAAACCTGTTTTTTCTTCAAAAACGTAAACATTTGAAATTGCGCCGTTTTTAAAAGATTTCGGCTGTTGTATAATGATTTTATCATAATCAAATTCATCTTCAGCATCAATTTCAACAAAGTATGTTTTATCTGCCTTGTTTCGTATTTATTATCAGGATGCCTCATATTAATTTTTTACGAACCAGAATTTCATTTTTTTAAAATCCAACTTTCTGAAAAGATACCAGCCCAATGCACCCATTACAACTGTTACAACAGCAAGATTAACTTCATGTGCACTTGTTACGTTATTAACAGATACTGTGGTTTTAGGTTTTGATTTTGTAGTTGTTTTAACTGGAACGTGCGGTAATACAACTTTCGAAGAACCGAGATTATGCGTTATTCCAACAGCCTTCATTTCCCGATTTGCATCTAAGTTAACCCCGAAAGTCATGTCACTCGTCGCCTTCATCAGCTTGTTGTTATAACCTACTACACTCTCGGTATTTATGATCATATTACTGGGCATTAACCATACTCCAGGAGCAATCGCCAAATCAAGTCGTAATTTTGCTCCTTGAGTGGCAGGCTGATATCTTTGAACTGAACTTGTAATGTCATTCTCAATAACACTACTCTCGAATAACGATAAAAACTCTTGCTGCATTTCAATGGACCCGCCTCCATTTCCAATGATTGAAATTCTCGTGTTAAATTGGGAACCCAATACACATTAAACGAAAGCCTCTGCCGACCTATTCAGTATCTCCAGTCCAGCCTTTGTTAAACTATGTCCATTTGTGGGTATGAACTAAGCATATTTAAATCGTGAGAAATCATCGTTCCGAATAAATGAAATAAGATCACCCTTTTCTTTCTTTCCACCTTCATCGGAAAAATTTCACATCTTCACCCGGCCACTGATTCGCTTCCTTATCATAATTTGATAATATAATAATGAACGTTCTGAAATCCACCACCTTTTCCATGATAACCAGCTCCATAATCCAAAAAAATAATCCCAGACCATGATTTCTTCCACCTTTCCATCTGAAATCGGCATTATCTGGTAACCCAAATTCTCTACATAATTATTGATAGTTAACCTTACTATACGGGTTGTTTGATATATTAAATGGTTGTTCATCAGGTAATGGAACATGCAATTCGTACAATATTCTTCTGATTGTGAAATAGATCTGAAACTTAATAAAGCTATTCACAACTTTGGGGTAACTCATCCTCTCATATGGACTAACTCCGCATTCAGAAGTTGCACACCAAACCGTGAAATTAAGTTGTTGTGGCCAATAAATCATATCAGGAGCGTTCAACCATATTCTACTCTGTTTTCCAGATTTGAAAGTAACAACCTGAGATTTGAATACGTTTCGCATTTTCGCGGTAAACTTTTGACTCTTCGATACATAGAGTAGTATACGTGGCTCATATGAGCCGTAACCAATCAGGAGCCGAGAAAGACAATAGGCTATTGTTTGGAGAACAATGGATGCTATTGTTTTCCGAATCCAAGATGGCGGAGGTATTTTTCAGCCATCAGGAGCCGAATTAAGTATTCAAGATGGCAGCGCTTATAGGGCCGTTAACCAATCAAGAGCCAGGATTTGTACCACGTGACCAACAAGAACAATGGGGTTCTATTGTTTTTAATCGAGAATGGCTACCACAAATGTCAGCCAATCAGGAGTCGAATTAAGGATTCAAAATGGCGGCACCCATGCTAATAAAAATCAGCCATGTTGGAAAACAGCCCACCAGCCTCGACAAAGGAATCTTGGATCGGTCTCACAGATTTCCATGGCAACCCAAACAATAAAAGGCGGTAAAATAAAGTATTCTTACTTAAATAATTACAGTAGTTTTTCATCGATTTCCATGGCGACACAAACAATATGAGTCGATAAAACACTTAGTCATTTTTCAATGATTTCCATGGCAACCAAATCAACAATACAATAACACAAAAGTCCTTCCTGCAAGCGTTCATGGTAAAGACTGAGAGACTTGGGTCATAGCCTAGGCTATGTAGGGTGTGGCAAAGCATCATGGGACGATCACATCATCAAGAACCAATCCGAATAAAGAAAAATCAGCATGAATTAAAGTACTTACAGCGGGGCTTCCCCAGTCCTCCTCTCTTAAGAAGAGCATTAAACCCTGGAATCTCACCTTTGTGGGGCACTCCCCGAGGGTTGGTTACATCGGCTCGTGTTGGAAAAATCCCTGACAGCGGTGAAACTCCCATTGCCTTCTGCTTTGATGTCCCCATGGCTATCAAGAATACTACGCGCTAAATGAATAGGTCTACCTACCATCCCATGTCGGTAGTATGTTTCCTTGAACATATTAAAAGACTTGTTTGGTATCCTTTTGAACCATATTGTAATCACATTCAATTGATCTATCGACAAGCTTAGTAATGCCTACCAGTGCCGAAAAATCCAGAGAAAGATTGAAGAAATGGAGGAAAAAAATATTGAACTATGCATTGGAGAATAACATCAAAGGCATTTCGAACAAACTCTTCGCGCTCAAAGTGAAGATCTAACTAAATTTACAAGCACTGCAAAGCACACCACTCTAATTCATTGACATTGCGAATTATAAGCAGTTTTCGACGGGAATAAAACCAATTACATTAATCATAGCCCTTAGTTCTTGGAGAAAAGAGAATTGCGTGTTCCTTTCTTATTTCTTCATCCAACATGAGAAGAAAGAGTCAAAGAGAAAAAATACAATTAGAATACTTCAAGTGGAAATAATTTGCTGTTGAATCTAAAGGCCTTGATCTCGACTGTTCCCTTGAGAAAAGCATCATTCAAAGGAATCTTAGACAAAAAAAGTACATTTTGAGCGACCGTTGAAGAATTAACATAATTGGTCAGACATGAACGATGAAATGAATTAAAACCGAAAAACACATGTTTAGAAGCTAAAATCATGTTAGACTGTATCCTTTAGGAAAAACATCAAAGGCATTTCAAAAAAACTCTTCGCGTTCAAAGTGAAGATCTAACAAACACTGCAAACTGTTCGCTTCAAATAAAACAGCCGCTCAAATAATAAGCAGTTTTCGACAAGAGTAAAACACTTACATTAAATATAGTCCTTTTCTCCAATGCGTCACACATCTCTTGTTCACTTAATTCCATTTCAACAAGGCAGGAGAGAAAACTATTTTTACCAAGACCTATGGAGGCTGAACGAACTCACACAAGTAAAATGATTTTGCTTACAACGTTTGATTTATTTGGTGTATAAGGTGTCCGTTCGCAGGCCAGGTTACCTGGCAACATTACTCCATGTGAAATTCCGCCATTAGGAATTCCTTGAATGATGTTTCGAAAATAATGTGAATTTTGTGGAAACCGATTTCACTCGTCTTGGAAATCCATCCCAGCAAGAAGATCTCCTACATATACAAGAAAGAATGGCGAGAGATCGTCGTCGAGTAAGTTTGAATGCCGCAAAAATCGGCACACGGGAAGCGGCGACTCAAATCAGAGATTGAGAAACGACGGTAGAGACGATAACAAGAGACATCGCAGCTAAGACAACAACTGGTTGCTCAAAAAAGCAAAGGAATCAGCAAGGAAAAGGACTTTTTTCACAATTTGAGTGCCATCCATAACTCAATTTAATTATAACATAACAAAAAGGAAAAACATTAACATTTATTTTGCTTCCATGTAGGCTATATACTGGAACTTAGATATCAAGCTAAATTAAGTAAAAAATGCTAGCGGAACTGTCTAAATGTGTTTTTATATAGATAGTTATATCTAAGCCCTTTTGCATACATTTTACCATACCTTGGAGTAAACATTTATTTTACCGAGGTGTTCGTTTTAACACGAAAATGACAAGAGTTGTGTCCTGCATTTCCCAGTAGCGTGTACAAATCTTTTATAATACATTTACGCAAAAAGAATGGTTAATTTCATCAGGAATAGAAAACAGTACATTGATAATTTGTGTTTTTTGTAGAATATACTCCATGAATTTGTAGGTAGAAAGACCGTACTATTGGCAGACGAAAGTTTTGACAAAAATCATAGTGAGTTAACCGACCTCGACACTAAACTATAGTTAAAAACGTTTGTGAATTCCTTTGCAATATTTGTTAATGGTTTTACAGTTTAAAGTGAAATGAAAGTACTAAACGGGAGCCCCGCTTTTAGGCTTGGCTAAATCTATATATTAACCTTTATTGAATAGTCATAACATGAAATCCGTAGGGAGAATTTTAAATCTTAAAGTCTTGACCGTGGTTGGTGATGGGAACTAGACTCGTTTCCAGTTTCTCAAACTCTTGTGCCTTGGCCCCAAAAAGCACGATATTTTTGTCTGTTTTCTTTTGCTTTTGGTCCCGAAGTTTTTGCCTGATCCGTTCCTTATTCTTCGCATAATAACATCTCCAATATTCGTTGATCCGTTCCCTGTTTTTTTTACATAATTGTCTTCGGTAACTTCTGATGGGCTCCTTGTTCTGTTGACAATAGGCTCTCTGGGTGCTGGCGACTCGTTCCTTGTTAACTTCATACCATCTTTTACGACGGGTTTTGAGAATCTCAACGTTCTCTGAACGATATCTTTTTGGTCGGGCAAGGATTCGCTCTCCGTTCTTTGCATAATAGTTTTTGTGGTAGGTCCTTTTACAGATAACCCTCTGGTCATTTCCTGACAGTGGATTGAAGCAATTCCTCTTGTGGCGTCGTACAAATAATGACTAAAACTCTGCAATCATACACTCTTATAAGAGTCACTTGGCTAATTCAGGTTTCAACCTCTTCTTCTACTTCCTCTTCGTCATTTTCCTCGGGGAGTAACTTCTTATGCATTAGTCTGTTCAACAGGAATTTACTCTTTGCTAGTGCAGACTCGGCCGCTTCGTCAAAATCCATGTTATCTTCCTCAATAAAGCGTCGAAGCGTCTTCATGACTTAACGGTTTATTGCATCGTGTTTGATACGGTGAGTCCATTTTAGACGCTCTAAGTAAGTCCTCCGCAGCCTTCTTCTACTTACAGGGAATAGGGCATTGAACGAAGCATTTTCGGCATAGTGTTGCGATTTTCTCCTATCTAGGAACTGCTGGAGTTCTTTCAGGTAGGTTTCTATGAGATCTTCCCCGACTTTTTGACGTAACGGACTCCACGGGTTTGGTTCATCATCGTCCGCTTCTTCTTCCTCTTCAGAGCTACTACTATCCTCCTCTTCCTGTTCCTCTTCAGGCTCCTCTTCTTCAACCTCCTCTTCTTCTTCTTCCTTTACATCACTGTTATCCTCTACGGGGCCAAGAATGTCTGTTGAATGATCACCCATGATTCTCGTCGACCTTCACCAAAGACAGCGTGCTTCAAATGAGCCGAGTCGATTAAACCAATATTTAATATACTGTTTTAGTAAATGATCAAACATCCTCTCTCTTAATTCTTCGATGCCAACGCGGGTATCCTTCGTGCGTCAAGAGGTGAGTAAACACGCGTCTCCTATCATCACTGGCGGGGTGTAGATCCAAGACCGCGTACCCAAACGGTCGTCCGGTCACTTTTTGATACACATCCATCATGTCTTGCCAGCAAGTGGGAAAAGCTTGAAGCAGTAAATTCCTTATCCCTAATTGATCTCTTGGATTTTTGAACGCTACGATGTAGTGGGCGTTCCTGGAAATACTCTTAGCGTATTTCCCTGGTGGAAACATGTTCTGGCACAAGTACAGCACGGTGAAGTTTTGATGGTGAGAGTGTTTGGTGAATAAGTCCAGCAACTCTTTGTCCTCACCTCCCTCTGCAATCAAATCGTCTAACACGAGTAATCCACCCTTTGGAAACCATGCCTTGAGATGGTGAGACTCGGGATTCCCTTCGTGAAATTCACACCAGCCTTTTGCATGTCTTGAAATCCGTCTTGCCACGCCCCGTAACAATAATGAATTGCGGGAGGAATATTTAGAAACAATTCGTCCAAGTGATCCAAGAGTAACGACTCGGTAAAACAAGTCTTGCCGCAGCCAGAGGGACCCACGATCAAAATACTGGAGGGTGTCTTGAACCGAAACGCTTCCCCATTTCTATTCCAGTAGGGATCCCATGGTGCTTTTCGATAATTCGGTAGGAAATGTGATCTTTGGGACATTTTGTGTTTTCTCTGACCCACTGCTTCGACAACTATGTTTCTCGTGACGAATTCTACTCTCTGTACGAGAGAATAGTCTATGACAATATCGACAATAAAGGGATAAAGGGACATGATGCCTTGCTATTTTGATTCAAAATGAGTCGAGGCAGTTAAAGCCTAATTTTTATAGATGGTTGATGGATAGAGTTTGTGGAGGTAGTGGTGTATGTGGTGGTGGTGAATGTGGTGGTGGTGTATGTGGTGGTGGTGTAGGTGGTGGTGGTTGAGGTGGTGGTGGTGATGGAGGTGGTGGTTGTTGTGGTGGGGGTGGTGGTGGTGTATGTAGTCGTGGTGGTGGTGTACGTGGTGGTGGTTGTGGTTGTGGTTGGGGTGGATCGGGTGGTATACAGCTCGTTGCCTATAACCGGTGCTGGTTGGATGGCTGTGGACCTCTGGTTGAGTGTCACATTGTCACCATTGTCACATTCACGTCCTTCCGAGAAGGTTGTTGAGGCCTCCAATTCATCGTAATCTCCGCTGGTTTCCTCCTTTATGTACTGAGGTGTCCTTGATCATAATAAGTGGCGTCTGTTACGGCGATACTCACTTCCATCTTTGGTGCGCACGTTGTAGGACCTTAGGGTGTTGTGTTGACCCAGAACTGTGGCGGGCTTCCAGTTCCCCGACTTTGTTTGGATGTGAACTTCTTCCCCGTTTGTGAGTGGTTTCAGCTCTCTAGCTCCTTGATTATAGTAGTGCATTTGGGTGGATTGTTTTTGCTCCATCCTCTCTCTGGCTAATTCTGGATCTACTACATTTGGTTTGAGATGATTACTTGTTGTCGGTAGTATGGAGCGTAGACGTCTGCTCATCAAGGGCTGACGTTATCCAGTGGGGTGTTTCTGTGTTCTAGAAGGCTGAGGTATGGATCTCGACTATCTGCCTTTGATTTCTTAAGGAGTTGCTTTGCAGTGTGAACAGACTTCTCAACTACATCATTTGATTGAGGGTAAGTGGGACTGCTCGTGACGTGACTGAAATCCTATTCATTGGCGAAACAAGCAAATTCCTGTCCGGAGAATTGGGGGCCGTTGTCAGATATTAATTTCTCCGGAATGCCATGTCTAGCAAAAATGGCTTTCAGCTTGTTGATAACGGCTGAGCCAGTTGTAGTAGTCATTCTTTCCAGCTCAAAATATCTACTGTAGTAGTCAACCACAATCAGATACTGGGGTGATGGAATCGTACTTACATGAACAAATCGGTCGCAACATTTTGCCATGGACGTTCGGGTAGCTCATGTGCTATCATTGGCGCCTTGGGGTTAGAGCCCTGGTGTTTTGTGCAGATTGGGCAATTTGAGACAATGTCTTCTATCTGACTGTTCATACTGGGCCAAAACATGACCTCTTTTGCTCGATTCTTGCACTTTACTATGCCCATATGTCCTATGTGGACTCGCTTTAACATGTCCTTCCTAAGTGCCACAGGAATGACAATTCTTTCTCCTTTAAACACTAAACCTTCCATGACGGAGAGTTCATCCCTGTAGTTCCAGAAGGGCCTTACAGATGGTGGACAACTGGTTCGGTGATCTGGCCACCCCTCTTTGATGACTGTGATAAGCTGCTGCATGTCAGGGTCCGAAGCAGTGTTTTCTCGTAGGTCCGACATTTTTTGGTCAGAGACGGGCAAATTCACCATGACCAAGTGAACTTGGGCATCAAAAGCCTCATGTGTGTCATCAACTTCATTGAGATGCAGGCGCGACAACGTGTCTGCTACTGGAATTTTCTTTCCGGGCTGGTAGTGAACAGTTAGGTCATATTTCTGAAGGCGTAACATCATTCTTTGCAGTCGGGCTGGGGCTGCAGATAGAGGTTTGCTTAGAATTGTCTCAAGAGGCTTATGATCTGTAGTGACTGCAACGTTTTTGCCGTAAATGTATTGATGGAAGCGCCCTGTGCCGAATACTATTGCATACATCTCCTTCTCAATCTGGGCATAGTCTTGTTCTGTGGGACTCAAAGATTTTGACGCATAGGCAACAGGCTGTCCTTCCTGCAAGAGCACAGCACCTAGACCATGTTTAGATGCATCAACTTCTAGTGTCACTTCCTTCTTTACATCGCAGTACGCTAGGGTTCCCGCAGAGGTAATCAGCAGCTTCATTTTGTCAAAAGCCGTATGCTGTGCACAATCCCATACAAACTCTGAATCTTTCTTCAGTAGGCTTCTCATAGGTGCAGAGGTCTCTGCTAGGTTTGGAGTGAATTTAGCCAAATAATTTACCATTCCGAGTAGGGTCTCGAGTTC
>OX453280.1:13263257-13365757 GCA_949710005.1 Ricordea florida
TGTGGTTCTGGTACTTTCAAATCAGCGATGTTACTTCTGTATCGCAAGAACAAATCAACTGAGGCAATTCCCATTCCAGCGAGACCCAACACGGTTTCAAAAGATAACTTCGGTAACCAACCACCACTACTACTATTACTATTGATGGACTCCTCTTGCTGCTTTATCGATTCCTCCTCTTGTTGCTTTTTCAATGCTTCCTTAGCTTTCTTATTATACTCTGCAAGTTTCTTTCCAGCTGCTAACTTCTTGGGACCATTTGCTTTTTCTTGAACAACAGGTTCCTTTGTAATCTGCTCGACAACTTCTTCAGACTTGTTTGTGAATGTTGTATAGATATCTTTTAAGTCTCTTATTCTTTGTTCTAAAGCTTTTGTTTTTATATATTTACTGAAAAAATCATATGCTGTTAATCCAATTAGTGCAATCCAAGCTAGTCCATTAAATAAATCATGATTTATTTCAATAGAAAGTTCTTCCTCCAACTCATCCAAATCTTCCTCCGAATCATCTAAAATTTTATTAAATACTTCTATTTCCTTACTTCTATTGATATCCTCAACTTTTCTTCCAACAATTTCTTCAATCATGTTTATAGATTGTCTATGTATATCTTTAAGTCACCTAGTAGGTTTGCTATTAGGGGTTGGATTGTTGTTAATTTTCTATTGAATTTATGTTGAATTAGTGTTTGTTTTCTGTTCAGGCTCTGTTAATTTAAAGTGTTTAGCAACGTAAATTACTGCTGAGAGAAGTGCCACCAATCTTCCACCCTTTAATACAAGTAAGCCAGACAGTTCTGAGATCCCTTTGAAGCCGATTAATTGATCATTCTTCCAATCATTTATAAGCTCATCCTGATCATCTATATTTACGAACTTACTCACAACCTTGGAAATCAATTGAAATGATAAATCTCCTACACCATCTGCAATCTTCTTACCAGTTACTGCTTTATATCTCTTAAAATATTTTTCCACATCTTTTTCTGATAGTTTGTGTATAGCTGTATTCTTTAGTTGATCCCAAACAAGCTTGAATAGCCAAAGATTCCCTCTTAGATTCTATATCATCAGGGACGGCCGAGCGTATTTTGAAGTGGGTGGCTGAAAATGAGCGCCGGAGGCGCGAGTTGGTAGGGGGTTCTGAAATCTAGAGTCTCGGAAATCGTATTTACCACATTCTCCGCGACATACTTCTTCAAATAATTAGCCTGGATAAAGCGTAAAATGAAAGGTACTTTTAATGCTTACAGCAATATTTTGGAGGTTATTTCTCAGCCTTCCGGTCTCCAACGCTAACCTGCGGTTTTTGAACACAAGCTTCCCGTCTGTGGGAAGGAAGCACACGCTTAGAAAATGTTAAAAATACGTAAGTGCGAAAAGTTTCCGACGAGGTTTGTATAAAGTTATAGCTTAAACAAAATAAAATGTCATCCTCCTCAAAAGTGGGGGGGGGGGGGTGGCTAAAGCCCCCCC
The DNA here is from genome assembly GCA_949710005.1 of Ricordea florida. Lineage (NCBI taxonomy): Eukaryota > Metazoa > Cnidaria > Anthozoa > Corallimorpharia > Ricordeidae > Ricordea > Ricordea florida. Next base: position 13,264,736 of record OX453280.1, read on the forward strand.
AGCCCCCCCGGCTCCGTCGTTCCTGATCATCATCATCATCTTTATCGAAGACCACTTTCTCTTCTTTGCTAATGATTTCTTCAATGTTAATGTTTCTGGTATCTCTAAGTAGTTTTCAAAAGGATAACGTAAGCATAAACATAGCCTATATTATTTTTTTTTTTTTGGGTAATTTCTCAAAGTTCTTACGAGTCTCAACGTCCAAATCTCCACCATAATCTTCCAATAGAGTTGTCATTGCAACCTGAGACGGGTTGTAAAAGAATACTACACAAGCCACATTTTCTCTAAAAGGTTTCGCAATGGGTGTAAGTTGCTGAGTCAGTACCCATACCGAAATTCCATCATGTCTCCCCGAAAATGCAAGATCTATAAATTTATTTGACCTTTGCTTTAAGTCTTTCGATACAGCACAATCGTCCAAAATTATCAATGTATTTTGTACCTACGAAGAAGACGGAACAGTTCGTTAGTAAAGAATTAATTTCATTTTGGTCACTTGTATTTGGTGATAATACGTAGAATCTGGGATCCCCTTTCCCGAAATTTTTATAAGTCTTGTTTTTTGCATACGTTGGGCAGATCTAAACAATGTATCCAAAGGCTTTTCTGAAAGAATCTCGAAGTTGATCCAGTGAGTTTTATCAGTGACTGAGTTTTTCCGCAATTTGTCGGACCGGTAATTATACAGTTGAAAGGAATTTTATCTCGTAATTCATTCATATTTCTATATTATATTAATATACTATTGACTTCAGAATTCATAACATTCATCATGGCAACGGCGACGACAAACATGTAACAGGTAATGGTTCCACTTCCACCCTTTTGACGATTAATTTCAAGCTTGACACCATCGCGAGTATTATTTAGATGTAGGCCACTACCACGAATTTCATTATCAGGATGTTTTCTTAGATCAATTCACAGGCCGAATTTGTCTGTGTAGAAATCTGCCTCTTTAATAGAATCATTCACCCCAAAGCGCTTAATCACAGATTTCCATAAATCGGTTGGCATCATCCCCTTGGAATAGAGACGGTTTGGCATTCCCTCAACGTTGATATTGATTTATGTGATTTTCGGGTTGGCAAACGTTTCAGAATTTCTCGTTGCCGCAGCAAAACCATCTGTGAAAAGACATAAGATACCTGTCATAGATTTCCTTGGGAGATTTATATGTTCGTTAATTACACCATCGTTAGGTTCGGAAATTGTGAACGTTTTGTGTAAGATAATGTTTTCATACATGAACCCTTTCCCCACTTGATTAGAAGTCATTGCTTCACCCGCTAAATAATCACTCGAAATACATGAATACTCCAACTCGATATTTGTTATTTTATAATTTGGTGCTGTTTCAACATTTGAATAAACAACAACATCAGAAACAGGAGCTAAAGTAATCTCGAATGTCACCGGATGCGGTAAAGCCCTGGGATAGAAAACCCCATGATCTCTAAGAATTGGATGATCTAGGGGTATACAATACTTTTTTATTATAAATTGCCGCGAGGCCAACCTCCTTTGCATCTGAAGTATCTTTATCACCTGCATTCGTTCGAAGTTTCCACATATTCTCAGAAGATATACCTTGTCTTAACCTATTTCCACGCTCTTCCTTTGATAAGTATAAATCATGATAGGTTTGAAATAAATCAAATCTCTGGGTATCCTGAAGAGTTTCTCCACCGAAAAGAACTCTAAGCCTTGAGACGAGATTTCTTTCCACGTTGTTAACCACAGTGTTATTTACATGACCTGAGACATTTAAATCAAAGAGAAGGTCTACACTATCTGGGACAATCACAACATTTTCCGCTAATTTTGGAATGTGTATATATAATGTTTCACCGGGATTACAAGATGAAGGGGCGAACGAGATTCAGTTTAATGATGCTTTCCCTTTTAATTCGATTGTTTCCCGAGGAGTTCGGTTTGGATCAAGAGTTTCTGGTATTTTAGGAGCCATTTTAAATGTTAGCAATCTTATTTTTAAATGAGTAAAGAGAAAATTTTAAGTCGGTTATATTGCTCACCTTATGGTTATTGGAAAGGATATGCAGCTATACCAAAATTATCAAATGCAGCTAAAGTAAGTGAGGATGAGGCTAGAGAGTGGTCGGAGAAACAAGCATTATGGCAAAATATATCTTCCACCTCCGAGATACATACCGAGACCGCATTGGACTGTTGATAAACCAAATCATATACACCAAGCAGACTTATTGTTTCTACCTCACGATAATGTGGGAAGAAAGACATATCGTTATGTGGTTGTGGTTGTGGTTGTGATGTTGCTTCGAGATGCGGAGGCATTAACTTCAAAATATAGTGAACTTAGCCAAGGCTTTTGAGAAAATTTATGCTCGTAAGTTAGAGTGGCCACATACTTTGATGGTGGATCCTGGTAAAGAATTTATGGGTAATGTCACAAAACTTATGGAAAAGCACTGGGTAACTATACAGTGAAGTTCGGCTGGGAATCATAGAGCTCAAGCTTTTGTGGAGAGAGCTAATAGAACTACAGGTGAGACATTGTTTAGCCATCAGTAGTCACAGGAGCTGATAACTGATGGTCGTTCCAGAGGTTCGGTGAAACGATTGCCTGCTATTTTGAAAACATTAAATTCAGTACCCACCAGAATAACCGGTAAAGAACCTGATAAAACTATAGAAAAGAAAGAGATTGAATTGAAAGATAAGAATTATAAACGACTAGTTGGGATTAATGAGAATAGATTACCCCCGGGGGTTTTTGTTTGAAGTTCTCAATGACGTCGGCCAATAGGATAACATCAGTCTTAAGATATAGATCATGGTAATCCCTCATTGTCTTCATATCGAATTTATTCCACACCTTTTGTGCATGTTCATAGTCCTCCTCTGATATGCCGATGTCATTGAGTTTGGAGTAGAATTCTTCTTTCGGAGGAAGTTGCGTGGCGTTAAGTTTGTCAAAACCATCAAACCAGTCGTAAGGAAAAACACCTTTTCGTAATAAGAATTCTAATTCATCCTCTCTATAGAAATATTCCAATTTTTTGAATGAACCTTTTGAGAAGTTTTTTACTAAATTACTGAGGCTGTTCGCCATAAACTTGAGGCTGTCGATGAACCTAATATCACGTTTAACATCTATCCACCTACCTTCCTTGTTTTTTAATCTGTCTACAACAATTTGTTTACTAAAAGAAATGTACTTCTCAACATTGTTAGGTATGCAATTTATTTTACCTTCTGACACACCCAGGTTTTTAACGAATAGATGTGAATCATAATTAGAAAGATTGTGGAATATAACAGGAAAGAACTTAGGAATCTTATAGTTTAAGTTGCATGATTCATGAGCTGGGCCTCGGTATTTTCCCGTAAAATGATAGTGATCTAATACTTTTTTCTAACCTAATTCACGCTCGCAGATGTGACAATGAGTGGCATTTTCGAAATCTATTTCATCCCTTTCAGTCATCTTAACATTCTTTTTAAACTTGAACTTATTATAAATATCCTTGATATCAAACTCTAGTGAATCAACAAAGTGCTGTTCCACATCTTCTTCTGGTGATTTGGCTGTATATGAAACTAATCTTGGTTTATAAATATCATCATCAAAACACTTGATTAGATAAGAGTAACCTGATGGCTTGTGTTTCTGGTATTGTTTTGTAAAGCTTTTACTATCGTCTGGAGAACAGGTGCTGATACTTTCAGTATAACATTCAAAATCTGCATAAGTTGCAAAATGGACCCGCATCTTTCTGTTGTAACTTTCAAAACTAATATACTTTGGACTTCCATCTTCTTCCATAGGCATTTCTACCATTAACTGCCTCATGTGCTTTACAGTATTCACGATGCTTTGTTAATGATTTGGGAGAGTTAAATGAATTAAGGCATCTATAGCAATATAAACGTGTATGTTGGTGATTATGTTTAAAAGAATTCATTAACCTACCAAAGTTCTTAATCCAACAGTAGTGATTTGTCTCTTCATTCGATATGTAGAACAAGTTAATTACAGACGCTTCGTCGACTTTTTCACTAGTCCTTAATGGGTATGGATATCTTTTCTCCTCCTTACACTCATCATTATATACATAAACGTTAATTGCATATTGGGGATTATTCCTTTCAAACCTATCAATCTGTGTTAGGGGGGTGGGGAATTCAATACCAGACCAATCAAACTTCACTGAATTGTCTCTCTTTTCTTTGTTTAATCTTTGTTTATCCTTATTTCTAGGGAAAACAGCAGTGGTACAGCCCATTTGAAGCACTCATGCTCTTTCACATTCCTAACGTTAATTAGATTCCGTTCTAGGTATTTTTCCGGTAATGGTAAATATGAACTACCCCTTAGAGGCTCGAAAGGATTTATATGAATGTCGAAATAAACAACGTAGTCAAACACCTAGCCGGATCCCTGATTCTGAAACTTTTGATTTTTTTCAAGTAACCTCATAGTTTCGACATTAAAAATTGTATTGATATCATCTGCTTCTGTGATAGTTATTTGAGCAGTATCGAAATAACCGTTATTTCTACAATCTCACCTTTCTTTGATGGTTCTTAAGGTTTGTGGATCGTATCCAGGTCTTCCTTCAATTCTGTATGTCTGGAGATATCCTTTGAGTGTCTCATCTTGAAGCTTAGGTTTAAATTCTTCCTCCCTTTTGAAAATACGTTTTACTTTCTCTTTCATACTTTTGGCTCGATCATTTACTTTATTTTTTATTGGCTCTGTTACATAAGACAAAATCCAGTCTGTAAATTTTTTTATCTCTTTCGATGCTGATTCAATAGCCTTTGTAGGTAAGCTTTTAAGCTTAAGATACTCAGTTGGTTTTAGAATAGGGACATTAATCTCTGGAATTGACGCATAAAGTAGTTGTCTCCTTCTGGGTGCGGGAATAGGAGCTTGTCTTCTGGGAGCAGGAATGGGTTGTTGTCTTCAAGGAGCGGGAATAGGAGGTTGTCTTCTAGGAGCGGGAACAGGCTGCGATTGTTGTCTTCTATGAGCAGGAATGGAAGTTTGTCTTCTGGGAGCGCGAATGGGTTTTTGTCTTCTAGGAGCAGAAATGGGTTGTTGTCTTCTGGGAGCGGGAACAGGCTGCGGTTGTGGTCGCCTTCTTGGAGCTGGAGGTTGCAATCTGGGTGCAAGGAAAGGAAATTGTATTCTTGCTATTCTGGTTTCGGGAATGGGCTGTGGTTGTCTTCTGGTTGTAAAGATTAATGGTTGCAATTCCTGCACCAGTTCTACCTTTGTCATACCACCATACCCTCTGATTTTTCTTCCTTTGGCGAGAAGTTTTAATTCCACTGCTTTTCTTTCTGCCAAAGGATATTGATTGATTCAGTAGCTCTCAACAGTTCAATTAGATCGGCTTTACGAAGATTACTAAAGTTTCTCAATCCTCTGTGCTTGGCTATTTCTTTCAAATCTTTCAATGAATTATTCTCCATATTCATATAACTACTTTTTTTCTTTAAATGGTTTTTGACTCCAATTTTTTCATAGTGTGTTTTACCTTATGAATATTCTTCTTAATACATTCCTTACACCTAAACGTATCTCTGTTGTGAATACAAATTCCAGTTCCTTTACATACTTTACTAATATATCTTCGAGTACCATGTTCACAGATGCTCCCCCCACCACAAACTCTACAACGTGATCCTTGACAACCATGTTCACAAATTTGACTACCATCACACTCTTTGCAACGATATTTAATTATTCCATGTACGCATTTGTAACTGTAAAAAGTTGTAACAAATTCACCACCGTTCAAGGCATTTATCAAATCCTTTCTTTTCATCCAGTACTAGCGTTTTATACATTTTCCTTTGCCAAAGCTTTCAATTCTTGTATCTTTTTCTCCTCCATTTTGAAGTTAATCTCATCGTCGGTCAGAGCATTTAACAAATCATTTCTTTTCATCCAATGGTAGCATTTTATACCTTTTTTCTTGGCTAAAGCTTTCAATTCTTTTGTCGTTTTCATCCAGCAGTATAATTTTGTATTTATTTCCTTATCTAAAGCTTTAAATTCTTGTATCTTTTCTCCTACATTTTGAACTTAATCTAAAGTATTTTTTAAACCAGTTGAATGTCTCAGTTTTTTACTACTGGTTTTTAAAAAATGATATTCAAATTTAGTATTAACAGGAGCCCATTACGTAATGGGCTCCTGGTATTAAATATAAACAAAACGTTAATAATGCCAAAGACAAAAAATTCGTCAGACCACAAAAAATTATAGGTCCTAGTTCAATTAAAAAAAGAGGATGCATGATTAGGGAAAATGATATTCCTGCTGTTCAAGAAACAAAAGATGAAGATACTTATAATCTTTTTATTCGTCTTTATGGTATCAAAAAAGAAGCACCAGTAAGATCGATTGCGTAGAAAGTTAATTGAAAGAACAAAAACAGAGTGAACAAACCACCTGACTATTTCCAATCGCTTGCGTTAAGCATTTTTTCCCGATTGGAAATTTGATACATCTGAATTCTAGGGCGTGGCACATTCCAAACATTCCCATCATGGGTGTGGTCATTTTTAAAAACCATTGATAAATTCCAATCAAGGGCGTGGTCATTTTAATAACGAGTGCGCTCGGAGCGGCCTTTTGTGTCTACTCTAAGAATTCCCAAAAATTCCCACTGGGGTTTTCACCCATTCCCAAGTATTCCCAGAACTTCCAAGGTTTTTTATCTTTGCTTATTTGCATGCCTTGGAATAACTTGGAATTCCTAGGAGTTCCTAGGAATTCCTAGGAATTCCCAGAACTCTGGGAATTTATTTCGCAAGGGTTTGTTGTCACGGCGAGGCCACATGTCAGTGCTGTTTTGGTAAGCAAAAGGGCATGATTACTCGATCCTGATCGTTAACATTTGCTTAGCAGCGAAGCATTATTTTTGAATTTCTGTTGGCAGCAATGACAAGGAACCGTGTTTGCTGTAATCTGAAGAATAAAATGTTCATTGGGGGTGGGCGATCGCGCCGAACTAACAATCAGCAGGTTGTAGGTTCGATTCTTGTTGGGAGAACTTGGACTTTCTTTTTCCGAGTTTGCCTGTGACATCATAAAATTTTCAGGCTCAAAAATTACCATCTCCATTAACTTAGCAATAATTATCATTCTAAGCAGGGCTCTTAGAGAGACATTAAGGTTGCCCACCGTCAGTTATCGTGTAATGATGGCCTCCCGTCTCTCATTATCAGCCGGGTTGACGAAATCGGAACGGATATTTGTTCATCTTACTTAGTACGCTTCGTTATTGGTGCCTCCAGGGTGGAAACAGAGGATGCCTTTAAGCTGATCTACGCTTCAGTACGATAAATCAAAATCCCACAAGCCTTCAAGGCTAGGTTGCGTAATATATTTTGTTCTTTTCTGGTTGTCTGCGATTTTAAATTAAACACATCACCTTAAGGCTCAAGATTACTGACAAGCTCTTCATCTGCGGGTGGAAAACTAGGGTACATTTTGTTTAATGACATGTTAAAGACATAGGTCGATGCTACGCTGGTTTAAAATAATGAGCGCAACTTCAAAACTTGAAATTCACCGCTCCGACATTTCCACAGTCCTTTCTAGTGTCTTTCTCAGGGATGATTAGGCTAGGCTGTAAACACAAAAGACGGGGGTGTCAAAACGGGTGGGTGATTTTTAACTTACGTTTATTATTTAAAACCAGCATAGCTCAAACTATGTCTTATCGCCCACATATTTGCATTGTGAACTTATCTTTCAACAGCTAAAAAAAGATTGTGAATTAAGCTCTTTCCTTCACCGTGAGAAAAAAACCGTTGCCGCTGAAGCCAGCCTGAAAGCAGACTGTTAAATTGCCTAAACCTTCTTTCTTTGTGGTAAAAAAAATATTCAGTGTTGCCTTTGTCAAGTTATCACAGCAACCTGTCAAGCATTTATTGATTCATTGATGATTACTTGTGTTCAAAAAAGAGTTGAACTCCGAAAACATTGTTTTTAATAAAAGCTTTCTCCTTTCTTAAATACGGCAAGTTTATCTCCAAACACCGCTATAACTCTTGGAAATTAAGAATACTGATCATGATTAATAAAACTTGAACTTACCATTGCGAAACTATCTCAAGACGGGTTAACAGAATGTAATGTCTCAATCCGAATTTTGTCCCGCTAATGTTTATATCTACGGCAAAAGAAAGACCATCCTGTTGAATGTGGATTGTAATAGTGAGGGATGCGCTAATAGGCACTTCTATACAAGCGATGGTAGTAGTTTGTCTATGCCGCGTCTGTGTTAACAATAAAATTTGACACTTTTTAAGATGGAAAGGTTCTCCTTTCAGCTCATATATTATATATGTAGATTTTTCAATAAATCGAGATTTTTTGCGCCGTTTTATATCCAACATCATTTTAAAAAAGAAATAATTGATGACTGAATCAATAGCATATTACGTGCTTGTTAACTCATACCAATCACTAGGCAAATTTTTTTAGTCAAGGTTTCTTTCATCTGCCAGACCCAAATGAATTCCCTCTTCGTCAATAACGAATTCGTTTAAACAGCTGCTTTGAGCTTGTCAGTTCCCTGCACATTTTAAGCTTTTAGCATCCGAAAGTAATTCGTCGTTATGTTAGTCATAAAAGAAAGCAAAAGCTGACGAACAGAGCTCTAAAAATGACTTGCCTGCTATATCGCTATGTTGAAGAAAAGAATCACATCATCAACATCAGCTCAAGAACCAGTCAATTAAAATGGTTCTTGGATTTATGATTAAAAATGTCACGGTGCTATTTACTACCATAGTCATTATGTAAGCACCCTAAAAGAGCTTTACGGGCAAGAAAGATGTTTAATGCTGTTCTGGTTGACTAAACTGGCAATTTTAACTTGCTTTCACAACCATGTGCCTTGTTCCAAAGGATGACAGAATTTCACAGAATTGTATTCTAGATGCGAATTGGAACGTTTCCTTATATTTTGTTGCATATAAAGAACAAATGAAATGAAAAAAGGACATTGTCTCAAACACGACAATTAAGAAGCTCTTAAGATTTTCAACTCTCGCATTTGTTCCAGCACCTGAAATGATTGTACGCTATGTAGGAACCATTTCACTATCGTGAGGTCAAGAACTTTTTCAAGTTAATGGACCTGGACAAAAGGCGGGATGAAAAAAAAAAACAAACAAACAAACAAAAAAACAGCAACTACAACTGTGTATGAGAACGAATGGCAAAGTGTTTATCATTAAGGCTCCTCCGCAAACTTGTCTAAATCGCTAATTGCACGCGCCAGATTTCCATTAAAATAGGACTCTGTAGAATCTTTCCTAGTCATGAAGAATTTCTGTCCAAACTTCAAGGTAAAACAGAAAAACAGGGATTATAATGTTTACTGGACGTGGAACAGTTTACATTTATGTTCTATTTCAAAAACGAGTGCAAGTGTTTCATCAGGGGTTCTAAACACGAGGAAACGGATGAAAGCACGAGACCACAGACCGAGTACTTTTATGTTTTTCGAGTGATTGCAAAGCCTGATGAGACACGATGCACGAGGTTTAGAAAGAGCTTCTCAATCGCGCCTCAGGAATAAAAGAAAATGAAAATATTCACGAATTTTTCACATGTTGTTGGCAAGTTTGTTGTTACGTAAAATTGTATAACTGTTATGGTGATTTGCCTTTTCAGGAATGGTGTCACTAATGTTATCACAATGCCGTGGATGATTATCAAATCAAGGTTTAATTTTGAATTCTTCGCTATCTTGTGCAATCACGTTTTCGTCAAACAAAATCAGCCGATAAAGATGCCAAGTTGGTGGAAAGTGCCGCGAGCAAGCCAAATTCTTAGCGTTTTGCTTTTGACAAACAATCTGTGGGAATTAACACGCTCAATAGCATTCTACTCTCGCTGTGCAAAGAAGCAGGCTTTAAGCGCAAGACTAGCTTATTTAACGCAGGTGTAGAAGAGAAGCTAAATAGGGACCGGACAGGTCATCGGTCAAACACTTTATTTAAGGGGGTCATCTGGTTGAAATTTTGAGTTGAATTGTGAACTCTGAACAACTTTTTTGGCTAAACGTTACAGTGAAAAGAGACTCAGGAAGAATTAAAAAAGCAGAGAATAGGACTCAGAAGCAGCCTAAGAAGTACAGAGTTGCTCAAAGGCAGGCAAGACCAGGAGAGGAGGAACAGTGGCGACAAAGTGAAGGCACAACATACAGCGCTGGTGCATTCAATGAACATACTGTTACAACAGACAGCTAGGACACCTGCCAGGAAACGAAAAAAGAAATAGCAATTGTGACAGTTTACAAGAAAATGATTTGTTGATACTGCAATGAGGTTACTTGTACAAATTTCTTAGTGGTAGTTTTCTTTATTGATGGTTTCACCACTGATTTGGCTGTGCAAATGTTTAACCGCATTTTTCTCAAAATAGCATTTTTGCGTAGAATTTAGCTGCCCCATCCTATGTTTTTTCCTTTATATTTATCCTTAATGCCATCAAATTTGGCTCAGTTACTCATGGGAGGCTTCTCTACAAACCTATTGAGGCTTCTTTTTTATTTTGATAAATATTGCTGAGGTTATTCCAAGTTAAACTTTTTGTAGAATCATTTTGTTGCTATGGCAACGTAATTTGCCGAAAACCATAATTGCTCAATAGGTTTGTAGAGGTGTATCATTGCATGAAGTTTTAGGCTTCCAATGTAAATAGTATTGAAAAAAAGCATGGGGGGCGTGAAATTAGTACAAAAAAGAGCAGTTCAAATAATTTTGTTAATAATTAACCAGGATTTACATAAATGGTATGCTACCCAATGTCATGATTACTTATGTTCTACTTCATGCAAAATTCTGTATCGATACATAACATAGCTAAAGTTTTATGAGCGTTACAATTTGATACACATTTGGGCTCAAAATCTAACCAGATAGCCCCCTTAAGTATTAAAAGATTAGTGAAGTTAAGCTTGCTGAGGTTTCTGAAGTGTGGGCGCCCAAGCGCAGCACTAGCAATGAAGAAATGACTAACGACACGGACGGTACCGTTGAAATTGGTTATTCGAAGAGTTCTTGCGATCAGCCTCTGCCTACTTTAAGAACTGTGAAATAAATATTACCACAAATAAGTGAAAGAACGTGATGTTTTCTTTAGAAAATGCCTTGTTACTTCTTATTAGAGAAGTAAAAGTTGTTTGTTCATGTTGGTGTCTTTGTTTTAAGTATTCAAATACGTGTTATAATGTTCAAATTCAGAAATGAGTTCACTGGAGTTTGATGCTTTATCAGACTCAAGGGTTTGATAGTACTTGAAATTCATGGATAGCGTGTCATTCCAGTGTTTCACCAAGGTTTCAAACCACATGCACGTGACTTGATGAATAATTAATGAGTTTTAGAAGTCCCTTTCAAAACTCTAGTTAGTTAAATTTAGTGATGACTGGTTCATTTCAGGTGTCCGTGTAGAAAAATATGGACCTCTTAGAGAAGCAATCAGTATGGTCATTACGTCCCCGATTGGGTTAGCCGTATAATAATTATATATTTCTGCATTCTGTTCTATAGGACCACATGTTCTAATTATCATTAATAGCGGGGCTCCCACGCGCGCGAAGCGGGCGTGGGACAGAGCCCCATACTCATGGAATATGGTCAACCTCTTTTCGTTTGGTTGTCACGTGACTGACCGAGCGTACGTACGTACGTACGTACGCGTCTACAGATTGTACGGGTAGATTAAGGGAGACTATCAAAAGGAAGGGAGGGGTATCTCAGGCGTGTCTTGGCAAATCCACATCCTTTATATTGGACATTCACAATATGGTCAATTGACAGCTGTCAAAACGGGATAGCCACTGACCAGCATCACATAACCATATTGTGGGCTCATGTGTCAACTCATCGAGGTGACGTGATTTATTTGTGTGTAACCAGGAGGGAGGGGGCGTCTCCAGGCAAATCAGTGGTTTAGTCATAACTGCCAGTGTGACGTCACGTCATACGTCGGTGATTTTCAATATGGCGGGCAAATTTTTTTGTTCGTTAACAAAAAGATATGTCGAATTTTCTAACGTTTTGATGATTCAATTACTTTATTCAATGTTACCCAGGATTCAAAATATATGAAAGACTTCTTTGAAGTAATTTTCGGTACGATAAATTATTCAAAGGCCTCGCATTTCGGTTAGAAACATACTAACAAGTGGCTGAGACGTCGGCAAAGTTTAATGGGTTGATAACGTTTTCCCGGAGCCCACGCAAAAATGCGGAGATGTTCTGATCCCAGGATAGGAGGTTTGGTACATCATATATTAAGTTTGCTCTGTGCCAAGAATTAATTCTTCAGTGCTTATGGTTCGTCTCATCAATCCCTTCAAAGCCAATGGAGTGGCCTTTGGAGAAGCCGGTGTGAAGAAACAGCTACTTGGCATCAGCCGTCCTAGGCCTAGCGGTAAGTTTTGAAATTATTTGACTTACTTTTAATAGTAGCAATTCCAATATATAAGATTTGTTTCAGAAATACGCCAGTAAACACCCCTTGAGTGGAAAATGAACTTTACTATAGTTTAGAATTCAGAAGTAGATTGTTTTGTTTAAGTTCTGCTATCCAGGTCTATCTAGGTCTATCCTTACCCTGGCAAAACAAACTCTTATGCTACGGTTTAGAGGTTTAAAATTGCACGATCTGGATGTCATCCACAATGTCACAGTAAATTTGCTATGTTTATCTGGTCAAGACAAGTATCAGAAAAAAATTATTTGGGCAACTGATTTCTGTGGCTCACAAACAACAATAGATGTGGTACATGTACACTGTCAGCATGCTTTGATGGTACTTCCTTTACTTGAGTCTTGTCTAAAATGGCATATTTACGCTACTGGTCACGAAACTCGATAAATAAATTATACTGTCATATGCTTCCAGTACACTGAATAAAAAAAAAAGAATTGAAAACTTGCTTACAAAACTATAGAATTATTACTATTCAGAATAATTTTTTAAAGTAATTTTTTAATTGAACACAGTTTGTACAACAGTTAATCCCAAATGTTCTGGAAGAATCACTTTCTTGGACTTAAGATTGGCAACATCAATATCAAGGTTTATGTAGGAGCCATGAAGTGGCGACCAGTGAGGAATCACACAACATGGTATAAATGGTATTCTTTCTTTGAGGGCCACCCAGAGACGATGATTTCCTTCAGTGATATAGGCCTTTCCATCTTGCAGATCACAAGAGATAATTATTGGTTCCTGAAAGCCATTTTTCAAAATGAAATGCTTGACTTGATCAAGATGGTCATGATTATTTCCAGATTTTGGTATTACTGATCCGTCAAATTCCTTATAATCCCATAGGTCTTGTGTTTTTACCATTTGAAATTTAAACAAGTAATCAAAGGAATCAGACAAAAAAAATTTAGCCTGTACAGATTGTTTTTCACTATCTGTAGGTTCATGAAGTGTATCAAAGTACAAGTCTGTGTTGATTGGTTTAAAAAATTGGACGAAGTCATCCTCACTGTCACTTGAATCTATATTACTGTTGTGGATAATATTAATTGTTTCTTTAAAGGACTTATTTTTAGGTTCCTTAATAACAGTGGGCTAGCTTTTATTTGCCCAGCTAGTAGCATATGGGTCATGACTTTGTTTGGGTGTTCCAGCTTTTTGCCTTTTCCGCTATGTCACCTTGCTTATCTTGTTTTGAAAAGGAATCAAATAGATGTGGGATTGAGTCAATAATATCTTCAGATAAATCCTACTTTTGAGAATTGTCTGAATTTGACTGGATTGTGGAAGTTGCACATCCTTGTTTTTGTTGAAACATGTTTTGAGCCTTTTTGTAATCATTCTCTATTTTAATGGGTTGCAAAAAGAAAGGTTGACATGACATACATATATAGTCTATACTAGATCCATTGAAAGGATCTATACATGTATACAAGTCATGGTGTAAATCTGTCTTACTATTATTTATTTCATCCAAAAAGTTGCAAGCCACTGAAAACTGGTTATTAAAAATAATTGTTATGTTTCTTGCAGGGAACATCACTGGTTAGGCAAACCTTATTGTTACATTGTGAGCATGTCACAATACATGGTGTTGATTTCAGAATACCTCGCTGGACATCACTGCGTGATCTTGAGGAACTTTTTCCTTTTGTAGGCTTGCGCCCTCTAGGTGGTAAACTGGCATCATGTTTATCACATACTCTAAGATTCTTGACAATTTCAAAATCAGATGTTATGTCCTCAGGGGTACATTTCATTTCATACTGCCCAATCATACTATCAAATTTACGAGAATCAACGTCATTTTCACATTAGACAGGCAATAAACAAGTCACAATGTAAGCCCCTAAATACAGACAGACAGAAAGCCAACAAAATTTGTACACAGACAATCAAAATGCCAACAGAATTTAACCCCAGTAAGTAGAAAAAGCCAACACTGCCAGGCAGTTAAACGCTTACGCCAAATAGTGGACCAAACATCTAACAAAATTTAACACAGGCAGTCGAATTAGCACAGTTTAGACACACAGGCTGTCAACTACCCCACAAAATTTAAACATACCAGCATTCAACCAGCTAACAGCTAGAGTCTTGACCTTTCAGCAAGCCAAACGTGGGAAATCAAAACGACACCCTCGCACTCAAAAGGATTGATGAGCAAAATGGCTCATCACATTGAGAAGAACTAACAATGGCTAGAAAGGTATATTAAAAAGGAACAAAACCTCCTATTATGAGGTCCTTTTGTTAAAAACTTGATGAAAAAACGGCGGGTGTTTTGGGTGGCTTTTACTCAACCCGAAGTCAAGATGGCGGTCAACCCGATTTGTTTTCAATAAAATTTGGAACAAAAACGGGCAAAAAACAACAAACAGATCTACTCACAGACAATACCACAACAAAGCTTGCACACTTATGCAAAATTAGTGAATAATAGCGCAATAATAGCTTGTATTATCCTCCTTTTTGTTTCGATTCAATGCTGTCCCGACGCTCAATTGAGCAAGCCAAAAGAAGCCTTGACTTGTTGCTATGTGACGTCACACTGGCAGTGATGAGTCGGTCGCCGACAGACATTCGAAAACAATAGAGTCACCCCCTCCCTCCTGGGTGTAACTGATTTACTAGATCGTGGACTCAAGTCTCGAGTTCTGGTAGTTCTAGCCTACGTGTAGCCGCACCCTCCCCCCGAAGGAAAAAACGGGAGGAGGGAACGTCTACGAAAACCTGACACAAATCGTGTTATGTCACGTCACTCTAATTTATGCAAACTTATGTCTCAGCACTTTCCCCGATTGTGTAAACAAAGGTATCACGTTCCTATTCTTTCGAACACATTTGCAATTTAATGGTCGTTTACAATTGTGCTCTTTGTTTTAAAGAGATCGACAAGGATTGTGAGAGATATTTGGTTAAGAGCAGAAGGAAAACTATGTTTGATGTATGTCTAGCGCTTCAGAATTTAGCAAGTTAATTCTAAAGCTATAGAAAAGCCCTCGTCGACTTCGATGATATCAGACAAAGAAACCATTTTCTTGGATACTTGCGTTTACAAAGGCGATAGATTTAGAAAAAGATCTATCCTGGACTTGCGAACTCACTACAAGCCGACAGAAACATTTCAGTACACACATTTCACTTCCTGCCACCCACCAGGGGTCAGTAAAGCCTGGTTTCCATATAATCGTCCGGATCGTCCCGATCGTCCCAGTCGTTTCCAAAAATTTCGAGACGATCGGGACGACTGAGACGATTGCTGGTTTCCATACGATCTTCTCGATCGCTTCAAAGACTGTAGACACGCGGTCGTCAGCGATGTTCCTGTGGTTTGACAGCCAATCCAAATTACTGAACTCTGCTGGAGAGGGAACAGCATCACGCCCAGAACCAGATGGAACAGACTTTCTTTTTCTTAAGTATCGCCCATACGCGGTTCGGACATTCTTGTATTTTTTTCTGCTTCAGCCGCGTCCAAGCCGAATTTCTCTCCTATCACTTTCCAGATATTCATTCTAATAAACTTATTCTTATAGTCCGTAGAAAATTTGTTATAAATTGGAGGATATTTTTGCACTTCTTCCATAAAGAGTTACGTGTTTAACTCAGTGTTTTCTGCCGCCATTTTGAAAAGAAGCACTTGAGCTAGGAAATTTTGGATAGGAGTGGTGACTTCTGGGATAGCCTTCGATCGTTTCCGATCGTCTCAGTCGTCTGAGAGCGTTTCCATAGGATCGCTTCAAAATTGACATGATCGTCCCGATCGTCCGGATAGAACTCAACTCTATCCAAGCGATCGAGGTCGTCTCAGTCGTCCGGGTCGTTTGCGATCGTCTAGGTAGCGTTTCCATATGATCGTCCCGATCGTCTGAACATTTTTTGAGACGACTGGGACGATCCGGACGATTATATGGAAACCAGGCTTAAAGGCTTCATCAAAGGCGAAGCACTTAGGCTGCTTCGAACTAACTCTTCAAAAAATACTTTTGAAGAGAATATTTTGGCATTCAGATCACGCCTATACAAGAGAGGTTATCCTGATATTCTGGTAAATAAAGTCCTCTCAGAAGTGAAATTCGAAGAGAGAAAGTCGGCTCTTCAACAAAATAAACGAACCCACAATATAATTCTTCCTTCTGTCACACAATACCACCCAGCGGTGCCTATTTAAAAAAAATCTTATTGAAAAAATGGCATTTAATACAGGATCAACCTTTACTAAGTGAGATATACAAAGAGCCTCACATCATCTCGTACAAAAGAGGAAAATCGCTCAAGGACATACTCGTGTGACCCAAACTCTAAAGGCAAAGAAACTACACTTGCGAACAACGGGAGTCGTGTAGGCCTGTCACAACTTTTCTTAAACCAGACAGCAGAAGCGATCAACGGTATCCCTTGAAATATTATCGACTTCCCGGAACCGGTTGGTAGAGAAACGGAGATATCCTTCCCTTCAAAAAACAAATCGATGGCTTTCTGCTGTTCTCCATGAAATTTCTCTATTCCGAGGGCCACACAAGAAAAATTCAAAGCCGCGATCTAGCTCGTTGTTGTGCGAGAATTTTGTGCGGTACTTTCTTTTATGGTTCTCACGAGACTATAACAGACTTAAGCCAATCAGAGTTCATGTAAGTATTGAGAAAATGGTTCGCCAATGAAAAAGTACTACACATTTTCTTGCTAAAGGGTGACGTCACATAACACGATTTGTGTCAGGTTTTCGTAGACGTTCCCTCCTCCCGTTTTTTCCTTCGGGGGGAGGGTGTGGCTACACGTAGGCTATGGTAGCCTGCGTATTTTTGGCGGGAAATTGCGTTGACGACTGAAAAAGAAATTTTCAGTTCATTGTCTTTTTGAGACAATAGTATTACTCTACACTGTCAAAGTTTTACTAAAGGATAAACGCAACAAATTCTATTGCTATGTCAACAAACAATAGCAGAGAAAATATAATTTGCCGAACACAGGGTTCAGGTGAAGAGCAACGGGAAAGAGAGCGGAAGAGAGCAAGAATTAACTGGGGAAGAATGAGCGAAGAAGATCGCCAACGAAGGCGCGCTCGGGAAAAAGAAAGGAGACGAAATTATAGCGAAGAACGCCGACAAGCAGAAAGATTCCGGGCTCGAGAAAACAGACAAAATGTTAACGAAGAACGCCGAGAAGCGGAAAGACTCTTTGCTGTGGAAAACAGACAAAATTGTAGCGAAGAA
Organism: Ricordea florida; assembly: GCA_949710005.1. NCBI lineage: Eukaryota > Metazoa > Cnidaria > Anthozoa > Corallimorpharia > Ricordeidae > Ricordea > Ricordea florida. Next base: position 13,282,475 of record OX453280.1, read on the forward strand.
TGCCGAGAAGCGGAAAGACTCCGTGCCGTGGAAAAAAGACAAAATTGTAGCGAAGAACGCCGAGATACCCTGCTAAATGCCATGCAAGAGAGAAACCTACGCTTGTAGGGTAAAGCAGAGAAGGTTTTTTGCCCATGATTATGAATTATAGGATTGAAGGAAACCCTGAAGTTCAGTAATAGATTCTTGAGTGCTTAATAATTTTACGATTTCATTTAATAATTCAATTTGAGTGACATCCATAACTCAATTAAATTATAACATAACAAAAAAGAAAAACAGTTACATTTATTTTGCTTCCATGCAGGCTATATACTGGAACCTCGATATCAAGTTAAATTAAGTAAAAAATACTAGCGGAACTGTCTAAATGTGTTTTTATATAGATAGTTATATCTAAGCCCTTTTGCATACATTTTAACATACCTTGGAGTAAACATTTATTTCACCGAGGGGTTCGTTTTAACACGAAAATGACAAGAGTTGTGTCCTGCATTTGCCAGTAGGGTGTACAAATCTTTTAAATACATTTATGCAAATAGAATGGTTAATTTCATCAGGAATAGAATACAGTACATTGATAATTTGTGTTTTTTGTAGAATATACTCCATGACTTTGTAGGTAGAAAGACCGTTCTAATAGCAGACGAAAGTTTAGACAAAAATCATAGCGAGTTAACCGACCTCGACACTAAACTATAGTTAAAAACGTTTGTGAATTCCTTCGCAATATTTTAGAATGCTTTTACAGTTTAAAGTGAAATGAAAGTACTTAACGGGAGCCCCGTTTTTAGGCTTGGCTAAATCTATATATTATCATTATATCGTCAAGTCAATCACAATACTGAAACATGTTTTGACTAAACTTGGTTGTCTAAATTTGATGTAATGTGCTAAGAAGATGAAGCGAAACAATGATATCCATTACGCGGCTCAAAAGATTGAACTAAAGAAAAAGCTCTTACTGGATGTCAAAGCACGATTTGCAAGTGGCCAGTTGGAAAACATGGACTGGACTCTGGACTGGACTCTGGACTGGACTGGACTGGACTGGACTCTGGACTGGACTCTGGACTGGACTCTGGACTGGACTCTGGACTGGACTCTGGACTGGACTGGACTAGACGGGGGGAGGGGAGGGTTACTGATTTTAGTATTACAAATAATCACTAGAGGTTAATTGTTAACACTGAAGTATTTGGCGCCATTTGCCTTTAATTTGTGCTAATGTTTTACACATACTTAGAAAGTTCTCCTTAATACCATCCCTCACGCTGTGCTTTCCGTCGTAATTCCTAGCGGAGAGTTTCACTGTGGGCGAAGATGTGACACCCAAAACACAGACTCCGTAACTATTTTTAATATTACACAAAATCATGACCTGTGAAACATGATCTATGAACATTGACTTTGAGTCTCGTTCCCAATATACCCCGTGTGACAGTGATCTGTCTTTGACGCTTTTAAATACAACGCAATATATATGTTTTTCACATTCTACTTTCTGCTTTCTTCCATGAATTCCAAAGGACACAGGCTTCGCTTCACTTATCCAGCTTACTGAGTTGTACCAAGCTCGCTATTCGTGTGGGTTCTGGAGAATACAACATCTTGAACATCTTGAAGCCATTAGCGCTGATCACGCTATTTTGAACACAGACATCATTGCAAAACACTAACCAACTGATAACAAAATGCAATTACAGTAAATGACCATTGAAATTTGTCAACTGATTATCATCGAATGGATTGCAGGCAATTTCCGATTTCATTCACGGGGCTGAAATCGGAGAGTGGATACAGTGTGATGCCTGCCGGTAATAATAGTTATCACCAAGTTTGTGCATTAATCCCTTTTGATGATGGCATGTTCTGGCATTGTGCATTCTACACAGGTATTTCCAGGAGTAGAGAATGTGTGTTAAATTTCTAAGTATGCTAGAACACCTCATGACAATAATGTGCCTCGTACACACAAAATCATTTCATGAAATTGTACCATCATTTGTCCAGCTAAAATATGCCTTCAACAGTTGGGGAAAAGCATGACGTTGGTGGTATGAATTCTCATCAGAATTCTTCGGTCACTGAGGTCTGCAATAAAGTACTGTGAGTGCTTGACTTGATTGAAGTTACTCTACAACGTGTGTAGTCCCCAGGGTCTACATTTGACCCCCATTCTTGGGCAAAACGTTGACAGGTGCATGGTAAACGGCGAGAGAATTAACCCTAACCATTACTCTAGCAGTGTCGAAATTTCAAAACAATAAGAAGATAAGAGAGATATCAGATTGCTTCAAACGTCATATAATTACTGATCGTCGTCCAAACCCATTGTTTTCTGTCTGCATTATATCATCGAATGCCGAGAGAAAAAAAATGCAAACCAAGTGTGTGAGAAAAACGGGTGCGGTCTTTTTTGGTAGCAGGGAAATTATCAGGGGTAATCTTACACGTGCTAAATCGACACGCAGCATTATTAAAACACGCAGCATTATTAAACCTATAACAAGCTGCATTATTAAAAATAATGCTGCGTGTTTTGGTTTTAATAATGCAGCATGCTTTACATCCGTATATCCACTGCTGAAGCACTTCCTCGTCTCTCGCCATTCTTTAAAGATATTCAGCGCCCAATTCTACTTCCTTCGACTAGCATCGGAACTGTCTTCAAATCTCCGACATTCGTCAGATGAGATTGGCGCACGAAATCTTTCACTCCCTAGTAACAACAAGAGAAAATGAGGTAACAACCAATACTCCTCGTTACACAAACAATTAGGACTGAAAATATTTAGAAAAGTACATGACTATCTGTCTCACTAGAAAACGAACTAACCAAAGTCAAGAACATTTGTGTCCATATCCGCTTCTAATACTTTAATGAATAAAATTATTATCCTCTGATCATTTTCTGTGCCCTTCACTCGTCGACACACCCATTCCCGAACAACGATTACAACATCGGGTTACACACAACTAAGGAAAACCAAAAGAACTGTAACGACTGAGAAAGTACTTACCATCTCATTCATCCGACTTAATAGTAAACGTTGACTGCGTAAGACACAATTCTTCTTCAGAACTGCTTTCGCAGAAGTTTTCCGCCATCATTCCAAACAACGAGTTGACTTTCAGAAAGAACTGTGTTTGTCGAGCAATATGCAAATTGAATCTACCTTGACAAACAAACAGTCAATAACTCGTTTCTGGTTGCATTTTTCACACGTACATGTCAAGTTATGCTCATGAAAACAATAGCTAATGTGGCAGTTACCTTGAATAAAAAGTATCGATTGAACGCCATGAATTGTTTAACTTATTGTTTTCCACAGAAATACAAAAGGAGGGTGACATTCGATGATATAATTGCAGACAGAAAACAATGGGTTTGGACGACGATCAGTAATTATAATAGATAATTACTTCGGCTCGCAGCATTATTGGATATAATGCAGACAGCTTCGGCCTGCGGCCTCAGCTGCCTGCATTATATCCAATAATGCTGCTCGCCTCAGTAATTATCTATTACATAAATTCGGCACACCAGCGGCTTCGAGAAATGTGTTGCCTTTGGTAAGGGACAGAGCTGGAAATACAGAAATTATTTTCATTTTTCTCGCGATCTTTTTTGGACATGTTAAGAAAGTTTTCAGAGGTTGTTGCGGGTCGCCCAGGCTCACCGGTGGACGACTCGCCAAGTTGGCTTCGCAAATTCCAAGAGGAAGACGAGCATGCGGCTCTTGAAAAGGCCGTCAAGTTGAGTAAGGTACGGTCGAGTATTCAGTGAGGATGACTAGCGTTTCACTCATATCGACTTTTGGCGGAAAAAAATTTTCGCTACTTACTTCACTTATAAACAAAGAGATTAATATGTTTTTCGCCAATATTTTGATATAGGTTTTTATAACGAGCAAATATCATATGGTGAGGGCTAGGCTTTTGTACATTATGCTCCATTTTAATACTCCTTCTTACGCACTAAAATGCTTCGTCTCCCCCCAAAAAGCTACTAAAATGTTCAGTTAATGCTCATTATACATAGGCTGCAAAGGCTGTCAGTGAAATTTGAATACTTTTACTGATTTCAACATGCACACAAATGATGGCTCAGCTTTGCAGCGTTGCAGCTACGTTGCGGCAGGACTCCGTTTCTCCAAACCAAGATAAAAACACCACGGTGTCGTGGGTAGTGGGTGGAGATCGTGGGTGCATATCGTGGGTCGTAGGTGTAAAAACCAAAACAAGAAAATAAAAAATAAAATAAAGTATTAATAAATATATTAATAAATGATTCTGCAAAACACAAACGTGATTTTTTGAAATGTTTCATTGATTGCTTGGAGAGAAGTGATAACTCATTCATCAAAATGTTCGATCAACTTCTGTAATAGGAAAGGAAACCCAAGATTCCGCAAACAGTTGCGGGCTGTAGATAACGCTACACAAAACAAGCAAGTGTCACTCACAAAGTAAAGCTTTCAATCTTATCAAAGACTGCAGGTACATGTTCTCTTCGTTCCAATAATATCGGCGGAAATTCGTCTTTCACCCTTGGCAATTTGCCGTGGGAAAATATTCTTGTAATATAATTTTATTTACATTTTTTGTTTGTTTCTTTCAATTTTATTTTCTTGATTTATTTTCTTGTTTTTTTTTTCTCACCACATCTACCCACACCCACGACCCACGACCTCCACCTGCTACCTATGACCCGCGGCACTTAGCTACGCTCCCGCGCAGGCTATGTGGGGTTAGGCAGAGGGGAAAATCATTCAAAACTTTGAAACAACTTACTCTCAGATAAAACCTGGGGAAAAAATGACTTTTTTAAATCGTGGACTACAAGTTAGGAATTAAGAATTAAGGCCTCAAATATTTATATTTACAGAATGATGTTGATAGTGATGACGATAGCATATATGAGACCACCCCAGGATTCGGGTATCACGGCAAAGGCAAGCCTAACCTGGTAAGATGAAAACGCGAACCAAACTGCTGTTATTCTTCGTTGTAACTTTTACAGAACCCGGAAGAAAAATGACGCGCTTATTCTTAATTATTACTTTCCACAGACAAGGGAACCACAATTTGAGTCATGGGAAGAAGAGGAATTCTGCCCAGGAGAGCCCTTGCTTCCCCTTGGTTGTTTTAAGTACACAAAGGTAAGGGAGATGTAAATTACATTTCCTTGAAACAAGAGTTTTTATTTGTTGCATCTTGTTTGACTTTGAATGGCCTCAGTAGACCCTTACTCTCTTATTATTCAACAACGTTAAACAAATTTAACAAATTGAAGAGTCTATCCAGTCCAACGTCTAACCCGGCATGTCACACTCAACAAATGTTGCACCGTGTGTCACGGAACAACTTGTTATGTGTTAGAAGGTAAGACAGATAGGGTCCATTTTTTTCGGCAGGCTGAACATGACCTCTTTAGCTTGTACGTTTTGTTTTCATTGTAGACCACTTGACGTTCCCAACTGAAATTTCCTTTTGTTTTTTCATAAGTTATGCAAACATATGCACGTGCATAAGACGACATTTGAAAGAAACTATTCGCCAGAGTAACATTATTGCCTTTTTACAAACCTAAAGGTCCTGGCTATCTTATGCGTTTCTTCTTTTTCAGCGCAACGAAGGCCAGGTGTTGGAAATCAGCAGTGACAGTAGTAGTGGCGAAACTAGGACACCTAATGTAAGTGACGAAATTCAGAAAGCCTTTCCTGCATTTTAGCTGACGGAACACTCTCAGGGGGGAGGGGGGACCTAATTAATCTCGTACATCTTTAAGGGTTTAAGTTCCTGGTTTGTCGTTTTTTTAGACAGTGTACGGTGCCTTTATGCGGAAAAATGTGTCTGGGGCAAGATTTTAGAAAGCATTGGAACCTCCCTTACACGGGAGTCCCCTCCTCCTCTTGTAAATTGTTTTTCACTTCTTTTTCCTAACAAGCGTCTCACTTGCTTTCTTTAAGGTCCTTCGATGGAAAGGAAAAAAATCCTTGAGTCAGTCCAGGAAAAGAAAGAAAGCAATAGTGATTTCGGAAAGTGGAGACTCGGATTCAGCAGAACATTGTAATGTAAGTATGAAAATTAAATCGATTGCAGTTGGTTTCACTCCCTTGTTGTTCTAAGCCTCTAACTGGTTTCCCAACCAAAACAAAGCAAAGGAGCAGAATAACGTAAAAGAACCTCAACGCCATCCTCATTCATTAATGAATGCAATAGACGAAAAGAGAGCAATAAAGCTTATGATATGTGGGTACGAAACACCTTTGTTTGTTGTTACTGCCCATACTGACCCCGACACCCATACCCTTGGGCCCTGCGTGCAACTAGGTGTAGTCATGCTCTATTGCTATTATGAACGCTAAGTGGAAAGCCATATTTTGCATTGCATAGGCGCCATCAACAAGTAAGCGCTGGAAAGCGGAGGTCAGAGAAGAAGCAAGTTATGCCACAGGTGTACCTACAGTAACCGTAATCCTGCCACGGGGGGTCGATAAGGGTTTGAGGGTGGGGCCTTTAATGTTATCATTTCAAACATTGAAATCATTGTTGCGGAAATCGTACCCCTTTTGACGAAATAACAATAAGGTTTCCTTCCGTTTTTTAGATATTGCTCAGATGTTGATATTATTTTGCATATATAGTATTTTCCCTTAAATTTTCATATACTATGGTTTAATTAAAGATGTAAGTTGGAAAATCATACGTAGACAAATCATACTTGCCGAGACAAATGGATCAGTGAGTACTTGCCACTTACATTTGGGGTTCCGTCGATACTGGCTAACATTAATCTTCATTAAATTTTTAGGAATCTAATGAGTCTGGAAGTGACAAAGAGAAATCCGACTTAGACGAAGGAGATGTCCATGCCCTTCCGCCTGTTTATTTTACCTCGAAGAAAAAGGGTCTTGGAACAGAGGAAGCAGCAAGACTGTTACTAGGCAAATTAACGGAAGAACGAGTTGCCACCTTTAAGCCCTTCACCGTCTCCAGAAACAGTGTGTATGTTTTCCAATGCAAACGCTTCTCAAACATTCATGACGTCCTTACGGATGGTTGTGGTGTATGGAAGGGTACGGGAACCAAAACCTTCTATGCAAGGAAAGGGAAAGATGGCTCTGTGGAAATAGTAGCGGACCCTCATGGAACTGTACACGAAAGCTATAAGATAGAGAGACGCTTCTACACCCACGAAAGATATAAGGATGTGAAAAAAAGTTTTGTTTTAATAAAAGGTAAGGTGTGTAAAGCGTAGTTTTTTTCTGAAAACTAGGTGCTCCAAAGCTCAAATAGAGTATTTCGTTTCTCTTGAGCTGCAATCAAAAGGCTCTCTGTTTCCCTTTGGCGATCTTACTGTATTACCATCATCTATATTCTCCTTTAGTTACGTTATAAAAAGTTATCATATTACTTTTTTTGACAGATCCCTCAGGCGCACTAGCAGATTATGCGTTATTGCAATATATCTTCACCAGAGGAGAGAGAAAACTAGAGGCAAAACCTCATGGAAACTCCAAAAAGGGGAAAACGTTCTACCCTACGCAAAAAAGTACCAAAGACGAAATAAAGAAACTGGCGCAGGCTTCAAACCCTAAGGAGGTTTTTCACCGTCTCATCGAAGAAAAGGGAGGCGTGGAGAAGCTCACTTCTCCCGGAGAACATCCCAGAAGCTACCAGCAGGTGGCTGACTACAGACGATCAGGCAGTACTTCAGCCAGTAGTAGTAAGGCCCCTGATAGTCTAGTAGACATAATGCAAATATGCAAGAAGGAAAATCGCAACCCCGAGTCAGCCTTTGTAAGACAAGTGTATTCCTCGCCAGAACTGCAAGCAATACTTTGTACGAACCGGCAATTAAGGGAAATTGAACAATTTTGCACAAATCCAGAATTATTCTCTCCACTGAGCGTTGACGTTACTTTTAACATAGGCGACTTTTATGTTGCAGTGACAACTTATAGAAACCTTTTGTTATTGACAAAGAATGGCTGTCATCCGGTAATGATAGGCCCTGTCATGATACACCAGCAACGTCTATATGAATCCTATCACAATTTGGCGTCATCCATAATTCGATTGAACCCAAAATTAAAACACATATTATGTTATGGAACAGATGAGGAAAGGAATCTTTACAAGGCTTTCGGAGATGTCTTTCCTTTTGCCATTCATTTGCTTTGTGACATCCACATGGAGGACAACGCAATGCGAAAGCTAACAGATTTAGGAATGTCAAAAACTCTCGCTAATGAGTACAGGAAAGAAATATTTGGAAGGAACGCTGGAACTGGTCGTGAGGCAGGATTAGTGGATTGCTTAACGGAAGAAGACTTTAGAAAGCGGCTTGACTTTCTTCTTCCAGTCTGGGAAAAAAGGCATTCAAAGGGAAAGCAATTTTATGAGTACTTTCTTCGCAAGAAAGCCCCTCTTGTTCTATCTTGCATGGGAGCCGCGACTAGAATGATGGCAGGACTAGGATATCCTCCTGATGTCTACACACAAAATGGTAGTGAGTGCGCTAACTTTATAATCAAACATGCAAAAAACAAAAACAAGTTGGACATGATCGAATGTGTAGAGCTGATCCGTAAAGTGGTTGCGCGGCAAGAAACCCTTGAATATCTCGCAATGTGCGGACAAGGAGAATGGTTTCTGGATGAAACATATGTGGACCAAAAACTGGAAGAAACGAACTTCTACCGAATGACAGAAGAACAGAGGAAAAAGCATTTGATACATTTTATGTCCTACGGCCTGACAGAAGCAGCCCGTCATCCGACAAGCCATCATGTTCGGGTGACACCGCCTCAGGTGGTGCTATGTCTAATAAAGATCCAAGCTTAATCTCTGTAGCTCCAGAGGACACGCAGATCCTCCACATCCCGTTCCAGAAACTGAAAGGAGTTTTTGGCAAGAGCTCACAAATCCTCAGCAATGCCGCAAGAGACATTCATCGATTCGGGGACAGTGTTTATTTCGTAGCCAGCAAGTCATCACCAGATAATCCACACAAGGTTATTCACAAGGGAAATGGCAAGTTCACCTGTGACACGTCTTGTGTGAACTGGGCTACTTACAAATTTTGTGCCCACACTCTGGCAGTGGCTGAATTGTCTGAGGAGACTCGCGCGTTTTTAAACAAAGTTGCCAAGGAGGCCAAGCCTGATGCCACGTCACTTGCCTTATTAGACATGCCTAAGGGGAGAGGGAAAAAAGTGGCAGAAAGAGCTACAGGTAGGCGAAAAGGTGGCCCCATAAGAAAGAAAAGCGATACAGTGGTGACGTACATTACACCCACTACGACAACAGCGACAGCTTCCACATCGGACAGCACTTCCGAATGTCCACAAATTGCAACTCCAGAAACCGGTCGCACTTCCTTCAAAAGGCCATCGCCGTCCTCAGGGGCCTTCGTTCTTACTTCGCTGAAGTACTGCGACAGCAGGGTATCCATATGCTATGGGTGCAACCAAAAGCTTCGGAACAATGCGGCTGTTCCACAGCCGCCTCTGGACTTGGTTATTGTTGGCAAAATGAGAAGGGAGTATATCCAGGACGGCGAAAAACGTCAGAGCAAGGAATCCAATGTTTACTTTCATGCCGTCGCGGAGTGTGTTACGAAGAGAGCACCAGTTTTCATTCCTGCCCTTCTAACATTTCATCCCGAGGACATCAGAGAAAAAGTTTTCGTGCAGGCTCACAAAGATTACATTAACGAAAAACTAGGCCTTTAAATTACAACATACTAAATGACAAAAAACTTGAAACTAGCTCTAATCCATCTTACTTGTCTCCTCTTATAATTCTGCCAGTATCGTTGAGGAAAAATACAAAAGATACTCTTTCGCAGCACTAAAATCCCCCTTCCCTTTCTGCTAAAGGTCGTCAGCAGTAAATTTTTAATGTCGAAACTTTTGATGATTTTTCCATTTCTGTATATACACTCATAAGCACGGTCGAGTGTCAAGAGTCGAGGGCAGCATTTTGCGGGCTAAGGGTTCTTTGGCGAGTGTCGATGGTCCCTTTTTACCGAAAAAGTTATTTTTCCATATATTAACATTTAGCTTGAAAGAGAGGTTTAGAGAACAAAAAAAAAGGAACGCGGGGTTTTCGCTACCCCGAGGAAGAGAATCCTCCAACACAATTTGTTTAAATAACGTAGTCTAACACATTCATTACCTCTAAAATGGTTGAAACATCTCTGAATACAGAAACATCTCACGTGAAAACGAAGAACTTATAAGCTTAATAAAAACGATATGATAGACGAGTAAACTATGTTCCAATATTTCAGCCCCGTCTTCCTTGTAATTTTGGGTCTTTTTTAGAATTGCGTGATATACGAACGTGAATGGAATCGGCAGGCATCACACTGGATCCACTCCCCAATTTCAACCCCGTGAATGAAATCGGAAATTGCCTGCAATCCATTCGATGATAATCAGTTGGCAAATTTCAATGGTCATTTACTGTAATTGCATTTTGTTATCAGTTGGTTAGTGTTTTACAATGATGTCTGTGTTCAAAATAGCGTGATCAGCGCTAATGGCTTCAAGATGTTCAAGATGTTGTATTCTCCAGAACCCACACGAATAGCGAGCTTGGTACAACTCAGTAAGCTGGATAAGTGAAGCGAAGCCTGTGTCCTTTGGAATTCATGGAAGAAAGCAGAAAGTAGAATGTGAAAAACATATATATTGCGTTGTATTTAAAAGCGTCAAAGACAGATCACTGTCACACGGGGTATATTGGGAACGAGACTCAAAGTCAATGTTCATAGATCATGTTTCACAGGTCATGATTTTGTGTAATATTAAAAATAGTTACGGAGTCTGTGTTTTGGGTGTCACATCTTCGCCCACAGTGAAACTCTCCGCTAGGAATTACGACGGAAAGCACAGCGTGAGGGATGGTATTAAGGAGAACTTTCTAAGTATGTGTAAAACATTAGCACAAATTAAAGGCAAATGGCGCCAAATACTTCAGTGTTAACAATTAACCTCTAGTGATTATTTGTAATACTAAAATCAGTAACCCTCCCCTCCCCCGTCTAGTCCAGTCCAGAGTCCAGTCCAGAGTCCAGTCCAGAGTCCAGCCAGAGTCCAGTCCTGTTTTCCAACTGGCCTTTGCAAGTACCACTAGTAATCTAATGAGTAATTGTTTTCTGTCAAATATTTAATGAAAATATGTCAACGGGTTCCGATAAGAAAGAATAATTAAACAGTATGTTTATTACATGTTGGAACTGTTAAAAGCAAAATGCTGGACTCCCAGGTAATAAAAATATAAATTCATCTCTCTAGTCGCTCAAATTTGATGGTGTGAGGATAGTCGGAAGTCTCATTTAATCCTCAATTTTTCTCCATAACAGTAGCAAATAACACTTCTTCCCCGGCTATTTATAACAATATTATGACCATTCCATTTTCAGATCAAATCTTAAGCTTTTAGCCCCTCACAGATAGATTCAATTACTGACACATAAAAGCTTCATTAAGTCGAAAAAAGCAGCAGGTTTAGACTTGACACCTGCTCCGTTTATTGAATGATAGTGCCGCTGTAAGACCCCTATACAAATAAAGCGGCACTTTTTACCGGAACGATTTCAAGAATCCTTAATTATAAGTCACAGCAATTTTCAAGTTATGGAACTTAGGATAAAAGTGATTATTGTCGTTTCTGCCAATTCTGTAAAAAGAAATCGCGAATAGAAATTGTCAATATTGAAACAGAACTGGCTACTTAGCAAGTTTCAAGTTTGTTTTCCGGAAGAATCATTGAACTCAGCAATCTACAAATTGCTCCACATAAACATTTTGAAAGCCACAGAACAAGGAAATCGCAAGGTTCCATAGTTATTGAATTTAAGAAAGCTTTTCATACCCTTATTCACGTGAGCCTCTAGCGGAGTTTATAGCGTATTTTAAAAATTAATAGAGTCAGCAATCCTTCCACTGGCCTACCAGTTAAGAAGATAGAAGATGTGACTTCTTCCCTGGCCTCTTCAATGACACGACTCGAAAAAAGCCTTTTTAGCATCGGTTCCTTACCTCACGCAAGCCTGTTGCGGAAATTGAAAGTTCTGTTTATCCTCCCCTCAACTATCTGTAATGTACGCCCCATATAAGTAGCCATATGGGCTCTTAAGAGGCTGTCCGCGTAAGAACGGAGAAGGCAATTTTCGGACCTTTTCCAATTTGGCTGATTTTTTCAGTGAAAGTCAGCCATTATGTCCCATGTACAAATATCACATTTGTTTGGATCAATTCGATTTATTTCATTTTTTGCGAGGCGGTTTCTGAGACAACCTCAGTGTTGCCCAATTTGCCTTCCGACACTCTCAGATTTAGCCCTAAACTTAGGGAGCTGCCAAATTATAACTTTTTCACGAAACAAGCTGAATTTTTCACATATTCAAGTTTAATCTCTCCTTAATACTCGACATGTAGTACAGAAAAGCTTGGAACAAGTTTGACCGAACAAAAAGGCTTTGAAGATAACCTCTGTCACAATACAAAATAAGCGAAACGTGACATACCTTCAGTTGAGTAGCATTTTCTCCAATGTGGCACCTAAGTTAAGGTAAACTGAATTATGACACGAAAGTACTAAGGCCAGACTAGTGATTTACAGAATAAAATCTGTGGGCACTCTACGCCCTGCGTTGTAGGAAATTGTGCTAAATTACCAAATCTGCGCCATTGTGATGTACCCTTACATTTCGGTGGTACGACCGATAGACTAATTGTCCTACTAAAAACGCTTTGGAACTTAAGTTAACATTAACAGTCCGCCTCATTAGTTGCAAATAAACATTTTCGGTTGTTTTTGCCGTTGTTTACAACAGATGCAAATGTCCGTAACAATGCTGTGAAACCAACGACCGATATCCGATCCTCATGATCACAAATATGCAAATTGAGTGAAAACCCGATGTTTGTTTGTTCCTCATGAAAAAACCTTTTTAGGGTTCATTTCCAGGAAATTGGATTAATTTTTACCCGAAAAAAATTGCTCTAAGACTCTACGTGAACGTTCTTTGAAAAAGTTCCCCTTTTCGCCCAATGCACTGCATTTTGTTTTTCTGCTCACCCAATCCTGTCAATTTCATTTTGCATTCCAATTCAATTACAACATTGCCGCAACTCGGTCTTCCGTCTTAAGAGGCTGTCCGCGTAAGAACAGAGAAGGCAATTTTCGGACCTTTTCCGATTTGGCTGATTTTTTCAGTGAAAGTCAGCCATTATGTCCCATGTACAAATATCACATTTGTCCGGATCAATTAGATTTATTTTATTTTTTGCGAGGCGGTTTCGGAGACAACCTCAGTGTTGCCCGATTTGCCTTCCGACACTCTCAGACTTAGCCCTAAACTTAGGGAGCTGCCAAACTAGAACTTTTCCACGAAACAAGCTGAATTTTTCACATATTTAAGGTTAATCCCTCCTTAATACTTGACATGCAATACAGGAAAACTTGACCGAACAAAAAGGCTTTGAAGATAACCTCTGTCACAACACAAAATAAGCGAAACGTGACATACCTTCAGTTGAGTAGCATTTTCTCCAGTGTGGAACCTAAGTTAAGGTAAACTGAATCATGATCCGAAAGTACTAAGGCCAGACTAGTGATTTACAGAATAAAATCTGTGGGCACTCTACGCCCTGCGTTGTAAGAAATTGCACTAAATTCTCAAATCTGCGCCATTGTGGTGTACGCTTACATTTCGGTGGTACGACCGATAGACTAATTGTGCTACTAAAAACGCTTTGGAACTTAACAGGGCATGTCAGCAAAAATCAGACAAGGGCCGGCCAGGCCTCAAAAATCGATTTCGCTCAAATTCTGTCAAAATGTTATCTATTATGCCACAAAATCCACTGCATAGTTTTTAAAGTAAAAGATATTTTTATTTTTGAGAAAATGCCGCTTTTATGAGGCCCCCCTTGAAATCGCCATTTTACAGTCCGAAATTTGCGTTAAGTTTATGGACTATTCTCGCTACGAAAATCGATTCTTATCGACTTAAAACCCTTGAAACCCTTTTCTGCATTATCTAAATAACCAGAAACGTGACTTTTAGAAAATTTGATCTGCTTTTTGTAACACAAGTAATTTTAGTTTTCAGACACGTGAATCTATTTCATTGGCGGTATCCCCTGAACGAGATCGATTTTCACTATGCGATAAAGCTCCAAATATAACAATCTTTCGAGATATAGTTGTCTATGGAACAAGCTTTCAGATGATGTAAAAATTTCTCTAGGCAAATAAATTTGCTTTGCGTGACGGTTCATCGAAATCTTGCATTTTTGAGCCCTTGAGGTCAAATGGCTTAATTTGCATTCTTAGAAAATCTAGGACATTTAATCGCCCATTCTTATTGTTTCACCTTTATACGATAAAAGAAACACTTAAAAATGTATTTCTTACCTTTTTATGGCCAAAACCTGGTCTAGTCATCTCCGTATTTTTTTATAGTGGCGTTATAAGCCTTGCGTACGTTTGTCCATAGCCTGTCAGTTGGCAACTTCCGATTACTATTCAATATGTCAACGGCCAAGCGCTTACTAAACGGTTACTTACAAGCCTTTTTTGAACAGCCAAGATTGATTCCCCTTTTCCTGAAGTCACGAGGACTATTTGGTATCACTATATATGATTTAAACATAATGGTGAATCTCATACCTTGTTTAACATGTCGAAAACGTAAACAACTGGACTTTGGATTATGCTAATTATAGACTACGACTTTCTAGGGTAGGGTAGGTTAATATTGCAAATAACTGAACGCTTTTACATCTTTCTGTCTATGGTGAGTGGGAAGGAGGGTGTTGATGCTTCAGAAAAGAACGGCATGTATATTTGTGATGAAACAAGTCGATATATGTTAGGTACCAAGTATAATAAAAGGTTTAGTTCAGCCCCTCCCCACTCCTCACATCAGGTATCGTTTATCGAAAAAATATCTGTGGTATCTAGTGGCTAATTAAATACAGGTGTTCAAGGAAAATGGAACTTTGTTGTTCGTTTAAAAGTATCGTTGGTAGTTCTTGTGGTTCTGATCCTAAAGATCGAAAGCGACAGACCCAAATTGTCCCATTGCTGTGCTGTACAAAAGATATCTCGAAGCACCTGTCTTCATTGAGTTTTTCTGGGCCTCAAAATGAGGTGGACCTCATATTGTCTCGAGTTGCGTTGTATGAGAAGTCGAAGGAGAGCATGAAATTCATGACTATTTGCCCTTATCATCGCGCGACTCTTGGAATAAGCTGGACTAGAGGTGGGGGTACAAGATGCAGAGTTCCCCAGGCGATTTCAGACCATGGGAAATCTAAAGGAGCCTGGCCAAAGGGCGATCGAGGTTTGGGAAAGAAAGAATCGTGTATTATATTACACAATACTGGTGTGTTTGTTCCTCCCGCATCAGGTAAATATATAAAATGGAGGAGTATACTGAATGGAAAATTCATTGTTTAGTCTTTGATAAATATATCCGTATGTACTATCCCCTTAAGGAATTTGCAAGAAATGCCGAAGTTTGATTAAAGCAGTGGAAAGTAAAGAATCTCCAGAGTCGGACGTGCAAGTTATTGGCGAGAAGATGCAAGAGTTGACACTGGTAAAATAGATCCTCGCTATTTTAACTGTTATTATCAATCGGGTATCGCCAGTTAAAGCAGACAAGTTATTTCAGGACAGCGGTCTTTGCACAATAATTTATAGAGTTATTTGGATACATGCACCACTCATTTTGATACTTCCATCCCAACTTACACTGAAACACACACTTTTTTCAATCTTGTTCCGCTGCCATTAAGTTGCACCTTCTTTTCAACTGAAATTCTGAACATTTGCATATATTAGGATGATGTAGAGGTAACCTTTAAGGCCAGTGCACAAAGTCCAGCATTCCAGAGCCCACCAATTACTGCGCCTGCTATACCTGAAACACCTCGTTCAGCCTATGCACACTCGTTGTTGCAAGAAACGGAGGATGAAGGCCACGCAGTATCGAGAGAACTGCTAAATTCGTTTTTAGCCACAAGGGACATAAGTCCCGTTAGACACCAACTGACTCTTCCATGGGATGAGGCTTCTCAGAGAACTAAGCGACGTCATTTGCGCAAAGCAAAGCAGGTTGTCTTCGCAGCTCTGGAAGAAATTGCTCCCGAGAGTCCAGAAATGCTGCTCAGATCACTGCAGACATCTGTTGATGACGACGACAATGTCGATGGATCGCTGATGGAGGCTCTCGTGGAATGTTTTAATAATGCAAGTCACTGGAGCACAAGAAGGCAAATCTTGTCCATAATGGCCTACAAGATGCCCTTTCAAGTCCTGAAAAACTGGATTCCTGGTCTTACGAGGTACAGGTTTAGTGTGGCCCGCCATCACGCACTGCTTCATGGAAGAGGTACTCCCGTAGCCATGACCAAGAACACCCGAATGTATATATCAAATGAGCAACTTGACCACTTTTTGACTTTTATAACGAGTGGTCAAGTTATCCAAGATTTGCCTTTCGGGGAAAAGACATTGAAACTGTCAAACAGTACAAAGATTACAGTACCAAATGTTGTGAGAACACTAATACCAGAACAGGTGGTGCAGCAATACACGACTTATTGTCAAGAATCTGGCTTTCAACCCATGAGCCGTAGCAGTCTTTGTAGAGTTTTGAAAGTATGCAGTGCTTCCGTAAGAAAGTCTCTACAAGGACTGGACTATTTCTCTGCCGATGGCGCTAAAGCGTTTGATGACATGGAGGAAATAGTCGAAAAGCTTGGAGATGAATTTGGAAAAGGTCACACTTGGTCAAAGAAACAAATCACCAATCTGAAAATGGCAAAGCGCTATTTAAAAAGTGATTACAAGGTATGTATACACACCACTGGTGTAGGGAAACTGTTAACCTTTTTGATGAAAATAACAAGTATTTCTGTTTAAAAAGTTCCTTATAGGTAGCCACTAATTAGATTCAATGACGGTTACATAAGTTTTGGATATCGATTACTTCACCCATCTGCTCTTGAAAACAGTCACTTTATAAAGATGAAAAATATCTCTGATGTTGCAGGTTCATGTATCAACAAGCTCACGAGTCCCCGACCATTGTAGATCATTTGCCCTAAGTCATCAAGGTGACGCAGATTTTACAGAGGAATGTGATCACCCGCATGACCTCAGATGTGACAGGTGTGAGTTGATCCCATTGGTGTTTGATGAAGTTGATGCTGCTCTGAAAGATCTGATCATTGATGCTGAAGAGAAAAAAGAGATGGCGTATGTGGTCTCACAATCCAAGAGAAATATCCTGTCCTGGAAAGCACATCTACTGCGTGCTATCAATCAAGATGAAGCCCGTTTAAATATCCTCCGCAATCTGGATCCCACCTCAGTACTTGTAGTGTTAGACTGGGCCATGAAGTTTTTACCAAGAAAATATCGCGAAAGCCAGTCTGATTGGTACGGAAAGAAAGGTATTTCTTGGCACATCGCAGTAGCCATGACAAAACAAGAATGCCAGTTAGAAATGCTGACGTTGGTCCATGTCTTTCAAAGTTGTACCCAGGACAGCTATTCAGTATTGGCTGTTATCGACGACGTTGTGAGTCAACTCAAAGCTGTTAGACCTGAAGTCAAGCAGGTTTACTTAAGGCAAGACAACGCAGGATGTTACCACAGCGCGCTCAACTTACTGGCCATGAAAGAAGTAGCAAAAAAGCACAAGGTAGAATTGCGAGTAGATTTTTCAGATCCACAAGGCGGTAAGGGGTCGTGTGACCGAAAAGCTGCTACCATCAAGAGCCATATTAAGGTATACTTGAACTCTGGCAAAGACGTCGAAACTGCAGATCAAATGAAGACTGCCATAGAATCATCAAGTGGCGTCCATGGTGTGAAAGTGATGCTGTGCGACCCCCCTTCAATTCCGAAGTCAGAGCCTTTGAAATGGGAAGGTGTGAGTTTCATCAACAACATCTCATACAGTAAGAATGGAATGAAAGTGTGGAGAGAATATGGCATTGGTGAGGGCAAGTTCTTGAAGTGGAGTGAATTTAGTCTGCCAAAGAAGATTCCCTTGCCAGAAATAAACATCATCAAAGAGGCTACTCCTCAAATGGCCACTTTTACAGCAGTGACCGCAAGAAAGAGACCAGAAGCAAAAACCAACAGTAGCGAAAGCCAACCCAAAGATGCTGATAGCTCCAGCTCCGAAGATGAGCAAGAAATGGAGTCAATAAAACTGTTTCCTTGTCCTGATGACGGTTGCGTCAAATCGTACAAACAGTTTTCTTCCCTGCAACGCCATCTTGATGCCAGCAAGCATAAATATGTACTAGAACGTGAAACACTTCTAGACAAGGCAATGCTGTCATACGGCACAAAACTTGATCAAGGAGATGCGTCTTTGGAAAGCCAGCCTCTCGAAGAGCTCAGCACTTCTCGCAACTTGGCATATGGCAATGCTCTTCCAAAAGGGTGGGCATTAAAGTCATCAGTTGTCAAAAGAAAAAGATTGAATGAAGGTCAAAAGGACTACCTTACCAAAATGTTTGATGTTGGAGAGAAGACAGGCTACAAAGTAGATGCTTGCAATGTATCGCAATCTATGAGAAAAGCACGAAATCTTGATGGTTCTCTTATGTTCGCCCCCGATGAATACCTTAGCCCGAAGCAAATTAGGAGCTTTTTTTCGCGCCTAGCCAAGAAAAGGAGAGTGGCCAATGTCGAGCAAACGGAAGACGAAGACTCGGAAGACGAGGAGGAGGAAGAGGCAAGACTCGAGGAGGAATGCCTTAAAGAACTTGCAGAGTTACAACATTGCGCGCCGCAACTCGGCGTTCAAATGAATCGGTAGTTATGCTGATTTCTTTTAAACATAGCTGGTTTTTCTATTTATGAGTGACTCAATGTTTCTTTTTTGTGCTTATATGTCTTGTTTTGGTCCAGGTTTTGTGCTGTTTCATTTTAGGTAACGCAACATTTCTCCTGTCCTCTTGTATGAGTGCCATGTTGACGGTTTCTTTTCAACTAAAATAAGGTTATAAAATCAAACTAGAAATACGACTCCCGCAAAACCTCGCGAAGCTAGTTTTTAAAGGACTCCTAATGGTTTTTCCTATGAGGGATGAAACACCAATTTATGTATTTAGTTATTATTGTATTATTTTTACTTTTGTACTTTCTTATTTTTTGCAATTATTATCATGATTATTTTTATTGTATTATTATCATTATTAATATTATTACTGGTATTGATATTATTATTACTATTGTTATTTTTTATGTTTAACATAATATACTTTTATGGGGTGGGGGTGTATGTCCTAATCTGGGGATAGGTATTGTTCCTCTACTACTACAAGCAGTACAGTTTTCTTCTGAATAGGGTTTGTATCAGAGGAAGTACAAATTACTCAACTCTGAATCTAGTTATGGTTGCCACAGCCGTAAGATCTTTAAATTCCCTGACTTTTCCATGACAAATGTAAAATTTCCCTTACCAACTAAATTAGAAAAGTCACAAATTAGTCCTGGTAATGACCTCCAACCTCCTCTCACAAACAACCTCTCCACCCATTTATTTAATTTGCTTTCAGAAAGTCACATACAGTGTACATGGATTGATTGTTTCTTAAGATAACCAATTCATGGAAAAAGGATTGATTTTCTTGTAAAACCAAAATCAGCTTTTCATTTAATTCTACCAATCCAACACATTTCATTTCACATTCTTGACCACACCAAACCATCGCTGAATTGGCAAGAAATAAATTAGTAGTATTAAATTTCACTTTTCCCTGACTTGATTTAAAATTCCCTTACTTTTCACTGACCTTGAAGAATTTTTTTCCCTTACCATTTCTTGACCTGTGGCAATCATGCTAGTGCAGTCATTTGTCCATACAGTTAGTGTGGAAAATCACGATTAAAAGCATAGGGCATTTAGGAAACTTCAAAGACTTTTTATTACATACAGCACCCTTGCAAGGAATATATAAGAAAAATAACTAAACATTTTGGCATTACAAACTTTAGTTTCTCCCTTATAGAGTTTTTCCAATGTAAAAGGTGAACTGTATATTGTGGTTGTTATTACATATTGGTATTTGACATCATAAAAATAAATTAAACATCATTACGGAAAAAGGTTAAGATGTTGCCAAATTTTGCAAAGTAGGGCTTAAATTAACTTTTCATTTGTGAGAAAGGGGTGGGTGCTAAGAGAGTAATTCCCAGGGATACATGGAACGCAAAGGTATAAACCCACTTTGAAATGGCTATGGAACTTGCCTGTTCCAACGAAACTTTTTGATTACGTAATACATATATGTAGCAAAGAAATATAGCAAAGAGAAATACTACTCAGAAGTCAGTAATAACATCTGCTTTATTTATAAATACTTGCATTGATCACTGATAATATTGCAGAACCAGTCATAATGAAGTAGGGACCTGTGCGGAAATCTTGCCCAAATCTACAATATATTTTCACTGTTGCAATGATATCAGATCACATAATTATGAATAATTGCTATGACAACTGCAACCTCTGTATTTGGAATTTCTTTAAAATGGAAGGCAGTCGTTTCATTACGAAAAATACCTACTTGCATTCTCGTTGCAGTATGAATACTACGTGACTGTCATCTTTCATTTCTTTGCGGTTGGTTTCTGTTTCCCCTTTCCTGGCACTTTTTTCACGACGATATGGTAATCTGTTTTATCGTTCGTCTTCTGATTCTGTCTGTATGCTGGAAGTCGTTCGTACTCGGAGTCATTTTGCTAAATTTTGTTCGCCAATTTCGTTATGTAATCAACCGCTCATGTCCTGTATACCTAAAACGAGTCTTTGTTTCTATCGATAACAAATTCAATTTCCAATCTAACTTGATGGTAACTTGATGGTATTCCTGGTCCTTTTCCTTGCCGATTCCTTTGGTTTTTTTGAGCGAGCAGTTGTTGTCTTAGCTGCGATGTCTCTTTTTATCGTCCCTACCGTCGTTTCTCAATCTCTGCTTTGAGTCGCCCCTACCCGTGTGCCGATTTTTGCAGCATTCAAACTTACTCGACTACGATCTCTCGCCACTCTTTCTTGTATATGTCGGAAATCTTCTTGCTAAGATGTACTTCCAAGACGAGTGGTATCGGTTTCCGCAAAATTCACATTATTTTCAAAACATCATTGAAGGAATTCGAAATGGCGGAAATTCATATAGAGTGATGTTGCCAGGTAACCTGGCCTGCGAACGGACACCTTTAAAATATAGATATAGATATATATATAAAGTGTAAAAGTTGATTAATCGTAAAACAGTGCTCAATACGTGAACGTAGAGCGAAGTAGTTGTTGCGGGAGAAAAAACACAAACAAACTACAGGTTTATCCCTACAAGCCTGATGAGTGGGCAACCACGAAGCAGGCTTGTAGGGATAAACCTGTAGTTTGTTTGTGTTTTTTCTCCCGCAACAACTAGATATATATATATAAATATATATATATATATTTAACAAATAAAGAAGCCTGAGCCGTGTATTACACTGTGATAAAACACGACGGGCATTTGAGGACACGAGTGAAATGTAGAAAACACGAGCCGCAGGCGAGTGTTTTCTACATTTCTCGAGTGTTCTCAAATGCCCGGAGTGTTTTAATCACAGTGTAATACACGGCTTAGGCTTCTTTATTCGCTTTATGATATAGATTTTACATGCCGCGAGTAGAAACAACAAAGCACACAGATCGACAAACCGACGCCATTTAATACCAAATTCTCGACTTTTTTCGCTTCTTCTTCTTTATTTGTTTTATTATTCTCCGCTTCAAAACTTTCTGCTGCTTCGCAGAGAATTCTATCATGAATTTCTTCAAAGAAAATGTTTTTCGCCATCTCTTGGAGAATTGTCGAGTGGAAGTAATGTGGCGAAAAACAATAAATCACGCTTTTTCTGTTTTATACTCTGATAAAACATAGGTTTTTGATCAATCAGAGCGCGCGTAAGAACGTAGATATATTATAAACATACATAAAAACTCTCGGCTCGATTTACTCGGGCTTGCGAGCCACGTGGTCTGACCGAAAGCGACACGGTTAGTAACCTCGCTACGCTCGGCCTTCGGCCTCGCTTCGCGAGGAATTAATCCTTACAATGCCTTTACCGTAGTTCAAAACATTTGCATTCTTTTACGAATAAAGTGAGTCGATTAACTAGTTTTTTCCCCCTGTATCCTGATTTAGACTTGAAAATGACGCAAGACTTGTTTTGACTCGATTTTAACACCGCTATGTTCGAGCTACGTTAAACTGGTTCAGTTTGTTTTTCTCTGTGTACTCGAACTGGCTAACCTAGGCATCATATGATTGTGGGTGTTAGGCCGCAACTCTTGAGCGACCAGGCTTCTAGGTGGCGTTGTCTATCGACATCTTCTTCCTCTTGGAACAGTTCTTTATCACTGAGGTCGTCAGAGAAGGCCTGCTGTCGTCTTCTGGTAGCTGCAAGACGGGAAAAAGAAACCCGGCACTTGACTCTTGATCAGCCATTCTGCTTTCTCTAATAAACGATTGTTCTGCTCGTCTCTTGCTTTCCGCGTGTTGTTTGATACCTGCCGAGAATCAGCTTTTAGGCCGGTCTGTTCCCCAAGGTCTAAAAATCCGTTCAATGTAGGATATTTTTTGACTTTTTCTATGTACCTGGAAGTATCTGTACGTGGAGTGGGTAACGCAATCCGAAATACTCTCAAATTTTATACAATTAGTCAACTGAATTTAAAATAGCAAGCGCTTTATTGGCTTCTGGCAAGATCAATACCAGTAGAGGGTCTAAGGTGTGTGTGTGTGTGTGTGTGTGTGTGTGTGTGTTTTTATCGCGATGCAAATACGATACGTTTCCTAAGAATGTGTTATTATATGGAGTCAAGTCAGTAAAAAGTACTATGTCACTTGGATGGGGCTGGCCATTGCCTGTTTATTATAAAATCATTGAGCAAGTCATAAAATGACATTCTTCCAGTATCAGCAGCGATGATAAATAAACAAATTCTAGTATTACACAAAAATACTGAAAAAGGATAAACTGAGAAAAAAAAGGAATATTTGAATTGGTAGACACCTTAACAATAACATAACTACTTGCGATGATAAGTTCGGCTTCAGCAATATCTCATTTTGACAAATGGCAGCCAGCAAGATGCGCGGAAACATTTGATTTGCGTTCGTACAGTAAAACATGGCTCTCCGTACCTCTACTAGACCGGCATGGAGTATGTAAGATCTCACGTAAAGCACAATTGAAAGGAGAAAGACTCATTTCTCGCATTTCTTCATTACTAACTGAGAGCCAGGTCTGCGCATTACTACCATTCGGAGGAAAATGAACTTTTCAGTCGTTTTCATGTAATTAAATTACGGCCAAAGAAGCAGTTTTGTACTCCCACCAAAAAGAGGTAGAAGAATTAATATCTCCTTTACTCCAAGAAAAGGTTCTTTATCGGGCACCAAATGGAGCGGTTTTAATATCAGAAAAGACGATTATTTAATTAAAAGAAAGCAGTATGATTTATTTGAAGACCAAGTTTCGGCAATGTTGTAATTGAATTGGAATGCAAAATGAAATTGACAGGATTGAGCAGAAAAACAAAATGCAGTGCATTGGGCAAAAACGGGAAATGTTTCAAAGAACGTTCACGTAGAGTCTTAAAGCAATTTTAGTGGGTAAAATGTAATCCAATTTCCTGGAAATGAACCCCCAAAAAGGTTTTTTTCATGAGGAACAAACAGATATCGAGTTTTCAGTAAATTTGCATATTTGTGATGCGGATCGGATATCAGTCCTTGATTTCAAAGTACTGTTACGGGCATTTGCATCTGTTGTAAACAACGGCAAAAACAACCGAAAATGTTTATTTGCAACTAATGAGGCGGACTGTTGATGTTAACTTAAGTTCCAAAGCGTTTTTAGTAGGACAATTAGTCTATCGGTCGTACCACCGAAATGTAAGGGTACAGCACGATGGCGCAGATTTGAGAATTTAGCGCAATTTCCAACAACGCAGGGCGTAGAGTGCCCACAGATTTTATTCTGTAAATCACTAGTCTGGCCTTAGTACTTTCGGATCATGATTCAGTTTACTTTAACTTAGGTTCCACATTGGAGAAAATACTACTCAACTGAAGGTATGTCACGTTTCGCTTATTTTTTGTCACAGAGTTGAATGTATTCAACAGAAATATCCACCGTGATTCTGCAGCTGATAATGAACAAAACCAAGTAGGATTGCCCAGCTGACGAATCATACCAAACAAGTCTTTCTTGCAGTTTTGCAAAGTATGTTAGTGATGATCTTAAAATCCTTAAGACTCTCAATCCTTTATCAAGTTGAATTAGTTTATTTACATTACCATCTCATTTTAGGTTATCTGTGGTATATATATATATTCAGGGTTGCACTTAAAAAAAATCACACTTGCCATCATTAATACAGCAATACATCTTTGTTTTTATCCTTATAACTTCTTGTTTTTACAATGTAAATATGATGAGTCACACAACAGTAAGCAAAACAGGTAAGCCTATTTTTCCAACATGTCTACTTCAACACAATCTAGTTCACTTCAAGGTAAATTCGGAAATCAATAGACAGAAAACTTTTCATTGTAACGGCTTGTGGTGTATTGTTCCTCGCGAAGCGAGGTTACTAATCGTGTCGGTTTCGGTCAGACCACGTGGCTCGCAAGCCCGAGTAAATCGAGCCGAGATTTTTTATATATGTATATATATATATATATATATATATATATATATATATATATATATATATATATTTAGCAATTATTCCACGAAATCGAGTCGTATATGAGCTAATAGCCAACGAGGCGCGTAGCGCCGAGTTGGCTATAGCTCGTATACGACGAGATTGAGTGGAATAATTGTTTTATTATATCTCTAAACCCTCACTTATGAGACACTGGAATTAGTTTGTACGACAAGAATTGACTTTGTTATTGTTTTTGAACAGAACCATGTTGGTGCCGAGCCGACATATTGTAGAGCCGATGTGTAAAAATGTTTCAAACACGAGTCCGGCTCGTTTTTAAACATCTCTTTAATGTACTTGTCAATTTTTTTTCGAGTTAGCAAATTAGTTTAAGAATTTTGAAGTGGAAAAAGTAGGCAGAAATAAAATAAAAACTCAGTTTACGGGCTTCACAGATCTTTCAAAATGGCGGCTGTTTGTAAGAGTTTCACTTTCGTTCGTAATAAACAATTTCGCAATATAATTTGCCCACTTACCGTCGAATAATTTCATCCCATACTTATTTGCTTCGGTAGTATTTCTTTGGTGTATGATTTTGAAGCTTGACTTGAATTTCTCCCAGTCTAATTCAAGAAATCATCCCTCCATGATGGCCGTTTTCCGTGCCAATGGTATATGAGCTGATATACCATGAGTAGGGAACCAATCAGAGCGCGCGTTTGCTCATATACAAGGGTTGCAGATATAATAAATTTATATATATATATATATCTATATTTTAAAGGTGTCCGTTCGCAGGCCAGGTTACCTGGCAATAGTAGCGCACTTGAGAACTGCTGAACTTCCGCCATTGAGAATTCGGTGATGCCTTTTTGAAGGTAATGTAAATTTTGTGGAAACCGATTTCACTCGTCCTGGAAGTACATCCCAGCAAGATGATCTCCGAGATATTCAAGAAAGATTGGCCCGAGATCGTCGCCGAGTAAGTTCGAATACCGTGAAAATCAACACAATGAAAGCACGACTCAAAGCAGGGATAGAGAAACGACAGCAGGGAGAATAACAACAGAAATCGCAGCAAAGATAACAACCGCTCGCTCCAGAAAAAGGCAAACGAAACAGCAGGAAAAAGGACCAGGAATATAACCAAGTTAGTTTTGAATTTGAATGTGTTATTGATAGAAATACAGGACATGAGTGAACGATTACATAACGAAATATATTGGCGTACTAAATTTAGCAAAACGACTTAGAAGGGAAACCGAGTAGGAACGACTTCAACGATTGAAGATGTCTCTGGAAAATAATTCTATTAGTCTAAAAACGGAATCGGAAGACGACCAACAGATTACAAAAGAATGTAAGTTGATATTTGTCATAATAAAACGATAGCGTTTCCATTTTGAAGAAATTCCCAACACAGAGAGTTGCAGTTGTTATAGCAATCATTTATAACGATGTGATCTGATATCATTGCAATAGTGAAAATATTGTAAATTTTCTTGATCTAGCAGTTGTGTTTAGAATTTTCAACAGAACATATACCCAGTGTCACTATAAAGTACTGGTTCTGCAATTTTATCAGTGATCAATGCCATCATTTGAGAATAAAGCAAATGTTATTACTTACTTCTGAGTAGTATTTCTCTTTGCTATATATATATGTATGTATTCTCTGATTGAAAGGTTTCAATAATATTGCATAGAGACAACAAGTTTCATAGCCTTTTCACAATGGGTAAGTTTTACCTTAGAGTTCAATGACCCCCCTGATAATATTGCTATCTAGAACCCTTTTCCCACAAATGAAATGCTAATTCAAGCCTTCATTTGCAAAGTTAGACATAACATGTTAACCTTGTTACTTTCTGCTGTTTACTTCATTTTTATGATGTCAAATATCAATCTTTAATAACAACCACAAGATACAGTTAATCTTTTACATTGAAAGAACTTTATAAAAAAGAAAATAAATTTTGTCATGCCAAAATGTTTATAATCTTTCTCATATATTCATTGCAAGTGTGATGTATGTAGTAACAAGTGTTTCAAGTTTCCTAAATGCCCTAAAGTATGCTTTCAATAATGATTTTCCACACAAACTTTATAGAAAAATGACTGCACTAGATTCTAAGCATTAAAGAAGAAATGGTATTGTTTGGAGCTATTTTGATTACTACCACCTCTGATTGAAAGCCTATTAAGAAGATTTTGGTATTGCTTGTAATAGAAGAGTAACAATACCTTTACCAAGATTAGGACATGCATCCCACCCCATAAACATATATTATGTTTAACATAACAAATATAACAATAATAATATCAATACCAGTAATAATACTAATAGTAATAATAATAATAATAGTTTGTCTTGTTACTATATGTCATTGGTTACAAGTTCAATACCTCTGGCTGCCATGACTTTTTCGATGAAATACCATCCTTAAAATAAATCTTTCTTCTGCAGTTTTTATAATAGAAATTTTCATATATTCAGATAATATACTATTCTCTGGTTGGGTATGGATATTTTGCATGTTTCTGTAACAGCAAAATTAACTGAACTTTCATGTGGTATATACTTGTGACTGATAGATGTTGATTTCACATTATATTCTTATAGGAGTACATAGTGCAGCAATCTTTTTCAACATGTTAAGATTTCAATAACTCTTTCTTACATGTATTGTTTTTATGATATGACCTAAAAATAGCACAACCACATACTATACAGTTGGCACTCACTATTACCAAACCTTTATTCAAAGTTTTTGTAGAATCCATCTGTTTTACCCCCATTTTTTATGTAATGACATTGTATCTCACACTTCTGTTGACATGGCATCTCTTTTGAGGGAAGAGGAATTTTTCTATCTACCACTAGGGGTACCATTGCAACTGAAGAGAGTACACAAATTGAAACATGCACTATTCATAATGCTCTCAATTGTGGTTACCCGGGAATGAAATAATGACTGCAGTAGACAATAAAATATCTAATCAGAAGATTCTTCTTACAATGAATCTCATGCAATTATTAGAAAAAAACATAAACAAAAAATAATTGGAGCATTCAACTCATCCTCGGTGTAAGAACATATTGTGTTTAAAAGTGATGTACAACAAAGAAGACAAGGGAGTAGAGACTAAGAAAATACAACTCCAAAAAAACCCAGGTTTTTACACCCGGTGGTAAACACAAGCATTCATATCAACTCTTCAAGATTTCACCTGCAAAAGATTTACAATAATTTTCAATTTGTGTTAACTGAATATTATTGTGATACTTCATTGACTCTGTATTCCCTGTCAAGAAATCAAATAGTTTTACTTCTATTCCCTCTCGTGCAATCTCAGTGGCAGTGAAAGAGCTAAATGAAGGTCAATTTTGAGCGGTATACTGATCATGTAATTTGCACCAGGTGTCACTAATTGTGAACCAAACACAGCATAACAAATTAAATAATGGGGATTTCGCTGATATAAAAAATAAAATATAAAATAAAATAAAATATAAAAGTATTGTGACTTATTCAAAAACTAGCTTCGCGAGGTTTTTGCGAGAGTCGTATTTCTAGTATATAATATAACGCTTAATACATTTTCTACATGACTTACTCTTTTCGAACCCTTTAATGACTTTCTTACATTGTAATCTTCATGGTTCTCCGCCATGGCATGCGCCTCCATATTTAATGGTAAGCGTTGACATACTTCTTGACCGTCCCAATACTTCTCCAACTCCATTCCTGTTCGTACTAACACTTAAATCAGTAGAAAAGTCCTCCATGCGATGTTTCTTATCCAGGTTGGCCACAGAAGTTCTTCGGTTTCACATCATGGATTCGTCAATTTATTCTGTTTTCAGTAGTAGTTTCGTTCAATAACGAGTACTCATTTCGCTCATATAAGTTCTCATTCAAGTGCTAATTTCGCTGTATGAGTTCTCGTCAAAGCTTACTACATTAGCAAGAGATTTTCTCATCTTCAGATCACTTTCGAGCCAACTGAAATTCATATACTGCTTGTAATCTTGGGGGCGGTCGATGGCGGTCGATGTCGGAAAACGGAATAGTTATCATCTGTTCACGTTTAGCGCCTGGCCGAGTAAAAGGCTCATGAAATTCAGTCTCCAAGTTGGTTATTGTCCTAACTGGAAACATTTAAACTCCTTTTGACTTTAGTAAGGCCGCTAATGAGGCCCTGTTAGTGAGGTTCTTTATGTCGCGCGTCTGAGTTTCAAACCTTTTCACGTCGCAATTTCGGAAGGTCGAAGGTCGCTGTCGTAATTTCCCGTGAGCGGCTCGTCGTTCGTCGCCATTTCAGCTCCTTTATGTCGCCGTTTCAAGGCCATGTCGCTTGTCGAAATTTACCCCTAACAGGGCCTCGCTAATCGTCCTCTTAAGCTACAAAATCATTACAAACTCTGGCAACGGTACGATACACTTTCAGCGTGAACTTTCATCAACAGACTTCGGTGACTTCGGTCACGACAATTGTCGTCTTCATATCGGTGCCCCGAGTTCTATCCGACTCATTACGAGGATGTCTACACTGGAGTGAGTGAGTGAGTGAGTGAGTGAGTGAGTGACAATTTGCATATCGGAGTCCCCACAAAAACTCGCAAATACGCTTCGCGTATCCACGAGTTAAAAATAAAGAACTCGATCTATGTTACAATAAGAATTATGGTCAACAGTAAAACTGTGAAAGATTCTGATGCAGAAGATACATACATACATACATACATACATACATACATACATATACGTTTTGTTGAGTCAGGTTGGTTTGAGGCAACCTAAAGGCTGCCAGAAACTTAATGTAAAACTATTTATAACAAAAACTTTGTCCTTAATTACAGACTTAACAAAAATCTAAAAATGCAGAAAGTCCGTTTGTTTTGATGTTATCTGACAGGCTTCATTTTCAAATTAAATTTGTTCCAGTATCCTAAATAATAATAATAATTTTATATCAGCATTTCCACAATGAAGTGGCTCTTCATCTGAAACAATTCAAATCAAATCAAATATTGATTTTTGTGGAGAGGGGAAAACCGGAGTACCCGGAAAAAAACCTCTCGGAGCAGAGTAGAGAACCAACAGACTCAACCCACAGATGACGCCGAGCCGGGAATCGAACCCGGGACACATTGGTGGAAAGCAAGCGCTCTCACCACTGCGCCAACCCTGTATGGGGCCTGTCTGAGTTTTTGTTTAAAAAGCTCTAGGGAGGAAGCATCCTTGATGGCTTTGGGTATTGAATTCCAAACTATGGGTCCTCTTGATATCCTTGAGCTAAAATTACTGGAAAATTCAATGTCTGACGATGGTTTTCAAACATATAGGATAGATCATCCTAGTGGTTTTTGTATAAAATGCTTGAAAATTCACATATTTAAAGGACAGGTTCTAGATTTAATTGCACAGAAAGATAAACCTATACAATTAGCGTTTGGATTCATAAATAAGAGTGAGGAAATTTTTAAATATTTTTAAAAAGAAACTAATATTATTAAACAATCGGGAGATCTATCCAAAAATATGATTCTAACATCATAAGACTAGGTCTACAAACCATAGAATTTAGTTATGAAAACACTGAATGGTCTTTAGATAAAATAACACGGTTTGATAAAATAATTAAAGAAACACGATCCATATAATAATGACAATGTACAGTCAATACAGGATAATTGGAATGGGATTTAATCCTGAGAAATTCCTTATTAACATTAGACCAGGAGTCAATATCATTCGAAATAAAAATAAACCTATCCGAATGAAGTTTACTTTAACCTATAGATTCACGAGACAGACCGATAAAAATTCAGGCTGCTTCGAATACAACGTAGAAAAATAACTAAATTGACCAATATTTCCAACATTTTCGATACTATGGTCCAACGATTACTCCAGTTAATCAGACGGTTTCAAAATGGGGGCTCGGGTTTGCAGTTTGACCGCGTTAAAAGCTTTGACGCTAATACATATCAATTTAATAACTAATGCACCCAACCACATGCACGACATTTTCGCTCACGTTTCCATCTAGGCGTTTCTGGGCTGTCGCATTTACCGCATAACACGTTCCTTTTGATGTATGTAGCAAGAACCCCTTGTAGCTTTTGGACAGAATGGTTGCCCCGAATGTAGATTTTATTACCAACAATGTTAACACGACAGGCTTTAGATCAGATAAATATCATTTGTAATCTCTTCGGAATTGCCAATGATAATAGTGCCACCATCTCTCGAAATATATGACGCTGTAATTGGCTGCATTTTATACCGATAATTAGGATCATCTGAACCATTAACGCTCATCTTTACTTTATGTAACAGCCTAAATAAGAACCGTGCTAATCAACCAATAGCAGCCGTCATCATAATAAGATTAATCTGGTGCTGAGAATTCGTCGCAGGAGGCATAGCATTAGCACTAACATAACTTACGTCAGGTTTCGCTTGTTTATTCTCAACATTGAACTCTGGTCTATGCATATATTTGTCGGAGTATTGGACAACCTTCATATCTTTGGACTGATTTCGATATGTCGTTCTCAATGACACTAGATTCCAACAATGTTATAAATTATTGTTGGGTATCCATAGCCCCTACACCATTTTCAACTATTGATGAACTTGTACTAACTTGAGCTCCTAAAAAACAATAAACAAAGGCCTCTACCGATCTATTCAATCTACCTAAACCAGACTTAGTCAAACCTACACCCTTAGCTGCAATAAACCAAGAATATCGCAAGTCCTCCTGATCATCATTACGTATCCAACCATCTAAATTTCCATTGTTTTGTGTTCCGCCTTCATCGGAAAAGAGATTTAACTTATACGGTCATCTATTTGCCTCAGCATAATATCCTCTAACAACATAACGTTTTTGATAGCCCGAACCAGGACCATCACCGGGGTAAAATACAAATATATCACCCAATCCATGGTTTCTTCCACCCGCCACCTAAAATCTGGATTAGTGGGCAAAGTCTCCCGAAAGCAACCTTATTATATGGGTTACTTATCGAATTAAATACAGGATCATCTAGCGGAACGCTCAATTCATATAAAATTTTTCTGACGGTAAAATAAGTGTGAAAATCAATGAAGCTGGATACAACAGGAGGATAATTAGTGGTATCCAGTAGACTAACACCGCATCCAGATGTTGCACACCAAACAACAAAGCTTAACTGCTGAGGCCAATGGTTAAAATCAGGTTCATTAAGCCATTTTCTGCATTGTTTAGCGTATCTGAATGTTACAGTGGTCTCTCGGAAAATATCTCGCATTTCCACCGTGAACGTTTGCTTTGGAGAAACATAAATATCCAACTCAGTATCAAACTCGGTTAAGTCAGCTTCTGAGTCGAAATTTATAGCAGGTATAGGATAGGTTTCATCGGTTAATTACTGGGTTGCCATGGCAATCCAGTATTAAAATGGGGTTGCTATTTTTTTTTTCTCCGTGAGAAATTGCAATTCTTGCGCAATATTGCCTATACAAGGCCGCCGCTGTGTGATTGGCTCGGCATGAACATCGCCATAACAACCTGATTGAAGTAAGCACGACGGTGAAGAGAACGTGAAAAGTTTCTTGTGGACTCCATTCGCCTAAGTGTTTTTCTTGTGCAAAGCTGCTCTCTTTTCGAGCTGTTAACTCGATTTATTCACTAAATGACTTTATTAGTGTCTATGTTTGCTATTCCTGGATGTGTTTACGTGCTGGAGAGTGTTTTCTTCTTTAAACGTTGAGGTCTGTGGTGTTAGCGATTCCCTCGGTGAAAGGATTCACATCTTTTCTGTTGGAAATGTAGAGCTTATTTTTAAGAATTGGTTCACGCTTAGCAGACCACGTCCATCGAGTTCATGAGTTGATCCACGCGTGAAGTTTGGAAAGCAAGAGTGTGGCTCGCTGTGACATGTATTATTTTGAATCCGAGATAACAAGCTGGTTACGCACGTCAAACTACGATACTTCGTCTTAACTTGACTTCTAAAAGCGATCAAATCGAAAACATCGGGGGAAGCATTCTCATAAAGTGTTCATTTATATCTATAGCGTTGGATCCTCTATACTGTACAAAAACTACAAAACCCGATATATAATTAACTGGAGCAAAAACAGTCCAGTGGTATGCAGCTTCATTGAATTTCAAAATCATTATTTGCGACAACACCGAAACCGGCACATACCCACCAATTTAAGGAACTTATCTATTTCTGGTGAACTTCACGCTTTCAAATAAAATGTTGAACCTCCAAAACGGGTCAGAAGAAGGGTAAAGGTAAAGGTAAAGGTCAACTTTATTTAGGCAGGGTGGCCCAATCAGCACTTGGCTGGTATCAAAAGGGGCCCTGCGTAAATTAAGACTACATTAGATTTCTATATATAAAGCGCTTAAAAATACAAATGAAATATAATTATTTTTAAAAAATTGAAAAAAAACTACTCTCTAAAATAAAGTCTAAGAAGATTCTTAAAAATGGGGAGCGATGTTGCTTCTTTTATTGTAGTGGGTAAATTATTAAAATGAAGCGCACCAGAGTATCTGAAAGTCCTTTTCCCTAGCGTTAACTTGGGTTTCGGCAAGTGCATGTCGTTCCTTTTCCTCGTGTTGTAAGAATGAACGTTACAATTTCTAATAAAATAATCCGACAAATATGGAGGAGCTAAATTATTTAAACATTTAAAAACTAAAATGCATTTGTGGGCTTTTCTTTGGGTTTCTAAATCCACCCACCCTAACATTTCAAAAGATCCTTCGGTTGTTGCCCTCCTTTGTATAATGCGTGCTGCTCTTTTTTGCACACTTTGCAAGCTGTTACTGCAACCAATTGACAGCCCATCCCATACCGTGTTAGTGTAATCAAAAATCGGCTGAACTAAACAATTATATACGCATTTAGCAGCTTTTAGAGTAAGGTAGGGTCGTATGCGGGACAGCAGGCCGAGACGTTTTCTTACTTTCTTACAAATCAATTCTAAATGTTCGTTCCATGAAAGATTCTCATCTAGTGTTACCCCTAAGTAACAGAAACTTGATACTCTGTCAATGTTTTTCCCATGAAGCTCTATTTCATAATCTGGACAGTGTTCTAGTTTTTGCCTAGTTCCAAACAGCATCCATTTAGTTTTACTCTGATTGAGTATCAACCTGTTGCTTACTAACCATTTCTCAACATTGGTAAGATCGTTTTGAAGAACCTGCTTGATGACATCTGGACAGGAATGAGAGAAATATATAACAGTGTCGTCGGCATACATGCCTATTGATGACTTCAGTAGACTTTGCGGGAGATCATTAATGTATATCACAAATAGTATCGGGCCCAGTATGGATCCCTGGGGAACCCCATAACCAATAGTTAAGCTCGATGATTAGTCTTGGTTGTATTTGACCTTCTGAGATCGAGCTGTAAGGTAGTCTTCGAACCATTTCAAACTTTTCCCTCTAATTCCATAATGCTCTAGCTTGTGGAGCAGGCAGAGGTGGTCAACGAGGTCGAACGCTTTTTTTAGGTCAATAAAAATAGACCCGGTAATCCTCTTTTTATCCATTTGTTCTAAAATGTGATCAACAAAGTGTACAGTGGCTGTTTCAGTGGAGTGTTTCTTACGGAATCCTGATTGATGCACTGACAAGGAATTGTTTCTGAATAGAAATGCTACAAGCTGTAATTGAATTGCTCGTTCCATTACTTTAGAAATCAACGGAAGGACTGAAATCGGACGATAATTATTTGGGTCGCTCTTATCGCCAGATTTGTATATTGGAGTTACCTTCGCAGTTTTCCATTCAGATGTTACTAAGGGTTCACAAAGGCAACCCAGTGAAGGCTTTTGAAGCCTCTTGTTTTAAAACATATGGGAACGATTCATGAATACCTAGATCCTTGAGTAACTTAACCTTCAAATCCTAGCTAAGATCTTCAGTCCAAGTTTTCCCGGATAGGTCATCATAACTCATTACAGTAAGTGTATTGTATTTCCAGTAGATATATCCACCATAGCTGTCAGGAACAAATTTAAACTTTGACATATCAGCCCTTGGATATTTATTGCTGAATTAGTGGAGTAAAGTGTGATGTTATTATTATCAGACATCTTATTGTTATTGGTTAACGTTTCTTTAATACGGAGAGATCTCTATTGGGGGTTAATATAATCGTAACTTATTATATTAACCATCCTCCATAGCTGCTAGAAAAAATGTTCCATCTTATTCTAATTCTTAAGTTATTTTAAAGCAACCAATCTGATAAACAAATCCTACTGGCGATCGCTCAATGATATTCTCATTTTACGCTCTTTGAAATTTCTTCTAACATCTCCTTCCGAATCTGAGTACGAAGCTCTGCAATATCTGGAGTCTTTTTTCCAATATTTGTCTGTCTCACTCTAATATCTAGCTTCATATTATTGTACTTTCCCTCTTCGGCTCAGATCACTGAAAATTCCACTTCAGATATTTTATTATCCAGTAGCGCTCACGATGTCATATCATTTAATGTGTTAACCTTTGCCTTAGCTAATTGAATTGTCTAAGCGTGTTTAGCTATCTTCCTAAATAATTTTACTCCAGAAATAGCACCAAATAATACACCAACTACACCAAAGGGAGCACCTACCGAGGCACCAAAGCCCGTTACAAATAATGCTAATCCAGCACCTGATAGAAAGACAGAAATTCCACCAGTTGTCCATACAATTATTTTTCTTAACCGGGTATATTTTTTCCGCGTAGACTCATAATGCTGGATTTTATTTTCAAGATTTTGCAATACCTCGCATGATCGTTTGAGTCTGAAATTGTCTCCATTACCTTCTGCTTGAAACTGTAGATAGATTCTGTTGTAATTATCCATTTCAATAATCTAAGTAACATAGCTTTAAATTACTTTTTCGTTTATACTGCTCTACCATATATACAACCACAGTAACTATTAAATGCCAATCCAACAACCTGCCCCGCAGTTCGGAAGATGAAACCCTCTATTGCACCTATCATTCCATGTAATATTTGACCAATCTTCTTTCCAAGCTCTCGTAATCCATTACCAACACCCTTTGCAACATTGGTTAACCCTTCTTTAGATTCTAGACAACGACACCGATAACCACGCCAACTGCACTAAGTACAGCAAAGGCAATAAATCCATATTTCTCAAATATAGACTTGACGCGGTCCCTCAAAGGGGTTCTACCTTCTATAGCCTCAATATCTTGATTTTCCTCTCTCAATAACTTAATTGTTTTGCCCCATTTGACTGCGTTCCCCGTTTATATTTTGATTAGCGTTAGCTCGTCGTTCATCAGAGGTTGAAGAATCATTAAGTATTTCCTCTTGCTGTCGAATCTTGACTTCACGTCGTTTGTTATCCTCCCGCTTAGCCTTAACGACTTCACGTTTAGCCTCAACAATCTCCTCTGCTGGTTTTCCAATATTCCATCTTACGGTTACGGGCAATTGATCATTCACTGCTTCGTTTGCTTTAAAGCAAAGATGATCCACCGCATCACACCATTGAGTTTTACTAAAACTTAACCATAATCATCCTCTCTAACTGTAAATGCAGATCGAATCTACGTTAGGATATTTAAATAGAATTCTTTCCCAAGCTGCATTGACCTGTTCTGGCCTCGCCGCCTCCTAAACAGGTTTCGTCTATGTCGGGTTGTGTTTTTGATGTTGATTAATATGTGGATAATGGTAAATATTTAGTCCTTTTAAGGGTTGGTTTTGGGACGGGCTCCACTACCAGCTTTATACTTATTTGCCTTCCAAAATTTATAAAAGGGGATTCTACTACTTTTCCTGCTATCAGAACCACCCGGTAATATAGGGTCTTCTTCACTAGGCTGTTCTTCCTCACCACCCCTTGCATCTGATGGTTCACGAGGATCGTATTCGGGAAACGCTTCCGCCATTTCATATATTAAGCTCATGGAATCTATAAGTTATAACCATCGACTAGCTAAATAACCGAGAGCTAACATCCCACCACCCACCCTTTGATTGCTACTAGGTCTGTAACAATCTATGAAGTTGGGTTCTCGTAATGTGTAATAGGGGATGTGTTTGACTGTATAATTCTAATGCTCTATAAGTATTTGACATGTTTTTGTCTAGCCTTATATTTAACATCCTGTTGTCGGGAGTACCAATCCATTAATTTCTGTCGTCTTTCCCGGTATAACATATAATCATGTTGATATTGTTTCATAGCCTTATCGTGTCGAACTTTTTCTTCATCTGTGTTACTGTGAGATAAAGTTTTTGCAAGGTAAGAGCCTTCAACGGAAGCTGCAGCATTCAAAATAGCACCACCAATCATTAACGCTATTGAAGCCATCTATATATTAGTTGGACAGACGTTTTTAGGTTAGTTAGGTTACTGATTGTTAGTTCTAGCAATCTTTCAACGCTAAAGATCCAGATAACACCACAACGCATTTAACATAGTTTGTAATACTCGACGAGGAGTCGCCGATGAACGATTCTTTCCTAAGCTTTTTACCATTAATCAAAGATGTGGCATCTTTAAATATGTTAAGCTGTAACATACCAATTTTAGAGGCAGTAGGTTGGGGAGGGCCTAGATAGTTCGGGTGGTTGACGAGGTTCAAGTACAACAACTCTAGATGGATTATTTTGTGGTATTTCATAAACATATCCAAAAGCCGTTAACCCTACAGCAACTAGAGATATGACAATTTCAAAAGAGAGTTCTTAGTTGACTAAGACGTACTTGATGGGGTAGACAATTTTTCTGAGATTAACCATTAACGTTCATCTTTACTTTATGTAACAATCAATCTACCTAAATATGAACCTTGCTAATCCACCCATAGAAAGTCGTCATCATAATAAGATTAATCTAGTGCTGAGAATTCGTTGCAGCAGGCACAGCATTAGCACTTTCAACTTTAACGGGGCTTGGGGGTTCTTTAGTAATCTGTTCAGTCTCCTCTGACATCTTGCTATGGGTAATGCTCTACTTTTTAAGTAGCTTCCTCAGTATTGCTAACAGCTTTTACAATTGTATAGCATTCTGTTGGGCGTCTCCTAATTTTACGTGCTTAGCTACTTGGAATAGACTCACTAGAAAGTGCACGAATTGACCTCCCTTTAATACTCGTAAACCAGCAAAGTTTGACAGTTCACGTTTTACCAATTCATCATCCTCTAGATCTTGAAATAAGGCGTCGCAACTCAGTATCAATAGGGAGCAGATAGGAAATTACACGAGATGTAGCATAGAGAGGAGATTCTACTAGTCCACCAGTAACTTGCTTTCCCAATACAACTTGGTAACGGTTATAATATTTTCCAACGTTTTTGCGAGAAAGCCTCATAATTTCACCTAGATTCATTTCAGTTCCCGAAGATAATCCTTAGCAGCTCCCAAAGAGACTAGGATAGCTAAAGTCTCTCGTTTCGCTTCAATACCATCATCTTCATTCTCTTTTGGCTTCCTGGAGGCTTCATGTTCAGGCAAGGCCTCAGGCTCCATATATTCTTCGATAACTGACATCTTTAATCTCCAACGGCTGGAATCTCTAGATAGCATACAAATGGGAACCTTAAACATAAACAATGTCTTTAATTTTTTTCTGATTTCAACCCTTCTATAAATTGCTTACTCGTGAATCTCAATATTCAAATCTCCAGCAAAATCTATAGAAGTTAATTGCTTAGTCAATAACCATACCGATAAGCCTTTTGTCTACTAGAAAAGGCTAAATCTATAAACTTAATGGGGCTTCGCTTCAAGTCTCTACTTGCAGCGCAATCCTCCAGGATTATTAATGTACCAGTACCGGAAAACAAGTTTCGCAACCATTAATAGTTGGTTAATCTCTTCACTGTTACTAGCATCAGGTGATAACACTATGAATCGTCGATCTTTCTTAGCAAACCCTCGATAGGTTTTATTTTCACTGTACGTTAGAAAAATTATATAGCTAAATACACCACGAAAAGGCCCATGAAGCTGATCTTCTAACTATTTAGTCTTACCGCAGTTAGTCGGTCCAGTTATAATAAGACTGAATGGAAGTTTATTTCTTAACTCCTCCATAGTTATATATTATAACTGTTCTATACATGTATACTTAATTAGCAGTCGAAATATTCGCCGAGTCGCTTAGGCAGATACTTTACATATCGCTGCAATATGGTTAAGTCTAAATGGTAATCCATATTCCAAAACTACATAATAGATACAAGCTGCAATTATGTTGTGTGGTTTATTTCGGTCCCGGATAAGTAGCTGGTCTACTCGATCAGCAACTTCAGTAACCCTATCGATCGTGTGAGGACCGAAATCTGGATAACGGCATAAATGGTCAATGTAATCAGAATATGTAGTAGCCCGCTCGTTTGAGAGATCCATCCCTCTACTGACATATTTTGGTCTAATGCTGAACAAACTAGCAATTTTTCGATAGGTACGTGGTTTACTATGGTCTCTTAATACAAAATACAGAGCAGCGGCTTGCAATCCTACATCACACTTACCCCTTAGCAGAGGTAAATTATCTTCTCTCAGAGATCCGAGTAGTCGATAGTATCCATACTTGGCATATATTCAATATAATGCTTTCGGGGATATCATTAATTCGACAAATGTATTCGATATGGTCTAATTTAAAGAGTAATGCGCGTTCATCATATGGAACTACATTCCATATAGCTCGAAGTTGTAAATCATGTTCGGCCCTAGTAGCATTAGGATGGATACCGACTCGAGTACTTAATGAGCTTTCCGGCAACATATGGTTGTGTGGTGGGTGTATTGCATCTACTCAGTTCCTCTCCGGTGTCGGTATTGCTCGTCCACTCTGGTCGGTAATCAATATAGCTACCAAAATTTGCACCGCAATCGATACAAATAAAGTCTAATTCCATTTGCACAAGATGATTACTACCACAGTTTGAGCACAGGCTGAGTGG
Source organism: Ricordea florida (assembly GCA_949710005.1). Taxonomy (NCBI): domain Eukaryota; kingdom Metazoa; phylum Cnidaria; class Anthozoa; order Corallimorpharia; family Ricordeidae; genus Ricordea; species Ricordea florida. Next base: position 13,322,226 of record OX453280.1, read on the forward strand.
CGTTATATTAGTTAATACTTGATCGCTTTTAAGTTAGCGTTCATAATTTCCATTAACGCATCGGCTACAAGAAATATATAGCATTTAATTTTGCCTGGCTCCGTGAATACTATTACCGGCGTTGGTCCTATAGTCAATCCACAATCCAAACGTATCATCATAAAATCTCTTTCCCCCAGATTAACTCCCTCGAAACGTTCCTTGGCAGATTCCCAGAAGTCGAATGGAATAATTTCCCATGGAGTACAAACGATTAGGTACACCATCAATATCGATGTTGATTGACTTAATATCAGGGTTAACAAACTTTTAAGAATCTCGTGTTCCACCAGTATGGTTATCAGTAAATAGGAATAATATTTCAGTCGCCGACCGTATTTATGTGCAAATTAATAATGCTATCATACTTCCTGGATATTGTAATAGTATCAACTAGGTTAACATTTTCATAGTAAAATCCTATACCTACATGATAATTATGCTGATAGCGCTTGGCGAGCTAGATATTCACTGGATATAGTAATTTTAACCTGGTCCAACTCCATGTCACTGAGCTCGGAAAGCTTTTTATCCACCCCTCTGTCATTACACTAGTCTGAAAAAAATACATTGAGCCTATTCTTATTCACACAGAACACTTAAGTTTGCTCGTTTTAAATTGTGTATGTTTTGTAGATGAGCTGTTCAGCAATTTTATCGTTGCAGTGTGTAGGTTTCTAGCTTATTACTTAAATTGTTGCAAATGTACAGAGACTTACAATAAAAGATTTCAGCTGAAAAATTTTAATTTTATATTGTTTTGTGCTTACCTTCAAATAGTTTCATTCCCGGCCCCATTTTGTTGTGTTCTTGGTGGCTTGTGCCTCGGCACCCTCAACGATAACGTCAAGGTCGTCTTCCGATAGCTTCAACGACTAAACGCGAGTTCTCGCCTGTATTCGCTTCTTCTTCTTCTTTATTTGTTATACTAATCTCAATATCAAAACCTTCAGCTGCTTCGTAGAGAACTCCATCAGGAATTTCTTTAACGAATTTGTTTTTCGCCATCTCCAACAAGAATGTCGATTAGAGATAATGTGGCCAAAAACAATAAAACAGACTTTTTCTATGTTTTATAAAAAAAATAAAGAAGCCTAAGCCTTGTACTATACTGTGATAAGACACGACGGGCCTGCGGCTTATGTTTTGTACATTTCACTCATGCTCTTTTTTGGTTAACTGGATACGTAATGATGATTTTGTAGGCCTTAAATATTCTTGGTTATTCCTACTAATGGAGAAGGTTTCACTCGAGCTAGATTAGGCAGATTGAATAGATCGGTAGAGGCCTTGGTTATTTTTGTATTAGGGGCCCACGTTGATATAAACACATCCACAGCTGGAAATGGTGGTGGAGTCGTAGAGACCCAATTAGAATTTATTAAATTATTTGAAGATAATGTCATCAAGAGCGATATCAGTGCGGAATCAGTTCAAAGATATCGACTATATGTAAGTAAGGTTAAATTTAGATTGGATTTAGCTGTTGCCCCTGGCTTATGGCTAATGCGAAGTAATTTAATCATAAATACAAAAAGCGTGGCGGGATATAATAACGCACTTATGAAGGCTACTAGTGACATGGTGTTTGGATTGAATAATTCAATAAACACTGAGACAAAAGATGTTGCAATTCGGCATAATATGGGTACTTCTAAAGTCGTCTTACAACATGCGTTTCGATCTAAAGCAGTCGAAGTGAGACCAAAAACAGATGTGAGTAAGGTTAATGAAAAACCCATAGTACAAAAAAATAGCCTAGTACAACTATTAAACAGCATGAAATCAATCTTGTCGCAGTAACAGTTGCAACGAGGGGTTTAGTATGGTTTTTATATAGGTAGTCTGACTGAATAGTAAATTATTTGTTCTTTCACATTGGTTAGCATCTATATCAATACCAGTGAAATCTAAACCCGTTCATTAGGCTAGAATGGCAGTTATCCCCTGTCCTACAAAAGGACCAAGATAGTCTTAATCTTACTGTATTTAAGTACATGGAGAGCGTGGGCCGCAGCTAGATTTGGAGTTGCATTTTTATATAATCCTTCACTAGGGGAGATCACATTAGGGGTAACCTGGCCCGGACCTGCATCTCTACTGTAACAAAGCATATGGGCATAAGTTGGTCGATGTAAGTCGGTGGAGTAAGGTTCGCGATGGAGTAGAATCTTATGCCAAAGTAAATTTATATTATGTTTTTGTGCTATAGTGCTAATAATGTATGATTTATCTATCAATCTACCCTTATATTTACGCTCAGTTTGGATAAATATAGCATATTAACAACTGTTACTCAGCCGAAAAGACAGCCAAAAAGGTTAGATAGTAGAACAACAGAACGTTTTTATGATACGATTATACGTTATCAATATTTAAGTGGTTTTTATAATAGTTATTTGAGATTCAAAGATCCTAGTAAACTACCGTGTTTCTGTCGTTTTCTTTCTGACCACTTTTGACACAATCCCAGTATTGAAACTATTATTATTATTATTATTATTATTATTATTATTATCAGCATTGTTCTTATTAATGTTATTTGTATCACTATCATTTAAATATATATTTCTAAGCAGTTATTTCTTGGATATATGACAGACTTTACAGCCCCTAGTGGACCGTTCTTGATTTGAGGGCATCCCTCTTTTGCTGAGACGTCTAAAAAGCTGCCCTGAATCGCAAATATGGTGGCAACTCTGATGTGAGTTACCAGCGTTTGTCCATGATGAAATTGTCAGTTAAAGGGAACATAAAATAAATTCCCTTACTAATTTTAGTAAGGCTTTGTCCTCATTACACAAAAAAATTGAAAGGGTATTTTTTCGGCTCGTTTTGGGTGTCTTTTGATGAGCAGTGCAGTGACAGTATATCAGCCTTTCTTTGTTCAATTACACAAAATTTTAATTGACTCAAAGTGCACCTTTTAACTTAGCTAGGTTCTGTTTCTCCATTAGTGTGTTGATTGAAATACTCCACTTTTACTATCCATAAAATAAAATACACTAATTCAGCAAAAATAATGTGATAAATTACAACTTTGTTGCTTGCGAGATACGGCCGTTTGAGTTTGAATAAATCAAATCAACACCTAATAAAGAGGCATAAGATATTTATGCTCACTACCATTCGTAATATTGCTTCTTTGTAGTAACGTACGAATGTAATTGATAACCCCTACTATATGTAATTAAGTTCCGCTTAGCTTGAGGAATCACTTCAAACTAAGGTGGCTAAAGCACTCAATACTTAGTAAAACCATATGGAAATCTTTGCCAGAGCACTGTTGTTAACGAAGGGAAGCCGAAGGAGGCAAAACGTTCACTTTTCACCGCGTTCTGTGACACATCCTTAATAGAGTGACGCAATTTCTCTCAGTGATGTACCACACACTTCTTTACACATTCGGTTTGAGATTTGGTTTTAGATTAGCTCAATATAACTTGTTTTGATGATCTTGCTTGGCATTTGGCTGATTTGATAAGGAGAAGTTGCAAGTTGATCTTTTCTGGGTTTCAAAGAGTTAAAAACGAAAGTTACGCATCGTTGGGCATTAAGACTGTAGATCACTGCTACGTTGACATCATTTCCCATAGCAAAACAAAAGACCTTTCGGCATGTCAAATAAAAAGAGTCAAATAATAGAGATCTTATTAATGAGCAATGTGCATTCTCGACAGAAACCACAGAATCGATAGGGTAAATTACGGCTCCAGACGAGACTGCTGCTTTAAGTTACAATGCTATTTCAAAGTAAACGGAATTAAGCGTAATAGGCGATGCATGATCTCTAAAGTTACCATCATTTTCTGGAGCGTATCTTTTAGTGGGCGGCTCTTTTGTAGCAACTGGATTCACTCTTGAACTCATACCATCGGCCCTGCGCCTCAAAGTGAGGATCGACGAAGCAGGACGAGAAAGTCGATCATTAACCCCGCAGTCATTGTAGGAACATGGTAGGATTTGGTAGAGTCCTTTTCTGTACTCTTTATGGAGAACAAAGTAGACACAAGGATTAATGGCACTGTTAGTCTGCCCTATAAAAATACAATAAAAAATCAAAGTTTCGGGAGGTGAACACGTTTGGTACTTCTCGTTGAAAAAGTTTATGAAGTATATCACGTGATAGGGAAGCCAGCACAACGCAAAGAGACAAACGAGAATTATGAGCATTCTGAGAAGTTTCTTTTTGGCTCGTGAATGCATCTGGTTGCGCCTGATCACAGCTTGCCCAGGGATGCGTCGATGCCAAACTTTGATTCCAACGGCAGTGTAGAGAATGATAATGACAGTAAGTGGAAACATGTAGAGAAGAATGAACAGAGCCAGGGTAAAATCTCTTCCAGCCGTGTCAGGGTCAAATAGAGGAGACCAGTCTTCGTAACAATAAAATCTCTCTTGGTCGACTTTGATCCGACTGGAATATAAAAGAGGTGCGCAGATGAGAATGGAGATGATCCATATTGGAACTACTGCGTATATTGCCTGGTGAAGCAACGTCGCTCGCTTGAGAGGGAAGAGAACCGCGATGAACCTGTCTATGGCGATCGCCATCAATGAAAGCACAGAGCAAGCTATGGAAACATCTTGACTAAAACCCACAAGTTTACATATCACTTCCCCCACCATTCCTCCTACCACCATCTCTGCACTGTGAGTTATTTGCACCTGAAGCTGATAAGGCATGTGAAACGCAGTTATTAAAAGGTCAGCAACGGCCATATTAACGATGAGGTGATGGGTGACGTTTCTCATTCGACGATTTCTACGTACCACGCATATGACCGCACAGTTACCGAGAAGGGACAGAGCAATAGCTACGGCATATAACGTGGAACGCACAACTCTCTTCTCCATAGTATACACCTCTGGTTCGGGACATTCAACCGTAAAAACACCATTTCCTTCAGCAATCTTTGTGGAACCCACACTGCCGTTTGTAATTGTTGTGTTTGTCATACGTCACAAGATCTAGGATGAAAACATTTAATTTCGTATTTATTTGTTCTAAACAAACGATCCCTTACAGAGGTTTTATTAATGCGTGTGCAATTTTCTTTTCTGAAAAATACACATGCTTTGGGATACATGGTTTTGAACCTTGTTAATACTGCATATGTCATTATTTTTCTCAGTAAATTTTTGGCCGATTTCGCTGCGGACATTTCGAGAAGTAAAGCTTTGGCGGTATTTTGTTGCCCTTGCCAACAGGATCCAGATATTATAGGCAAATGAGATGTGAAATTAAATATTATTTGCCAAAATGGCTCCGTGTTTATTGAAAATCGTTTAGAATTGTGTATGCTAATTCAAAGAAAAGTAAAGCTTTATTTCCCCAAGAAATACAGGAGCTAGAACATCTTATAGTTTGATCGCGACAATAAAATCTTGAAAAGAACAGCGAAGCACATCAATAACCTTGTGAAGTACCTGTTTTTTTTTTCACGTATCCCTTCAAGTTGCGAAAAAGTCTTTGAGAATAAACTAAACTTTAACTAAAATATAATTCGTTTCAAAACTAGAACCTCATAAGCTCTGTCACATTTTTCATTAGCCCGATCAAGAATAACGTGTTACTATATCGCATTCCTTGAACAAATGAAATTGTCTAAATCCGTAAAATTCAATTAAAACACGAGCTTACCTTCATGGACTTTCAATAAATACTACCTGTAGTAACAAGACTTAGTTGGCAGAAAACGACAAAGCGTTAAAAAGAAAAACAACGTAACAGGCACTTTCCGAATGGGTTCATATCTGGTCGTGGTTCGCTGAGGACAAAACGTCTGGTGTGAAATCTTGTATTTCTCCCACGGAAATTTGTTTGTATTGTCGTGCGCGTTCATTTGTTATTCTCTTGTCAATGTTCTAGTGTAGCAAAACGTAGCCAAAACAGGATTGGTTAAAGATGGTATTTTGTGAGTTGCCAAGACAGAAAAATATGTCAACAAATGTCGATAACCACATCAATAGAACAGCTGGTGCAAAATTAAATACGATAAAGTGAGAAATATTACAGTCTTAGTCTTCAGAGACTAAGAGATAATTGAATCTGACTGTATTCGCGGGATTTAAAACACTGAGAGAATTGTAGTGTCAATTAGAAAATCAACTTTCAATTTTGCACACTAGTCAATTACTAAAATGCTCTGATCACAGCATAGAAATCTTGAGTAGGAGCAGCAAAAACTATGTCTGATATAAGATTATGGGAAATCATATTGAGCTTAGGGAGTTTTTAAAGATCTTTGAGAAATTTCATTGTTGGTCATAAGGTTATCAATATGACGAGAAACACTATTGCATCTTGTACAAAGTGCAGTGACGGGTTTTTAGATGACCAACGATATATCCGGCGCTTGTTTGTTTTTTCAAATCTATGGTTCGTCGCTAATTCGATAAAATGTAAATTAATCGATTTGGCTTTTATTTCCCAAACCATTCCCTAAAAATGCAATTACATTATGAATAAAATAAAAGTGAATGCTGATTTACTTTTTCTAATTCTCTGTGTTGTATGAAAAGGGCGAATTTCTATTAAGATGGATTGCCTAACAAGCTATAATTTGCCCGGCTGAGCTCTGCTTTTATTCTCCGAAAGCAAAAGCACTTACCTTCCCGTGAATCATCTGACTTCCCGTGTTACCAAGTTCGTTATCGCTACAGAAACCCGCTTACAATTCCGGCGCACAAGTTCGTAATACTACAAATCATGAGCTTTTGTCCAAAATTGGCGAGTTTTAATTGGCAGGCAATTCAAGTTGGCAGAGCTACCTAGCTTTGTAATTTGGGTACCGTTTACATAAGCCGCGGTATCAAACCCCATTTGTTTGCAGCCTACTCGAAACTGTCAGGCACACCATAAAAAAATAACAATACAAAACATTCTAGCCTGCCTCCGCAAATATTGCAAAATTATCCCTGCGTTTCTGTTCAATATAATTGTTTTTACTCATCTTTGCAATTTTATATTGAGAATAAATAAGAGAAGGCTTTATCCGGCAGTGCTCAGCAATTTTTGCTAAAGATGAGAGGTAAACTGGAAACCAAAAAGCCGCATGTCTTTTTATACTCTTCATTTCTGCCTGTATCAATATCAACAGATATTTCAGCAAAGTAAAGGCGCTCGCGAGCCTTAAAAGCCCACATGGCCGGAGCTTATCCTGGTTTGAGTAGCATGAGGCATCTACGAGTATTGTTACCCCCCCTGGATAGAATACTAGTCCAACTCAGGGTTACCCCAGCATTATATTGCCGGTACCCATGCTTCATTAAGATTCCAACAAGACTTACTAACTAAATTTCAGTGACTACTTGTGCGTGTACTCATATAGCACTGCGCATGCGTATTTACTCCACACATAAATGTGTGTGTCATCTGACGACATGCAAAAAACGCTTTCTCCATAGTGGAGACCTTTAACAGTTTCTATGACTGTTCAAAATGTTTCCACAGTAATCGACTTTCAGCACTTATGGGATAAGTTCATCTGAACAGCTGCGGACAGCATGCAGATATTTTGTAAACCTTTTATCTGAAGCAAGGCATTGTCCTTGTCCCTTTTTACGCCTCAAGATGCGCGAGGGTACTAAGTTCTTTCAAATTAATTTGGTAAAATAACACTTGTAAACAACCATAATGCTCCCTTTCTTCCAATAATAATTCATTTTGATGTTCGTTTAGGTCATTATAATCAGTTTACGTTTTTTCTAATATTATAGGTAGTTTAAGTATTTATAGCACTTCGGGTCAACAGTGCACGTAGTCGTCTCATCTCCATTCTACTCATCCATTACGAGGTTTTCACTACGCACCTAGTTGAACTCAAGACATGGATCTCAGACACTAGTGGTTGCAATAACAGACTTGAGCTCGTTTTGTCAGTCAGTCGGTCCTTAGTTTATTTAAGCAATAAACAGCAGTTTTATCGGTCTAACGGCGTAATAAACCACGCTGGATGTTGGGAGAACGCGAGAAGGGCTTGTAGCCTATCAAGCCCTTCGAGTATTCTCCCAACATCCCAAGTGGTTTATTACGCCGGTAAACCCATAGAAATTGCGGTTTATTGCTTTTACAAACTAACTTTGAATAAGAACAGAGAATGTTTTTCTTTTCTATGGGTTTACCCGCTTAATAACCCTTACCTTTCAAACTTTAACCTTTTTTTTGTATAATTGCATTATTTAAAAAACTAATGTAACCTTCAAGGTAGCCGAAATCTCAATTGTATTTATCCACTTACATCCAGTGGTCATTGACAACTAGACCATCGATACTCCGTTATCCATTTCACGCTGAAGCTGATCTGAGTAGTAATTCTCGTTAGTGAGACCAATACGCTTAGTTTTGAGAACTTGCCGTTACAACTATTGCTTATATTTGGCTTGATAATTTTTTCCATTATCTCTTTTCGTTGGCTCACAATATATGGTTGAATTGCATATTGATCACCTCCGGCAATAACTGAAGGTTTTAGACAATAGATAAGAAAAGATTTCCCAGCATTAATTTTAAGGAAAATCGTTGCTCAGGTCGTGCGATTGAGAGATGCTGCTGCCCTGATCCTGGCGTTTACCATCATGCCGTTTATGATGATTTTCACTTTTGTATTAAGAAATAAAATCTGGGTTTACCTTCAGCCTTAACTCGTCTGGACTGCTGGGACAAGCTCCCGAAGGGAAGTGCAATGCTTGCCGGACTTTAATATCCCGTCAATGGGTGGGGGGGTGCAGGCCCAAAGACGTTGCCGTGGAGGGCAGACCACTGCTCCAAACTCGATGGGGCATTGAACCCCACCTCCAACTAGTACAATACCGAATGCGATGGCAAAGTACAAAAATAAACCGCTACTATATAACGGGCAAAGAACACATAAAATACAAGACCAAGGGAAACCCCAGTACAACCAATCAAGGAGACCAGGAGAACCAACAAAACGCCGAAACACGGACACAACAAAGAAGGCAAAGGAACCCCAGTGCAACCAATTAAGGATACCAGGAGAATCGAAAATGCCAGATAAAACTGACACAAACAAATAAATGTAGACACATATCAGCAGGGTTTAGAAAAAGAAATGGGCTCAGAGACACCACAAAAGAGCCGATTCGGATTGCACCAATGGTGCCCCGGGCACCCCACTGCCGCACAAAGTAACGTTGGCGACGGGGGGACCGGAAACGGCTAAAGAAGAGAGGAAGATTGAGCGCCGCTCTGGCCTTAACAGCAGCGCTAAGGCCAACCGCACCAGGGGGGACAGCGCGGAAGCGGTAATCGTTCCTCTGAGCCCAAATAAAGTACTTCACCAGATTGATAAGGTACGGCCCAAGTTCGTCGTTGGAAAAACCAAAGAGAACGTGCCTAGGCTCCAAGGAAGGGGCCAAAGGAGAGGCCAACGTCAGGAGCGACTGGAGCCAGCATTAGCCACTCTGAGCCAGTGGGCAGTGAAATAATAGGTGCTCAAGAGACTCGAGGTGAAAGCTGCAAAAGCACGCCGATGGCGTACCCGAACGACTGCAGACGCTCAGCGGTGTACAAGACACCGTATGCGATCTTCCAAGCAAGGTCGATGGCCGGGCGATCCAACGAGAAGAAGAATAACTCCTCCCTTGTGGATTCCCAATACAGAGGGCCATAGATCGGCCTAAACGTGGAGACGCAGTGCGGGGCACCCGCACGAACTTGAGAAGCTGTAGTGTGATCAAGAGGGGACCAGTCTTCCATGCAGTAAAATGTTCCATCGTCATAATCATCCTTCACTTTGATGTGAAAGAAAAAAGAAATGGTGGTGGTAAAAGACATCAACCATATTGCAACTAAAATCGCTTTGGCTCTTGGAAGAGTAATGATCCGTTTGAAGAGGAAAATGAATGAACAGAAGCACTCGATAGCAATTGCCGTAAGCGTGAGTATTGACCTGTACCAGTGCGACGCAATAAATGTGACCACTGCTCCCATCAAACAGTTCATTGCTTCCAGTGACCTCTATCTTCAACATCCTGGACATATTGACAACTGTTGTAAAAAGGTCGGCTACAGCCATGTTGACAATAAGGTAGTGGGTCACGGAATGCAGTCGTTTCAGCGTTTGTCTTGACCACATGTAAGACAAAGATGTTCCCTGTGAGTGATAGAGGAAGTACAAGAAGCGCACTCGCCGCTATGATGCTCTGCTCTACTATAATGATTTCAGGAAACACGTTATGCAACAAAGTCTTCCGCCTCCTTGGCGACACCTGAATCCACATCTGTACTACTGCTATTATGTCTCATGTTTAGTTCGTTTATTTTCATCGATAGCGATCCTATAAAACAGAATACGAAGTTGAGTATTTACTGCGTGTTTAGTGTTTTTGCTAAGGTTATTCGAAACGGGGAGATGACGGAATGAAATTCCCCAGATCAAAACTAACTCTTGCAAAAAGCTGCTTAACTTGACTTCCCTATGTTGTCTTCAATGATATAAGTAAAATCTTCGCCGACAGTATCCACACATGAAACGTGGAAATTTGCAGTCAGCTGCTTCAAAAAGAACAATCTGACGACATTGTTATCAATTTGTTTACTCAGGCAACTCCATCTTTTTTTGTTAAGCCCTGATTCGTTGATATTATGATGAAAACCTCCTTTTGTTCTTAGAAGGCTGACACATTCAATATGATACAGGGCCTGTTTGATCCCGTGCAATCATTCCCGTTTCCCGTTCTTAACTGTTCTTATGAATTTCTGTTTAAATTAGTTTTTCCTTTTCAAACTGTTTACTTCAACGGGGCATATAAATACGAGTTACTTATTACAGAAGTTCTCACCATTGAGTAGAAAGGGAACCAATAAATCAATTTTTCAAGAAAATGATTTCATTATTTTCATTCAAGTTAGAAAGGCCAATTTTAGAGCACCACGTATTCCTTAAAGTAGCAACTCCCCTCTAAGATACCAAATTCTCATGTCTTATTATTCAATGTATAGCTTGACTGGTAACACGTATGCCATCAGTTCATAGTCTACATAGAATTCAGCGATTTGGATGGTCGTATCTCTCAACAATAACAGCTGATTTTATAGGCATACCGTACCAATCCTTCTATCTATTTTAATTAGCATCCAGTTGTAAAATAGGGCAGATGCGTCAAAGTACTTTAAACAAAAAGGTCAATCTTGGGTGAAACAAATAACTGGGAAACTTCTCAGCATAATCACATTGTATTAAATGCTCTTAAGTACTCTTCGAGGACTGCTTTTTTTTTTCTAATTCGCAGTAACTCAAGTGTTCCAATTTAATTCTGCTATCTATGTATTTTCCGTCCTTGATGAATGTTTCTTATGTATTAAGTAATAGATAATTACTGAGGCGAGCAGCATTATTGGATATAATGCAGGCAGCTGAGGCCGCAGGCCGAAGCTGTCTGCATTATATCCAATAATGCTGCGAGCCGAAGTAATTATCTATTATAATTACTGATCGTCGTCCAAACCCATTGTTTTCTGTCTGCAATTATATCATCGAATGTCACCCTCCTTTTGTATTTCTGTGGAAAACAATAAGTTAAACAATTCATGGCGTTCAATCGATACTTTTTATTCAAGGTAACTGCCACATTAGCTATTGTTTTCATGAGCATAACTTGACATGTACGTGTGAAAAATGCAACCAGAAACGAGTTATTGACTGTTTGTTTGTCAAGGTAGATTCAATTTGCATATTGCTCGACAAACACAGTTCTTTCTGAAAGTCAACTCGTTGTTTGGAATGATGGCGGAAAACTTCTGCGAAAGCAGTTCTGAAGAAGAATTGTGTCTTACGCAGTCAACGTTTACTATTAAGTCGGATGAATGAGATGGTAAGTACTTTCTCAGTCGTTACAGTTCTTTTGGTTTTCCTTAGTTGTGTGTAACCCGATGTTGTAATTGTTGTTCGGGAATGGGTGTGTCGACGAGTGAAGGGCACAGAAAATGATCAGAGGATAATAATTTTATTCATTGAAGTATTAGAAGCGGATATGGACACAAATGTTCTTGACTTTGGTTAGTTCGTTTTCTAGTGAGACAGATAGTCATGTACTTTTCTAAATATTTTCAGTCCTAATTGTTTGTGTAACGAGGAGTATTGGTTGTTACCTCATTTTCTCTTGTTGTTACTAGGGAGTGAAAGATTTCGTGCGCCAATCTCATCTGACGAATGTCGGAGGTTTGAAGACAGTTCCGATGCTAGTCGAAGGAAGTAGAATTGGGCGCTGAATATCTTTAAAGAATGGCGAGAGACGAGGAAGTGCTTCAGCAGTGGATATACGGATGTAAAGCATGCTGCATTATTAAAACCAAAACACGCAGCATTATTTTTAATAATGCAGCTTGTTATAGGTTTAATAATGCTGCGTGTTTTAATAATGCTGCGTGTCGATTTAGCACGTGTAAGATTACCCCTGATAATTTCCCTGCTACCAAAAAAGACCGCACCCGTTTTTCTCACACACTTGGTTTGCATTTTTTTTCTCTCGGCATTCGATGATATAATGCAGACAGAAAACAATGGGTTTGGACGACGATCAGTAATTATTAAATGATAAAGAAGGTTTACATGGTCATCAGTTGTCAATAAAACAGTCAATAGAAGGGTGAATGGAACTCTGTCGATGTTTCGTATGCATTAATAAATGACAAAGAAGGTTTAAGTGACCATTCGCCATGAATTTTGATATGATATCCTTGTCATTCAAGCAGCTCTTCACGAAGCGGCGTTAATTTTCCTTAAAACTAGAAGAAATAACCATTCATGATCTTAGCTTGAAAAGCCGCACTTCTCATCAGTCTGTTCAGGTGACGTTCTGGCCTTGTACAGTTTTAAACCTTGAAAAGTATTTATTATGCCTTAAGTGAATAGAACTCTGCCCACGTGCTAAGAAGATGACGTTTGGTTTATCATTCTTTTCCTGAATGGACAAATATTCTCCTTCATTCTGTTTTAATATTTTCTTTATAGATTTTGCGCCGCCTAAAACAGGAAGCATTAATTACTGGAGACATGCTGTATGTCTTGGTCATAATAACTCCATTCTTAATCATGTATAACGATCGTAGACAATCGAAACTTCTAACAATCAAAGTGTTAAAAAATATTACCTAGTTTGAACCATGTATCACGCATTACATTACTTTTACCTTAACATTAGATTTGTTTCCGGCTTATTCACCAGAGCATTGGGAATTTGTAACTCGAAATAATCTTTCCATCCATTTTGGTATTTCGTGATCGTGCGGCTGTCACTGTTGGAACATTGTGGCTCAGTAGTTTACCACAGCTGGGTTATTGGTTTTAACGTTCAGATTAATTTTAGCAAATAGCAATATATGACAAAATGTATTTACATGATGTTGGGACACAGCTTAAAGGTGGGCACGGTGACAACGTATTCTTAAAATAATTACAAAGCAGATAGACAGTGGCACTATGAGAGTGTTAACAGTACTTCGCGAAATTCAAATAAAACAAGACGCCTAAAGGCGACATTCCGTGGGATGCTTTGGGTTTTGAAAGTAGCATTGGAATGAATTGTGAAGTTAGAGAGAAGGGCCACGAATGGTGAGTTAGATTAGTGGACTAGTGGAAAAGAGGGTAGACGAAAAATTATTTTGGGTGCAGGGTCTCCTTCCCAGGCCCCTATTTCCTCTTTCCGGATAATCTACAAGATGGAACGAGTGTGTGTATGGTGTACTGAAATGGCATCAAATACTGGGTGAAGTATATATTGCAAAGAGGAAAACGGAATTTGTTTTTCTCTAATGAGGTGACATCATTATGTTTAGAACTGGCACAAAATTTTGAGACACGAATGGCAACGCAACGTTTTAATAGTCTGAAGAGTACGATATATTTTAAAACTAGAAATACGACTTCCGCAAAACCTCGCGAAGCTAGTTTTTAAAGAATTCGTAATGGTTTTTTTCTGAGGGATAAGACCGCAATTTATGTATTTACTTATTACTAAATTATTATCACTTTTTGTATTTTCTCATTTCTTGTATTTATTGTGATTATTATTGTATTATTATTATTATAATAATTACTGGTATTGTTATTTTTTTATGTTTAACATAATATACTGTTATGGGGTGGGGGTGTATATCCTAATCTGAGAAAAGGCTCCTCTGCTACTACAAGCAACACAGTTTTATTCAGTTTTATTTTATCCGCACCAAACCATCCCTGAATTGGATTCACTTTTCCCTGACTTCTCTCAAAGACTTAAACTTTCCCTGACTTGATTTGAAATTCCCCTACTTTTCACTGACCTTGAAGAATTTTTTTCCTTTACCATTTTCTGACCTGTGGCAATCATGCCTAGTGCAGTCATTTGTCCCTACAGTTAGTGTGGAAAATCATGATTGAAAGCATAGGGCATTTAGGAAACTTCAAAGACTTGTTATTACATACAGCACCCTTGCAAATTATGAGTATATAAGAAAGATCGTAAAAATTTTGGCATTACAAAGTTTAGTTTCTCCCTTATTGAGTTTTTCCATTATAAAAGGTGAACTGTATATTGTGGTTGTTATTAAATTTTTGACATCATAAAAATGAATTAAACAGCATTAAGGAAAAAGGTTAAGATGTTATACCTAATTTTGCAAAGTAGAGCTTAAATTAACTTTTCATTTGTGGGAGAATGGTGGGGGCTAAGAGAGTAATCCCTGGGATACATGGAAGTCAAAGGTAAAAACCCATTTTGAAATGGCTATGGAACTTGTCTGTCCCAATGAAACCTTGTAATTACTTAATACATATATGTAGCAAAGAAATATAGCAAAGATAAATACTACTCAGAAGTCAGTTATAACAACTGCTTTATTTACAAATAATTGCACTGATCACTGATGATACTGTAGAACCAGTCACATATTGTTTGGTATCTTTTCTGTTGAAAATGCTGAACATAACTGCTACATCAAACAAATCTACAATATTTTTTCTCTGTTGCAATGATCTCAGATCACATAATTACAAATAATTGCTATCATAACTACAACCTCTGTATTGGGAATTTCTTTAAAATGGAAGGCAATCGTTTCACTACGAAAAATACCTACTTGCATTCTTATTGCAGTATTAATACTACATGACTGTCACCTTTCATTTCTTTGCGGGTGGTTTCTGTTTCTATAGTTCGTCTTCTGATTCTGTCTGTCCTGTATGGCTAAAATGAGTCTTTGTTTCTATCGATAACAAATTCAACTTCCAATCTGAATTGATTGTATTCCTGGTCCTTTTCCTTGCTGATTCCTTAGCCTTTTTTGAGCGAGCAGTTGTTTTCTTTGCTGCGATGTCTCTTGTTGTCGTACCTGCCGTCGTTTCTCAATCTCTGCTTTGAGTCACCGCTTCACGTGTGCTGATTTTTGCGGCATTCAAACTTACTCGACGACGATCTCTCGCCGCTCTTTCTTCTATATCTCGGAGATCTTCTTGCTGTGATGTACTTCCAGGATTAGTCAAATCGGTTTCAACAAAATTCACATTATTTTCAAAACATCATTCACGGAATTCGTTATGGCGGAGATTCACATGAAGTAATGTTGCCTGGTAACCTGGCCTGCGAACGGACACCTTTAAAATATAGATATATATAAATATATATATAATATATAACTAGAAATACGACTCCCGCAAAAACCTCGCGAAGCTAGTTTTTGAAGAAGTCACAATGCTTTTATATTTTATTTTTTATTTGATATTTTTCATGTTAGGGTAATCCCCATTATTTTATTTGTTACGCTGTGTTTGGTACACAATTAGTGACACCTGGTGCAAATTACATGATCAGTATACTGCACAACGGAGTGCTTAAAAATTGACCTTTATTTAGCTCTTTCACTGCCACTGAGAGTGCACCAGAGGGAATAGAAGTAAAATTATTCTGTATTCTCTTGACAGGGAATACAGAGTCGATGAGGTATCACAATAATATTCACTTAACACAAATTGAAAATGATTGTAAATCTTTTGCAGGTGAAATTTTGAAGAGTTGATATGAATGCTTGTGTTTACCACGGTGTAAGAACCTGTGTTTTTTTTTTTTTAGTTTTATTTTCTTAGTCTGAGTCTACTGCTTTGTCTTCTTTGTTGTACATCACTTTTAAACACAATATGTTCTTACACCGAGGATGAGTTGAATGCTCCAATTATTTTTTATTTATGTTTTTTGTTATTATATCAACAGAAGTGTGAGATACAATGTCATTACATAAAATAAAAATTGTGGGTAAAACAATTGGATTCTACAAAAACTTTAAATAAAGGTTTGGTAATAGTGAGTGCCGACTGTATAGTATGTGGTCGTGCTATTTTTAGGTCATCTCATAAAAACAATACATGTAAGAAAGAGTTATTGAAATCTTAATATGTTGAAAAAGATTGCTTCACTACATAGTCCTGTAAAAAATAATGTTAAATCAACATCAATCAGTCAAAAGTGTATACCACATGAAAGTTTAATTGTGCTGTTACAGAAACAGGCAAAATATCCATAACCAACCAGAGAATAGTATATTATTTTGAATACATGAAAATTTCTATAATAAAAACTGCAGAAGAAAGATTTAATATACGCATGGTATTTCATCAAAAAAGTCATGGCAGGCAAAGGTATTGAACTTGTAACCAATGACATATAGTAACGAGAAGCACTATCATTATATTATTATCATTATTATTATCATTACTATTATTATTACTGGCATTGATATTATTATTATTGTTATATTTTTTACGTTAACATAATATATTTTTATGGGGTGGGATGCATGTCCTAATCTTAGTAAAGGTATTGTTGCTCTACTACTACAAGCAATGCAAAAATCTTCTTAATAGGCTTTCCATCAGAGGTGGTAGTAATCAAAACAGCACCAAACAATACCATTTCTTCTTTAAGGCTTAGAATCTAGTGCAGTCATTTGTCTATAAATTTTGTGTGGAAAATCATTGAAAGCATAGGGTATTTAGGAAACTTGAAACACTTAATTGTTACTACATACAGCACACTTGCAATGAATATATGAGAAAGATCATAAACATTTTGGCATTACAAAATTTATTTTCTTCTTTATAAAGTTTTTCCAGTGTAAAAGGTTAACTGTATGTTGTGGTTGTTATGAAATATTGATATTTGACATGATGATCATAAAAATAAAGTAAACAGCAGAAAGTAACAAAGTTAATATGTTATGTCTAACTTTTCAAATTAAGGCTTGAATGAACATTTCATTTGTGAAAAAAGGGCAGCGGTTCTAGATAGCAATATTATCTGGGGAGGGGGGGGTCATTGCACTCTAAGGTAAAACTGACCCATTGTGAAAAGGCTATGAAACTTGTTGTCTCTACGCAATATTATTGAAGCCTTTCAATCAGAGAATACATACATATATATATATAGCAAAGAGAAATACTACTCAGAATTCAGTAATCACATTTGCTTTATTTTGAAATGATCGCATTGATCACTGATAATATTGCAGAACCAGTACTTTATAGTGACACAGGGTATATATTCTGTTGAAAATGTTTAACAGAACTGCTAGATCAAGAAAATTTACAATATTTTCACTGTTGCAATGATATCAGATGACATCGTTATAAATGATTGCTATAACAACTGCAACTCTCTGTTTTGGGAATTACTTCAAACTGGAAACGCTATCGTTTTATTATGAAAAATACCTATTTACATTCTCTTGTAATCTGTTGGTCGTCTTCTGATTCCGTTTTTAGACTAATTCCTCGCGAAGCGAGGCCGAAGGCCGAGCGTAGCGAGGTTACTAATCGTGTCAGTTCCGGTCAGACCACGTGGCTCGCAAGCCCGAGTAAATCGAGCCGAGAGTTTTTATTCCTCGCGAAGCGAGGCCGAAGGCCGAGCGTAGCGAGGTTACTAATCGTGTCGCCTTCGGTCAGACCACGTGGCTCGCAAGCCCGAGTAAATCGAGCCGAGAGTTTTTATATATGTATATATATATATAGATATATATATATTAAAGGTGTCCGTTCGCAGGCGTGGTTACCAGGGCACAGTAGCGCATTTGACAAATTGCTGAATTTCCGCCATTGCGTATTCGGTGATGCCTTTTTGAAAATAATGTAAATTTTGTGGAACCGATTTGACTCGTCCTGGAAGTACATCCCAGCAAGAAGATCTCCGAGATATACAAGAAAAAGCAGCAAGACATCGTAGTCGAGTAAGTTCGAATACCGTGAAAATCAACACAAGGAAAGCACGACTCAAAGCACAGCCAGAGATACGACGGTAGGGAGAATAACAACAGACATCCCAGCAAAGACAGCAACTGCTCGCCCCAAAAAAGGCAAACGAAACAGCAGGGAAAAGGACCAGGAATTCAACCAAGTTAATTTTGAAATTGAATGTGTTAATGATAGAAATACAGGACATGAGTGAACGATTACATAACGAAATATACTGGCGAACTAAATTTAGCAAAACGACTTCGAAGGGAAACCGAGGAGGAACGACTTAACGATCAGAGATGTCTCTGGAAAATAATTCTATCATTCTAAAAACGGAATCGGAAGACGAGCAACATATTGCAGGAGAATGTATGAAGGTATTTTTCGTAATAAAACGATAGCCTTTCCATTTTGAAGAAATTCCCAACACAGAGAGTTGCAGTTGTGATAGCAATCATTTATAACTATGTAATCTGATATCATTGCAACAGTGAAAATATTGTAAATCATCTTGATCTAGCAGTTATGTTAAGCATATTCAACAGAATAGATACCCAGTGTCACTAAGTACTGTATTCTCTGATTGAAAGGTTTCAGTAATAGTGCGTGGGGACAGACAAGTTTCATAGCCTTTTTACAATGGGTCAGTTTTACCTTACAGTTCTATGAGCCCTTGATAAAATTGCTATCTAGGACCCCTGCCCTTTTCCCACAAATGAAAAGTTAATTTAAGCCCTAATTTGCAAAATTATACATAACATATTAACTTTGTTACTTACTGCTGTTCATTTTTATGATATCAAATACCAATATTTAATAACAACCACAACATACAGTTCACCTTTTACACTAGAAAAACTATAAAGAAGAAACTAAAGTATGTAATGCCAAAACTTTTATGATCTTTCTCATATATTCATTGCAAGTGTGCTGTATATAGTAACAATTGTTTCAAGTTTCATAAATGCCCAATGCTTTCAATCATGATTTTACACACTAACTTTATGGACAAATGACTGCACTAGATTTTAAGCGTTAAAGAAGAAATGACATTCTTTAGAGCTGTTTTGATTACCACCACCTCTGATGGAAAGCCTATCAAGAAGATTTTTGTATTGCTTGTAGTAGTAGAGGAACAATACTTTTACCCAGATAAGGACATACATTCCATCCTATAACAATATACATTAAGAAAAACATAAAAACATGTAACAATAATAATAAAAGTATCAATACCAGTAATTAATAATACTGATAATAATATAATAATAGTGCTTCTCGTTACTATATGTCATTGGTTACAGTTCAATACCTCGAGCTGCTTTGACTTTTTTTATGAAATACCATACTATTAAATCTTTCTTCTGCAGTTGTTATAATTGAAATTTTCATATACTATTCTTTAGTTGGGTATGGATATTGTGGCTGTTTCTGTAACAGCACAATTAAACTTTCATGTGGTATATACTATTGACTGCTTGATGTTGATTTTGCATTAATTTTTTTATTGTTTTTATGATTACCTAAAAAAAGCACAGCCACATACTATACAGTAGGCACTCTCTATTACCAAACCTTTATTCAAAGTTTTTGTAGAATCCAATTATTTTACCCTCAATTTTTTTATGTAATGACATTGTATCTCTAACTTCTGTTGATATGGCATATCTTTTGAGGGAAGAGGAATTTTTCTATCTACCACTGGGAGTACCATTCCAACTGAAGAGAGTAAACAAATTGAAACGTGCACTATTCATAACGCTCTCAATTGTGGTTACCTAGGAATGAAATAATGACTGCAATAGACAATAAAATATCTAATCAGAAGACTCTTCTTACAATGAATCTCATGCAATGATAACAAATTATTGAGCATAAACAAAAAATAATTGGAGCATTGAACTCATCCTCGGTGTAAGAATATATTGCTTTTAAAAGTGATGTACAACAAAGCGGACAAAGCAGTAAAGACTAAGAAAATAAAACTAAAATAAAAAAACAGGTTTTTACGCTGTGGTAAACACAAGCACTAATATCAGTTCTTCAAGATTTCACTTGCAAAAGATTTACAATAATTTTCAATTTGTTTTAAGTGAATATTATTGTCATACTTCATAAACTCTGTATTCCGTGTAAGGATAACAGATAATGTTACTTCTATTCCTTCTGGTGCAATCTCAGTGGCAGTGAAAGAGCTAAATGAAGTTAACTTTTTAAGCACTGTGTTGAGCGGTATACTGATCATGTCATTTGCACAGGGTGTCAATAATTGTGTACCAAACAAAGCATAACGAATATAGTAATGGGGATTAGGATAATAGCTAAAGGCATTGTGACTTCTTCAAAAACTAGCTTCGCGAGGTTTTGCGGGAGTCGTATTTCTAGTATATGTATATATATATATATATTTATATATATGTTTATATATATATATATCTATATTTTAAAGGTGTCCGTTCGCAGGCCAGGTTACCTGGCAATAGTAACGCACTTGAGAACGCTGAATTTCCGCCATTATTCGGTGATGCCTTTTTGAAAGTAATGTAAATTTTGTGGAAACCGATTTCACTCGTCCTGGAAGTACATCCCAGCAAGATGATCTCCGAGATATTCAAGAAATATTAGCACGAGGTCGTCGCCGAGTAAGTTCGAATCCCGTGAAAATCAACACGAGGAAAGCACGACTCAAAGCAGGGATAGAGAAACGACAGCAGGGAGAATAACAACAGAAATCGCAGCCAAGACAACAACTGCTCGCTCCAGAAAAAGGCAAACGAAACAGCAGGGAAAAGGACCAGGAATTCAATCAAGTTAGTTTGGAATTTGAATGTGTTATTGATAGAAATACAGGACATGAGTGAACGATTACATAACGAAATATATTGGTGTACTACATTTAGCAAAATGACTTAGAAGGGAAGCCGAGTAGGAACGACTTCAGCGATTGGAGATGTCTCTGGAAAATAATTCTATTAGTCTAAAAACGGAATCGGAAGACGACCAACAGATTACAAGAGAATGTAAATAGGTATATTTCATAATAACACGATAGCGTTTCCAGTTTGAAGTAATTCCCAACACAGAGAGTTGCAGTTGTTATAGCAATCGTTTATAACGATGTGATCTGATATCATTGCAACAGTGAAAATATTGTAAATTTTCTTGATCTAGCAGTTATGTTAAACATTTTCAACAGAATATATACCCTGTGTCACTATAAAGTACTGGTTCTGCAATATTATCAGTGACCAATGCGATCATTTTAAAATAAAGCAAATGTGATTACTGAATTCTGAGTAGTATTTCTCTTTGCTATATATATATATATATGTATGTATTCTCTGATTGAAAGGTTTCAATAATATTGCGTAGAGACAACAAG
This sequence comes from Ricordea florida, assembly GCA_949710005.1. NCBI lineage: Eukaryota > Metazoa > Cnidaria > Anthozoa > Corallimorpharia > Ricordeidae > Ricordea > Ricordea florida. The sequence continues at coordinate 13,343,874 of OX453280.1, forward strand.
TTTCATAGCCTTTTCACCATGGGTCAGTTTTACCTTAGAGTGCAATGACCCCCCCCCCCTCCCCTGATCATATTGCTATCTAGAACCCCTGCCCTTTTTTCACAAATGAAATGTTAATTCAAGCCTTAATTTGCAAAGTTAGACATAACATATTAACTTTATTACTTTCTGCCGTTTACTTTATTTTTATGATGTCAAATATCAATATTTCATAACAACCACAACATGCAATTAACCTTTTACATTGGAAAAACTTTATAAAGAAGAAAATAAATTTTGTAATGTCAAAATGTTTATGATCTTTCTCATATATTCATTGCAAGTGTGCTGTATGTAGTAACAAGTGTTTCAAGTTTCCTAAATGCCCTATGCTTTCAATAATGATTTTCCACACAAACTTTCTAGACAAATGACTGCACTAGATTCTAAGCCTTAAAGAAGAAATGGTATTGTTTGGAGCTGTTTTGATTACTACCACCTCTGATGGAAAGCCTATTAAGAAGATTTTTGTATTGCTTTTAGTAGTAAAGTAACAATAACTTTACCAAGATTAAGACATGAATCCCACCCCATAAAAATATATTATGTTTAACATAAAAAATATAACAATAATAATATCAATACCAGTAATACTAATTGTAATGATAATAATAATGATAATAATATAATGACAGTTCTTCTCGTTACTATATGTCATTGGTTACAGTTCAATACCTCTGGCTGCCATGACTTTTTCGATGAAATACCGTCCTTATATTAAATCTTTCTTCTGCAGTTTTTATAATAGAAATTTTCATATATTCAAAATAATGTACTATTCTATGGTTGGGTATGGATATTTTGCCTGTTTCTGTAACAGCACAATTAAACTTTCATGTGGTATATACTTTTGACCGATTGATGTTGATTTCACATTATTTTTTTTACAGGAGTACGTAGTGCAGCAATCTTTTTGAACATATTAAGATTTCAATAACTCTTTCTTACATGTATTGTTTTTATGATATGACCTAAAAATAGCACAACCACATACTATACAGTCGGCACTCACTATTACCAAACCTTTATTCAAAGCTTTTGTAGAATTCAATTGTTTTACCCCCAATTTGTTGATATGGCATCTCTTTTGAGGGAAGAGGAATTTTTCTATCTACCACTGGGGGTACCATTGCAACTGAAAAGAGTTACACACATTAAGACATGCACTATTCATAATGCTCTCAATTGTGGTTACCCGGGAATGAAATAATGACTGCAGTAGACAATAACATATCTAATCAGAAGATTCTTCTTACAATGAATCTCATGCAATTATAACCAAAAAACATAAACAAAAAATAATTGGAGCATTCAACTCATCCTCTGTGTAAGAACATATTGTGTTCAAAAGTGATGTACAACAAAGAAGACAAAGCAGTAGAGACTAAGAAAATAAAACTAAAGAAAAAAAACACAGGTTTTTACACTGTGGTAAACACAAGCATTCATATCAACTCTTCAAGATTTCACCTGCAAAAGATTTACAATCATTTTCAATTTGTGTTAAGTGAATATTATTGTGATACTTCATCGACTCTGTATTCCCTGTCAAGATAATAAATAATTTTACTTCTATTCCCTCTGGTGCAATCTAAGTGGCAGTGAAAGAGCTAAATGAAGGTCAATTTTTAAGCACTGTGTTGAGCGGTATACTGATCATGTAATTTGCACCAGGTGTCACTAATTGTGTACCAAACACAGCATAAGAAATAAAATAATGGGGATTACGCTGATATAAAAAAAATATATATATATATATAATATAAAAAAAAGAATAAAATATGAAAGCATTGTGACTTCTTTAAAAACTAGCTTCGCGAGGTTTTTGCGGGAGTCGTATTTCTAGTAGAATTATTTTCCAGAGATATCTCCAATCGTTGAAGTCGTTCTTACTCGGTGTCCCTTCTAAGTCGTTTTGCTAAATGTACTACGCCAATATATTTCGTTATGTAATCGTTCACTCATGTCCTGTATTTCCATCAATAATACATTCAAATTCAAAACTAACTTGATTGAATTCCTAGTCCTTTTCCCTGCTGTTTCGTTTGCCTTTTTCTGGAGCGAGCAGTTGTTGTCTTGGCTGTTGTTATTCTCCCTGCTGTCGTTTCTCTATCCCGGCTTTGAGTCGTGCTTTCCCCGTGTTGATTTTCACGGTATTCGAACTTACTCGGCGACGATCTCGAGCTAATCTTTCTTGAATATCTCGGAGATCATCTTGCTGGGATGTTCTTCCAGGACGAGTGAAATCGATTTCCACAAAATTTCCATTACTTTCAAAAGGGCATCACCGAATAATGGCGGAAATTCAGCAGTTCTCAAGTGCGTTACTATTGCCAGGTAACCTGGCCTGCGAACGGACACCTTTAAAATATAGATATATATATATATATATACATATATAAAAACTCTCGGCTCGATTTACTCGGGCTTGCGAGCCACGTGGTCTGGACCGGAACCGACACGATTAGTAACCTCGCTTCGCGAGGAATTATATATATATTTATATATTATATATAATATATAATTATATATAAATATATAATTTTATATATAAAAACTCTCGGCTCGATTTACTCGGGCTTGCGAGCCACGTAGTCTGACCGAAAGCGACACGATTAGTAACCTCGCTTCGCGAGGAACAATGTTGATTATCAAAATGGCCAGCTATCATCAAGTGCTGTGTTGTCATCAATGGCATCAAGCCAAGTGTCATCAGCTGCTTCATTGTCATTACTGACGCAAAGCCAATTGTTATCAGTTCCTCCATTACCAGACTGAGAAGTTGTTTCATTGCCATTAGTTGCTGCATTTCCAGAAGTTGTTTCACTGACCTTGAAGAATTTTTGCCGTTACCATTTTCTGACCTGTGGCAATCATGCTAGTGCAGTTAATAATTACTTGTCCATACAGTTAGTGTGGAAAATCATGATTGAAAGCATTCACGGAATTCGTTATGGCGGAGATTCACATGAAGTAATGTTGCCTGGTAACCTGGCCTGCGAACGGACACCTTTAAATATATATATATATATATATATATATATATATAAAGTGTAAAAGTTGATTAATCGAATAGTTGAATAATTAATTAAAAAGTGTAAAAGTTGATTAATTATATATATATATATATAAATATACATATATAAAAACTCTCGGCTCGATTTACTCGCGCTTGCGAGCCACGTGGTCTGACCGAAAGCGAAAAGATTAGTAACCTCGCTACGCTCGGCCTTCGGCCTCGCTTCGCGAGGAATTATCATTGGTGGCTTCAAGTTTTCTAGAGGTTTGGTTGTCTGAGCTTAGAACATATTGCATTTTTGAGACAACATTTGTCTGAGGATCGACAGTGAGGAGAATGTTGCTCGCACTAAGCAACGTTTCTGCCACTTCTTCTGTGCTGTTTTGCAAAGTCACTAACGACACCTGCTTTAGGAGGTTTTCCAAGATGTTGGAAAAGATAGTTAACCAGAGGTCTGCACCATCGTAGCTGACAAAGTTTAGCAGATGTTTCTTTCTTGCAATCAACAAGCTTTTGGTGGGTTGAACAGTTTTGGCATTTAACTGAAGTACCAGAGAAATCAGTGATGCGTTTTTTGCAAATTTGGTAAGACAGAAATGTGGATAATTTGCTGACTAATTTGAAGCTGTAAACAAAGACTTGTTTCTCTAGAGTTTCTAGAATTGCTGGCCCTTTCAAAGAGGACAGGTTGTTCTCCTGTTTAGTATAAGTGGTGAATGGTGAAGTAGACAGGAAGGTGTTACCTTGAATATTTTTCACTGTCAAATTGTTCAGGCGATAAGAATAGTTGTTCTTCAGTTGAGTTATCAGTGGACTCAAGATATGAATAGAAGTGTATCCTGTTGAATCTTTCAAAATGCAATCTTCCTTAAAAAAAGGATATTTGTTGTGTTCACTTGACCAAAACGTTTTTGGGTCCTTTTTGAACCAAGAAAAGTGTTCCTGTAACATTGACCTTTTGGTTAGGTGTCATAGTATTGAGTTGCAATACGGAGAGGTCTACACTTGGAAACTGGGTTGTAGATGGTATGGGTTGTAGCTGTTCTTTGTAGTTGAAGTTGATATCACTGTTTGGGGCCACTGACACATTTAATTGCTGATTGGAAATCCAATTATTTTCATCTTGTTTGATGTTGGATCTGTTGGATCATCTGTAATTTGCTGACTCTTTGTACCTTTGTGGGTGATGTTTGCAAATGAAAGTCAAACCAGTGAACACTTTTTCCACGTGATCATTTTAGTGGAATTAAGTTGTAGGATGAAGCCAAGTTTGCTGCCTATTATAGAGCTAAGAGTTAGAAGGAAAACATCAGTTGCAGACTGAAGGTATTATAGTCATCAACTCTTAGACCTTTTTGCAAACCTGACAGTGTACATGCATTCTTAATAATTGTCATTTACTGTGTTTATTAAGTAAAACGAAACGAAACATTTGAGCGTTGACATTAATGAGGTAAGATTGACCCGGTTGTGACATCTTTCATAAAAGAGGAATATATTAAAATGATTACATTGTAATATAATGCACATTTATGTGGAGGGCTGATTGGTACATGTACTTATCACTGCACTGTACACATGCTGTAGTTTAGCTAGTACCTTTAAGGGAAGACATGCAGTGTTTATCTAACTGACGAAACTCTTAGTTATGCCTGGTGGTGGGTAGTATTTTCAATTTCAGGTAAAGTTGTATTAGACAATGAGAAGTTTTTGTTTTTCGGTGAAGTCCGTCATGTGGGTGATAATATCATAATGTAAATCAGCTTAGAGAAAACAATTAAGCCGTGTGCCTCACTCATAGAGTTGTGCACGGCATTTATTTTTTTCCTCTTATTTTTATTGGCACTATAAAATTTGCCCAAAAATGAGGAACTGCTGGTAGTCTAGAGTTGTTATAGTGTGGGGAACATTTTAAAGGAGTTGTTTCCGTATGTTAGGGTTGTTTTGTTTCTGTTCGTGGTTGAGTTGGCAATGCAGTAACTGTTACTGTACATTTGTGTTTGCAATGCATTGCAATTGACAGTAAGTTTATTTGGATAGGTAAGGAATGAAGTACACTGTTTCTTTCTGGTATTCTTTCGAAACGTTTAATTAAGGAAAGTTATTCTTACGGCATCATGATCTGAATAGTACACACTTATTACTAAGCTATGAACATTAGCGTTAATTGCCTGCCTGAGCTACATGCATATGGTCTCGTAAACTACCTTATATAACATTCTATAATGTCTGTCTATAATCTGCACATAATTGAAAGATTCCATTAAGTTAGTAAGTGGCTGCATATAAGAAGACGTTAGAAGAAGAAGTTTACATTCAGATCCCCCAGGATTATATCAATAGATTGAGCTCGTAGTAAATAATCAATTCCATTGACAAAGTCAAGAATGCTTGAGCCATTTTTACGATAAAATCAGACAAAAGAGGTATTTAGTGGTTCTTGTACATTATTCGTGTCACAAGTCAAAACAAAGTTAACAGCATATAAAGTAGGGAAGTATTCCTGGTTCAAAATGTGAAAATTATTTTAGACGCAGGTTGCCAGACTGCAAAATTTATCCAATTGTGATCATACCTGTACAAGGTAAAGGGAGTCAAATTTTGTACAATATCGAAGTCATTTTCTCCAGGTAAAAGTTGTGTTTCATTGTTTCATCATTTAATAAACACATTTCTGCAGTTTAATCTGAACAAGTGTGCAGCTGTTTTGATTTATGTCCGCTAATTTAGAGCGGTGAGTATGATGTTAGGTCGTACAGCTTGAAAATAAACATGACCTCTAAAGGAAAGCTTTCTTTTCAGTTTTAGCATGATTATTCCTATACCTTTCAGATGGTCTTGGCATAACATGGCATGTTTGATCACAATCTACAGGCACATTACAAGTAGCCCGTTTAATCTTTCGTTGTTGACTTTTGGGCATGATAGCTATTTTTTGAAAGAGAAGCCGCTGAGCTGTGAGAATCTGCTCAATTTTTTCTAGACATTTAAGTTTTGAAGGAATTTCATCAACCAATAATTTTTTAAGCACAGCTTGACATGGAATAACTCTCTTTAACAACTTGGAAGAACATGTATTACAGATGTATTCTTTGTTATCAAAAGAATATTTTCCTGTAAAAATATGCTGAATGTTATATTTGCCTTCCTTTAATGCTGTATTGGTTTTCCTATAAAGAAGTCTGTTGCATACTGTACATATATAACTAGGACCTTCTCTCACTTTTTTTAAAAGATGCAATGCAGGAACTCAAGTCATTGTGAATAATAGCATTTAACTGTCTTGCATTGCTTCTTTCTGTCCTGTTTCTTGCCAGCACTATTTTTTCTTTTTTTGTGCTTCCCATTTCTTGATAGGTCTGTCTTCCTTTGACCAACAAATTATCTTTTCTAGATGCAGACGTGGATTTATATTTTTTCTGCACGACTACTGAGAATGCGTTGCTTTTCGTTGTCATAATAGTGATACGATGTATCCAAACGCCGTTTTTTCTTTACAGGTTCTGTAATAGCCCAACAACCACTCGATGCAAACGGATAAACTTGGGTTTAATAGAAGCACGCTAGAATTACAACATGGCGGTCCTTTGACTTTTAACATGCAAATGTTATGGGAACACATAGGTAGTGTCCAGTCTTTTGCTGTACACATAAGAGAGTTGCTATAGCCCAACAGTAAATCTGAGCTCTTCTCACTGATACACTACAAAGTTATTAAATCGCTTCGGCAATTTAACAGTTCGAGTGGGCCTGGCAGACGGCTGTGCTGAGGTTAGTGGGCTTGACTCCCGAGTGTATTGTTCCTCCACTGTTACGCGGCTTGGACTTTGCGTATCGGGGAATTGCGAAACACCGTTTTCGCTTGCTGCTGTGTCTCTCTCCATGTTCCTTTTTACAAACGATACATTCCGCTTGATTTCGACACCTTCCTTGTCCCTCACCGTCACCTCTCCGCCCTTCCTCTCTATAACTTCGCAAGGTTGTGGGGCAAAGCTGGGGGACATTTTGTTTGTCTTGGTGTTCTTTAACAGAACTTGGTCCCCGACTGTCACCGGGCTTGGGGCTGCATGTCTCCTTTTATCTGCATAGTACAACAGCGCCATTTTCTTCGACCAATCTCGGACACGCACTTCTTCGCTGGTGACTCTTACTTCCCGCTGTGGTCCAGGTAGTTTCGACCGCATTTCATGGCCAAACATTAAATAAAAAGGTGTGACACCAGTTATACTGTGTGGTGTCGACCGGTAGGCCATCAGGAACACGTGTATTTCTTGTCGCCAATCTTTTCCTTCGACTGCAGCTACTCTCAGGGACTTCATTAACGAACGTTTTTGGCTTTCCACTTCCCCGTTTGCTTCTGGCCATAAAGGCGGGGACGTCCGGTGTTCCACTCCGTTTTCCTTCAGGAATGTCTCGAACTCTTCTGATATCAGTTGGGGACCATTTTCGGTCTTCGAAAACACGGTACCCCAAACCGAGCAAACATTTGCCTCAGGTTTTCGATAATCTTTGTGCTGGTGAAAGACTTCATGACAATAGCCTCAAAGTACCTGCTGTAATAATCCACGTTTACCATTATGTTCTCCCCAGAGGGTAGAGGGCCTAAAATGTCAACAGTGCAGTCGTACCATGGGCCACTTGGTGGTACCGTTCTGGCCAAGGGTTCTGGGGCTGGATACTCGCTGACAATTTGGCATTTGTGACAGCTCTTACATAGCTTCTCAGCATCTGTATCAATTTTGGGCCACCATGCTTTTCTCCGTAGTCGATACTTGGTTTTTACAACGCCTTGGTGCCCCTCGTGGGCTAACTTTAACACGTGAGGTCGAAGTTCTTGGGGAATAACAATCCTGGAACCCCTTAGAGCCAGGTGTCCATAAGTGCAAAGTTCATTCTGAACATGTAGGTACGCAGATATGTTCCACTTACTCCAATCTCCGCCTGTGATACAATCCTTGACAAGGTTCAGTTCTGGATCTTCAGCCGACACTTCTTCTATCTGAGAGGGTGGCAATGCACATGGGACACTGTTCTTGGCAATGGCATGGACAACATCATAGTTTTCTCCGAAAGCTAGGTGGACTTTACAGTTTAACCTCAACAAGGAGTCAGCGATACTTGTCTTTCCGGGCTTATCAATTACTTTAAAGCTGTAGGCTTGTAAGCGGAGCACCCATCTTTCCACCCGCGCTGAAGGCCTTGATGTTTTCGAGCATATATATTCTAAGGGTTTCTCTTCCAAAGGTATGAGGATTAAAGCGTTCGCAGGCCCAAAACAGAGCCCTAGCTTCTCTTTCCGTTTGACTGTACCTCCGCTCTACTTCTGTAAGGAGCCTTGATGCACATGCAACGACTCGCCATTCACCACCCTGATCTTGTGTTAGCACTGCTCCCAGTCCCACCGGTCTTCTTTCCACCTGAAGGTTGCATTCTTGCAGGTTAATCATAGGCTCTGTAATCGATGACAGGCTTGGAATAAACTTGGACACAAACTGTACAAGACGCATAAAAGATCTTGCTTCTCTGGCATTCTTGGGAGGTTCTGCATTTTGTATTGCGGCGTCTTTCTCTTCACTGGGCTCTATACCTCTCTGTGTGACTTTGTGTCCAACGAATGTCAGTCTTGGTAGTCTAAACTAACACTTGTCCTTGCTTAATGTTAGGCCAACCTCCCTCAGTCTGTCAAACACTGCATATAGCCTCTTGTCATGCTCCTCAAGATCCTTCCCGTGGATTATCAGCTCATCGGAGATGTTGGCTACACCATCGCAGTTTCGTAGTATATCCTGTATGATTTGCTGGTATTTTTCCGGTGCAGAGGTCACACCAAACATAAGCCTGGTGTACCTATAGAGACCGCGATGAGTTGTGAACGACGTTATGAGTCTACTTTATTCTGCAAGAGATAACTGGTTGAACCCTTACTTCAGGTCCACCCGGCTAAACATTGTACTACCGTTTAAGTCGTACAGGATTTCCTCGACAGTTGGCATAGGCTGACGTTCTCTGATAATAGCCTGGTTGGGACGTCTCATGTCTACACAAACACGAATATCGCCGTCTGGCTTTGGCACAACTAGGAGTAGCGAGACCCATCTGGTTGGTCCTTCTGGCACTTCTTCGATGATCCCCTTGGCAAGCAGCTCATCTAACTTCTCATCAACCTTCTTTCTCAAACCCAAAGGGATCCGCCGTACAGGCTGAGCTATTGGTTTCACTGATTCATCGATGTTCAATTTCAACTGGTACCCTTTCAGGAGGTCAACGCCCTCTAACAGGTCTTTGTACTTTTTTAATTAATGTCTTGACCACCTTGAGCTTCCCCCACAGTGTTTACATGGTTGGGTCCAATGTGCAGCAGGACAAGTTCGTCAGCGGTATTTCTACAAAGTAGACTTCTGCCATCTCCTTCTATGACAACAAAATCTGCTTCACACATGGTCTTACTGTCAGACGACTCAACACTGGCTGTAAAAGTTCCAAATGTCGGCAAAGAAATCATGCTACCACAAACAAATAGAGTCTTGGCCTCTTTCCTTGTCTGGCACTGAATTCTTTGAAATTTGAGCCATTCCCATGTGGCACGTCCCAGTAGGTTACAAGTTGCCCCTGAATCTATAAGAACATCTGGCAGGGGCACACCACCCACTTTAAGTGTCACTGTTCCTTTGTTTTATGTTACCCCGGCTCCCACAGAGAATACATAGTGAGGTGTTGAACTAGACCCGTCGCTTTCTTGCTTTTGTTCTCCACTAGCACCTTCATCAATACAATGCGTGTTTGTACCCTTGATTGGTGTCCTTGCTCTTACACTGCCTACTGAGTCGTTACGTATAGGGCCTTTCATCTGGGGTTCGTTCGGTAGCTTCTTTTGACATTTCACTTTAAAATGGCCAATCTCCCCACACTAATTGCACCGTTTACCTCTAGCTGGACACCCCTTCTCCGGTGCAAAATGATCTTCTTTACCACACTTAAAACAACCTTTCTTGCTTTTGCCAACCCCTTTAATACCGTTATTACGCCCGCGTTGCCTTTCACTGGCAGCATTAACTTGCCCTGAACTTGGTGTTTCTCCACCACCACTCAGGGAAACGCTGCCATCCCTTTTCAGAAACCTCCGACGCAATTTTGGGGAAAAGCACCTATCAATCAACTGATCTCTTATAAACTCATCTTTTAGGGCTTCAAAGTCGTCTTTACTCTCACCTTCAGGCTCGAGGCTAAAGTAGTGCTGTGTGTAGCAAAAGCCCCTGTTTCTGTGAATCGCATGCGCATCGTTACCCCTTTTCCTACCAAGTAGAGTTGAAAGGCTCGTTTCCACTTTCTCCACCGCTGTGAAATGGAATGTGGGTCCCCTTTTACCCGAAAAGGCTCCAGACGACCGAGTTCTACCACTACATGATTTGAAGAGCTGGTAACGCTCCCACCACTTTTTGACGACTCTTCACCTGTTCCTCCTGGCATAACGACGCTAAGGAGTTCCTCAAGATCCGTCTACAAACACAATGTTTACCACCTCTTCTTATCCCGTCCTCGTCGCCAGATGTAATAGAGACCTTAAGATACGAGGACGGGGCAATCTGGGACGGGGATCGTGGCCGAGGAAAGCTGGGGAGAGGTAGCCGTCGTAACGCGCCAAAACTCAAACTTAAGATCCGCGAACGGCTATCGAGGACGGCTCAGTTGTTTATAGTTTCCATTCGAGTAATGGCATCATTTAGAAAGGTTCGTGACCTTCTCCTTGAAAGTTTTGACGACGGGGATATAGCAGAGGATGAATTCCTTCTTCTTTACGATTTGAATATGTCCAAAAATCCCGATTTTCCTTATGAATGCTACGGAAAATTTGACCTAAACGAGATGGATGATAGCGAGTGCTTGGCCGAGTTTCGTTTTCATAAGAGCCACATTCCCGTTCTTCATGATGCTCTACAACTGCCTCAGTTTTTCAAATGTCAGCAAGGGACAATATGCAGTGGAACTGAAGGCCTTTGCATTGTGCTGAGAAGAGTCGCGTATCCTTGTAGATACAGCGATATGATTCAGCGATTTGGACGACCGGTTCCGGAACTGAGTATGATTTGTAATCTCGTAATGGATAACATTTACCAACAGCACCATCACAGAATTACCCAGTGGAATGATTCTCTCCTGAATCCTGCACTTCTGGAAACATACGCAGACGCTATTCATCAGAAAGGAAGTCCATTACCGAATTGTTTTGGTTTCATAGATGGAACAGTCAGACCAATTTGCCGGCCTGGAAACAATCAGAGAGTAGTCTACAATGGCCACAAAAGAGTACACGGACTAAAGTTCCAGTCTGTTGCTTTGCCAAACGGTATGATAGCAAACATGTATGGCCCAGTAGGTAATTGATATTTAAAAAATTAAATAATTGAAATTTGTGAGACTCTTTCTTGGTCCTTGTTGGGCTAAAATTTATCCCCTTATGCTTGTTGATTGTTATCTTTCAGAAGGCAAAACACATGATTCAGCAATGCTGGCGGATTCTGGCCTTCTCTATGATCTGGAAAACCATGCTTTCTCACGGGCACGGGATCCAATGGCTCTTTATGGTGACCCCGCCTATCCTCTGCGTGTACACCTCCAGGTCCCCTACAGATGTGCAGGAATGACACCACAAATGGAAGAGTATAACAAAACTATGAGCACTGTTCGTATTTCTGTAGAATGGATTTTTGGTGATATTATAAACTATTTTAAATTTCTTGATTTCAAGAAAAATTTAAAAATCTCCCTCAGTGCAGTTGGCAAAATGTATATTGTATGCGCTATTATGCGCAATGCCTTAACATCCATGTATGGCAACTCCACATCAGAGTTCTTTTCACTAGACCCTCCCAGTTTGAATGATTATTTTGCTTGAATATTGTCAAGAAACGGCCTTTGCCCTGTAAGCCTGAAGAGTGACAATACAGTAGGCCAATCGATTGTTCATTTTTACAATCAAAGTGTTGTGAGAAATAAAATTATTGCTCTGACTGCGATATCTATCCCAGAAAACAAGATTTTGATTTCCCCCAACCTAACAATAAAATGAAAATATGATTACCCATGTATCATATAATAATTTTGTTATCATAGCAGTTGCACTTTGACTATGGTAATTAGGCAGAGGGTTAACAGCATGAGCAGATGATGTAAGGGTTTAGCATCTTCCTAAACATCACATCTCTCGATTCTTTCCCACTCTTAACACAACCCCCCCATTCCGCCCCCCCCCCCCACACATGGCTTCCTAATCAGTGTAAATCAACCATTTTTATTGAAACATTTCAACCATGCATGCCCCAGTCGTTCAAAGGTGGAGGGTTCAACTAACCCAGGGTTAGCATCAATTTTGAATTCCATTTAATAGTTTTATGATGTGGATTCCTGTAAATTTGCTTTGTCCATTACCTTGACTTTTGCTGCTTTCAAACAGTTACTTAAAAATAGCAGTGGAAATGCAATAGGAACAGAAACCTTGGTTAATTTTTAAGTGTGAACCAGCTTATCAACAACCGCGCCCATAACAATAAATAACCTTCAACCTTGGCAATGAGTAACCTCAAGCACAGTAATCCATACCACAATTAATGAAAATCCTCTGTGGAAGGGGGGGAGGAGGGGGTGGGGGGCAGACATGGGGCATTTGATCCTTTTTTTATTCCAACCTTCATTCAGTTGACTGTGAAATGTAGGACCTATATGTACTTAAAAGAGAAATTAATCCCCCCAAAACAGGGGATTTTTCTGTTGATTTGACCCATATTGCATTAAAAATAATATTATAAAAATGTTGACTGATAAAAATTCAGAAGATAAAATGCCCCACCTATGTCTTCACCCCCCCCCCCTCCCCCCAAATCAGTTTTCTGGTTAATCTTTTTAGTGCTGTTGATTCTTTTTATAAATAAGTATGCACAAGTGCACATCACATCTTTTGACTGGCCATATGCAACCTTTCAAATGCAGCAAAACTAACTCCGTAATTTCAAGAAAAGTTTTTGCTCACTAACTGTCCAACAATGTGCAGTAATTTGACTGTTTAATGAACCCAACAGTGGCTTATGAGTGAATCAACTACTTATTGCCAGTTAGTTTGGTAACAAGTGCTAGCATAAGATCATTTTGTTGCTTTGCTTGTAAGCTCATAATTGCTTGAAACTCTTGCATCTGCTTCTGTTGTTGCTGTTGTTGATTCACCATCATTTTTATAAAATTTTCTTCCTTCCGCGATTCCATCTCTAACTGGTGCCTTTTCATTTCTAAATCTTCCTTGTGCATTTCCTGAAGACGTTCATTTTTCTCTCTGAGATAGGCCACTGTGTCATTGCCACTTGACCTCTTCTTGACCTTTCTTCCTTCACTTTCCCCACCCTCTTGCTCTTTTCTTTTCTGCATTTGCCCCAGACTTTCCATGGCTCTATTTCGCATCTCGGCTGCATTTTCCTTGTCTTGCTTCTTTTGAGTGTCAACGGTTCTCTGCTCTGCCTCAGCTGCATCTTCTCTCTCGATTAAATCCTCCAGTGCTTTTTCCACATCTGTCATATCACTTTCTATTCCACTGGCTTTTTCTTCATCTTTCAACTTTCTTCGCAGATCCTTTGAAATGCTGTTGTATCTGTCGCGAACCGCCCGCTTGTCAACTTTGAAGTAAACATCTTTTACTTTGTTTAAGTTTTCGGCCACTTGTTCCCATTTTGTCCCCCGAGCTACGGTACTCCTCTTAGTGCCTGAGAACACATTAACAGCAAATATTTCTCTGCAGAGTAGTTCATCCTTTTCTTCATTCCAAATCATTGGCTTCCTGAAAATTATAATAAATATATTATTTATGATTGTTTCGCCCTATTCCCCTATAAGGAGCCTGGTCCCAGGCTACTGAACAATAAACAAATTAACTTCACTGAAATATTAGGGGAAGTTCATTATTTTTACGGATTGTTGGATATCCGCGACAGTTGAAACTTGTGATAAGTTATAATTTCAACACCCACTTGAATTCTTAACTTCAGAAAAATTTCAGGGCCCAGTAAAATCCACCGCATGTGTTCAGAATTACAAAGTCTGCATACTTCAATATTTGTCTCATCTATAACTCTTTCACATCATTAAACTTACGTTTTATTCAAAACTTGCATGTGTGTCATATGTTTAATACGGATTAAATCTGGGGATAATGAAATCCTAGTAGCTCAAAAAGCGTTTTCTATCACTACCCTCAAAGAGATAAATACCTTACTTAATAATCTTCAAGCTTCAACACTGTACAAGTTTACTACGCGCTTAAAAATCGCATTCAAACACAATTTCAATAACACTTAATTTGACTTGAATAAGCTTGATTCTTTCTTTGCTCGATAAATGCATAGATAATACAATATTCTACTAGCTTTCCTGAACAATACTTACACGGACTTGCTTTTCTTGACAACTTCACTTTGCGCGGGAACACTCATGATTCGCGACTGAAACACAAACAAGCACACTTAAATATTTTCATATTTTTCGGTTTTTCATGCGAATTGATACACTATTTTCCCTACAAATGCGATCTTAATACGTTTTCTTGTCAGAAACCATTTAACGAATGGTGACTAGGACATTATTTAAGTCAAAACAACAGGAAAAGACTCACGTTCTCTACAGGACGGCAAAATCACAGAAATGGCGTCGTAGAGGAGGCGAGGACGGGCTGGCGATGGGTCGAGAGTTCTCGGGGAGCCTGGGTCCGTGTACAATTTTACTTCCGGTAGCCGTCCCAGATTGCCCCGTCCTCATATCTTAAGGTCGGTAATAACCCAACAAGCACTCGATGCGAACGGATAAACTTGGGTTTAATAGAAGCACGCTAGAATTACAACATGGCCGTCCTCCGACTTTTAACATGCAAATGTTCTTGGGAACATATGGGTAGTGTCCAGTCTTTTGCTGTACACTACAGGTTCTAATTCAGCTTAGCAACTTTCCTCTTTCTTGCAATTGCTATTTTTATTCAGAATATTTCTAGTGCTTAAGAATCTTTTTTTCGCTGTTCTAGTTAACTGGCATGAGCATAATACAAACTGAATGACACTCTGTTTCATCTAATCACCTTATTTGTTACTGTTTCAACTAAACATTTTGCGTTCTCAATTTGATGGATGTCTAGTGTCTCGTGTTAATTCAAGGGGAAGAGAAAAAACCTTGTGCTTCTCTTGATTTTGTGAAAAACACAACCTAAGCAAAGAATGAAAAACGAAGCAAAAAGCCTGTACTTATACTAATATTCTGCAAAACGGAGCAGGGTGCACTGGCCATATAATGAACAGAGCACAAGGGTTCCTGTAGTAGTTGGGACACAGTTAACATCAATATGAGCGCCATCTATATTAATATTTCGGAATAGTTCACTGAGATTTGGCTGACAAATGATTGTGTCAGAAAATAGGGAACTTCCACATTTAACAATGCCATATGATGTATCGACTTCCTGTAGACACAAGGTTACAACATAGAAAAACAAATAGCATAAAGAGCTACTGTAGAACTTTCTGTTATAGTGACACTAGTAATGTTTTCAATGCTAGCTGGTGGACCTCTTGTCAAAGTGCTATCAGGAAAATCATCCAAGTTTTGTGTCGGGGTTTGACTGGCTGTAGAACTAGTGTGTGTGTTCTCGTTGCCAACTCTAACTGAAGACTTTCTGAAAATAGCAAAAAACCAACCATCAGAATGATTATGTAAAAGGTCTTAAAATGAGGTGCACGTTTTGACTGAGACACACATATCATCAATATATACCCACTGAGTATCAGCCTTTATATCAACTGTAAAATGATGGGTTGTACACCTGACCAAAGCTTTAAGTGTGTAATTTTGACCCAATACATCCATAATAAGTGGAAAAATTAATCAATCAATACAATTTGATGATAGGTCCAATAATAAAAATGTTGGAAGAACAAAATATTGCAACATTGAGATGTCGCCACAATGTCTTTGACAGAAATATAAAAATGCTAACTACTATAAAAATAATAATACTACTAAAATTAAAAATTAAAACGTCCTTATTTGACAGACCATCGTGGTAGTAAGCAAATTAATTTAAAACGTTAAACCGCGAACCTTGCTTATAAGTTCTAGCTAAGCTGCGTATATTTTCAGGAAGTGCGTTCCAGTGTCTCGCATCGTAAGAACTAAAACGCTTTAGGCCGTATTTGGTGCTATTCGCCTTAGGTAGAGACAAGACATTTCCGGTGGTCCGTGGGTCATTCGTCCATTCAATTTTCAATCCAAATTAAAAATTGAAAATCGATGTCAGATTTTCATTTGGTAACTGCACAAAAATAAGAAAGCCAAGTGATATTTTTGGTTCTTATAAAAGTGAAAACAGTAAATTGTTAACAGATACACGTTTACTGATTTCGCGAGAAAAAAGAGGAAGGAAAATCAAAAACTGACATTGATTTTCAATTTTTTATTTGGATTGAAAATTGAAAGGACGAATGACCCACGGACCTACGGTCATTGTGGTTTTCGTCCATTTGATTTTCATCCAATATTAAAAATTGAAGATTGAAATCAATTTCTGAAGTGGGAAGTCGGAAGTCGGAACTCAAAAGTCGGAAGTGGCCCTTCTCGGCCACGGTAGAAAAGTAATATACAGCTCTAGGTTGCAAACTTCTTGTCAATTAAAGGTTTTCATTTATTGTAGTAACGTTCAGGCGAATTAGTCCTTGTTGATATTTGCTTTTCAATTTCGACTTTGTTTTTCACTATTGTTAGATAAGTACTAAAAAACAAAGATTCTTCATTAATGCTACAACAGTATATATAATATTTCGCAATTAGTAAGAGGTGATTAGTTAACTTACAAAGGTGGTCGTTATCTATGATACCATATAAGATTTTCACGGTTGATAATTCTAGTTTCATTGCTGTAAGAGCTTCGTACCATTCGAAAACGATTTTCCAGAACTCTGACACCAACGGACAGGAAACTAGGATATGCTTTAGATCTTGTTTTGTTTCTGAGCATAAGTAGCAAATATCACTGTTCGCAAGTTTAGCTTTAAATAATTTGCTTTTTGTAAAAACTAGGTCATGCAAAGTTTTGTACTGGAGCATAGTTAACTTCGTTTCTGTAGTTATAGAGAAGGCTAAGTGGAAGTATTTGCTTATTTGGTCCGGTGTTAACCCATTGGCAATAAGGGTTTGTTTTGTGGTGGGTTCTTCAAATATTCTTCACGAAACTTTTATGTATGGCTTTGGTTTTTAGCACTTTCAAGTTCTCCCATGGCTGTATAAGATGCTCTTGTTGTACATCTTTAATTTTCGCTTTATTGCCTTTTTATATTCTTGTGGAATAGCGTTTATTACTCCATGTCAAAACATTTGTTTGCAACTGATAACGGAGTTTAAATTCTTCATATGTGAGGAAATCTAGATTTTGGTCAAGGTCTTTTAAGGTGTAAATTCCTTTATCAAACCAAGTACGGAAAAAAAGTCGTCTGGTTATCAATTTTGATATCTTTGTTATTCCATATAATCATTTTCTTTGTGCATGGCATTTCATTATTCTGCACATCCTTAAACTCAAACCAGTATCGTAACATTCTTTTATAAAAGAGTGGTAACTCTTTGATGTTAAGATCCTTACTATTACAGTTACAGGTTGAGAGGAAGGTTAAGCCTCCCACGTGTAATTAGGTGGCTTCATTGGGAATAACCGTCCATGCTGAATTCCCACTCAGGTGAAATCGCCTTATCCAAATGGACTTTGGGGTTTTGTTCATTAAAGTAAAATCAATCATGTTCAGACCCCCGTTTTATCGTTCGCCAATAATTATATATTTTTTGATTTTGACAATTTTGTTGTCCCAGATAAAATTAAGGTTGATTTTATTCACCTGATCACAGACGTTTTCAGGGATTGGCAGTAAGGATGCATTAAAGATAAGCTTAGAAAGGCCCACAGATTTAACAACGTTGATCTTGCCTAATAGAGTTAGTTTTCGTCTCTTCCAATTGTTTAAGGTCTTTTCCAAAACATGTAATTTTCCATAGAAGTTAAAATTATCACTAACCTTTTGTGAGTTTGAGAAGTGTATTCCTAAAGCATAAACAGAGTCTTTTGGCCACTTAACATTGAACGGGGTATCTTTTCTGTTTTTCTATTTTCCCAGCCACATTACCTCTCATTTGGTATGATTAATTTTTAATCCTGAGCATCTTTAAAATTTTTCCAGGAGGTCAAGCAAAAGACTCATCGATTCGGGGTTTTTTAGAAAAACTGTTGTATCATCCGCATACTGTGTGATTTCTGATGCCTTCAATTTTCTTTTTTTTTTAATCGCAAGCGCAAGAATTTCAATACCAAGAACGACGAGTGTGCCTGATAGTGGGCAACCCTGTCTGACACCTCGCTCCAGATTGAAAAAATCAGAGACATAACCATTGTTTGTGACGCAGCTAGTTAAATTGCAATAAAAGCAGGTATCCAATTTTTGAAATCAGGACCAAAATTAAGTTTGTCAAGAGCTTTAAAAAGGAAATTCCATTCTATAGAATCAAATGCATTTTCAAAGTCGAGGAAGACAGCAAGACCGGGGAGGATTTTTGCTGCGGTGTAGCTGATAATATCACTAATAAGTCTTACGTTTTTACCAATATATCGCCTTTTAATTTAGCCAGTTTGATTAGCGGCAGATCGGTTTCCAGTCTTTTTGCAATTGCTTTTCTGGCAATTTTATAGTCTGTATTTAAAAGTGAGATAGGCCTTAGGTTGCTAAGGGGATTAGTCGGTTTGTCTTTTTTCGGTACTAGTGTTATGATACCTCTTCTTTGACATATTGATAATTGGGTTTTTCAAAGCCATAATTTATGCTTGCAATGACGTTTTGTTTAACGTAATCCCAGAAGAATTTGTAAAATTCGCATGTGAAGGCATCAGAGCCTGGGGTTTTACCATTTTCCATGTCTTTTAGAGCTTGGTAGCATTCCTGTTCGGTTAGCAAGCCTTCACATCTCTTAGCTTGTGTCTCATTAAGGGGTGTTAACAGGTTGTTGTTAAAGAATGCATCAAACTCGGAATTATTGGGATTAACATTTTTAGTGGAATATAGATTTTTATAAAATGTTTTCTCTTCCTCAAACATTGTCTTTGCGTCGTCAGTTTCTTCACCGCTTGATAATTTTAGCTTTGAAATCTTTTTCCTTAAGAAATTTCTTTTTTTCTAAATTGAGAAAGTACTTAGAAGTTTTTTCTCCAATTTAGCGCGGGCTTTTGCGGCTTAGCTGGGGTAATAAGGACGCGCGGAGGCGTTTGGTGGGCTTTTCCTGGTTGAGGAGAGATTTTGTATTAGAGGAATACAAACACTTGCGTATATCTAAAGGATGTCGTGCCAGTGGCTCCCCCGAGGATAGAAGATTCTTTAATTTGTGGAAAGCCAGTTTCGAAAAGAGGGGAAGGGAAATACTGCTCAATTCACACCTATTGGTATAAGATAGGTCGCCGCCCAACCCTCTGCCTTGGTTGTAGAGTGGGGGTTTCAACAAATAATATTGTACAATACTGTATAGAGTGTGGGTAAGGGCGTAAAGTAGCTTTACAAAAATACTACCAAAACCAGACGCCCATAGATATAGAATTTCTCTGCCTTGCAAAAATCAAAGTTAATCAATTTCGTATTTGAGAAAAACTTATATTAGAGATATAGCTACAGCCTGTATTGAGATGGTAGCGGAACTGAGAGAGATTTTGAACCGGTACAAATCCACCTGCTCAGATGTTCAGCAACTGAGGGCTCTAAAACGCCCAACCCGCCGGAACCCCACATGAAATTTCCCGCTAGAGGCTCCTGAGCTGCGGGAAGAGTTTGAACACCTCACTGGTGTTTGGCCTCGCTACCTCCGCAGCCGACGCTTGCTTGAGGAACTGGACCGCCTCCTCGACAGACACGTGGAGATGGTGCGCGATCATCGAGCCTGGAGGCCGCCCCCGCGAGACGAGATTCCCGCCCACGCGTCCTTGGACCCCGATAAGTATTATTCACTCTTCGTGGGGGGTGCCCACCGCCGCTTTCCTAGCGAAGACGCGGCACTTAAGGGGCGAAGTATCAACCCCGGGATGCGCCAAGAAATGCGTGACCTCGGTGCGTTTGGGACGATCGCATACATGACTACATTGCGAGGCCCCGATCGTAGCGAAGATGGGTCCGTCTGGTTGTTCTCATATGAGACAGCCCCCCTACGCGTCAGGCACTTGTTGCCCGAGGCCATGGAGCTTGTAAACCCAGATAGAAGCTACCGCCTGTTCACAGTCCTTGGTAAAGCGCCTAACGAGCCCCTGGCGTCGATCTTGGAAGAAGAGGGTCGCTCAGAGCACAAGATATCTGGATATCTGGTGAGAGAGGGCGAGGAGATAAAGCGGTTGTCATGCTGTTATGGCGGCTTTTTAGCCGGTCCCGAAAAGTTTGTGATTTTTTTCAATTTATTAGTTTTCGAGTTAGCTGTTTAGTATGGTACCAGTGTAAGTTGATGAACTTTTGCAATGGCGATTTATCAAGTGAAGTTGAAAGATGCTATCAAGTCAGCTTTAGATGATATGTTTGACACTAAGCTCGCCTCGTTATTAGACACGAAGCTTGAGCCTCTACAAACCTCGATGGATTTTATCGCAAAATTTTATTTTATCTTTGACGACATGAAAAAGAAAATTGCTGCACTGGAAAAGACAAACGTCGAGTTAGCAAAGCAAAATCAGTTTCTCAGGCAAGAGAGCTCCCGTGTGTCAAATGCTCTCAACCAAATGAAAACGTCACTTGACGAACAAGAACAGTATATAAGACGAGATGGAAATCAGAGGAGTTCCCACTTCATCAAGTGAAGACACAAATGAAATTGTTAAAAGTATTGGCTCAATCGTCGACGTTTGTATTGAAGATAAGGATATTTCTATATCCCACAGAATCAAAAGTGGCACTAGTACGATTTCTCCCATAATCGATAAATTCACTCGTCGGGGTGTCGTCGGGGACGACCTTTACAAAGCAAGAACCAAGTTGAAGAACATAACTTCTGGAAATCTTGGCCTTGGTGGACAAGGTGAAAATAAGACCTTTATTCAGGGAAGCTTAACTTCATCTAGAAAGATCTTTTTCACAATTGTAACGAGTTTAAGAAGAAATTCAAGTTTCGATATATCTGATCTTACTATGGAAATATCTATCTGCACAAAGATGAAGCAAGCCCTTCTCTTAAAATTTGTTCTCCAAAAGATTTGGCAAAATTATAAGCAAAGTACAAACCACCTTCACCTGCTGGATCGGAGGAATGCTAAAATGCTGCTCAGATTGCAGAGGCAGGCTCAAATGATACAAATATAACATGACTTCCATTGAATGGCTGGTACAAATTTTGAAGATCTAGCTTGCTATCAGGTGATCTCTGAGCTCAATAACATTCCTCGACTCATAGCTTCTGATCCTGATACTAGCATGCCGTCTAAGGTGAACTTTGACTATTATTCTGTTTCTGATTTTATTAATTCTATAGATATTCAAAATTCGAATTCGTCTAAATCTTTTTCAGTTTTAAACTGTTATATTAGAAGTCTAAATGCCAACTTTGATCATTTAACCCAAATGTTATCTGACTTAAGCTTTCCGTTTTCCCTTATTG
Organism: Ricordea florida; assembly: GCA_949710005.1. Taxonomy (NCBI): domain Eukaryota; kingdom Metazoa; phylum Cnidaria; class Anthozoa; order Corallimorpharia; family Ricordeidae; genus Ricordea; species Ricordea florida. The sequence continues at coordinate 13,365,610 of OX453280.1, forward strand.
GTCTTGCTGAAACGTGGATGTCAAATAACGTCATGCTATGTGCTCCCATCGGGCCTCGGGAGCTTGAGGCGGTACTGTAGCTATCCGCCATATTGTTCGCTCGTGTTGTCATGTTTTCAGCCGTTGCGTTATCAAATAAAGAACTTGT
>OX453280.1:13370757-13398257 GCA_949710005.1 Ricordea florida
GACAACATTTTCTTTAATTTCCTTGATTTTCATTCTATCAGTGGCAATATCATTTATGACCTTTACTGATCATCTTCCCAATTTTTTAATTACTCGGGCTACTACCACAGGTAGCCCGAGTCTAGGTTTACCTTTTCGGTCTATCAGTCTATCGACAACGTCGCAAATCGGACTACCCGCAGAGGCCTTTGGGTATTGCTATTATGAAAACGAGGCTGCGCACGGGGTCATCAAGTTATTGCACCGTCGATGTTGGATGCGAAAGATGTGTGCCCTGCTTTTGCATTGCCAGAAATCAGGGACATTTTGCTCCCGCGTTAATTGGTCAGCGGAGAGTCAAGTTCCTGTATGAATCTAGTAAAAACAATAGTGGCTCGACTTTCAAGAAAGGAGCGAGTTCAATATAAAATGCGTCGTAATCTAAGCAGCTTGGACCTATTGTTACTGAAGTGAATTTGCTTCAATAAATTCAATAAGTTGCTTCTTTTTGAGTTTTGATAAGCCTTTTGGTCAAAGACCTTTTCCCTTGATAATGTCTGCATTTCAGTTGTAGACACTAGCAGTTCGGTTTTGTCGCCAAAAAATATTATTTACAAGGCCCTTTAATGACCTAGGAGACTGGAAACTAGTTTACAACCCTGAATGAATTAAATATGGCCGCAGTATCGAGCAGTGTAAAGATTCCCAAGGTTTTATCTTTCTGTGCATTCATAAAGATGGCGCACTACCAGTTTTTCACGTACCGTAAAACTGGGGACATTCAATAGCTCTTGGAAGTATCTTATCGACAAGAAATGACTCTTTTTTTGGACTCTTTGGATGCTGCAAACTTTCCACAACTTAAAGCGAGTCGGAGCTAGTTGACCACATCAAGGGTTGTTCCTCAAATCGACAAGTATTAGGGACGGATTTAGTGATATTTTAAAGAAATGTATGGCTGCAGGAACCTAAAACGTGGGTTGAAATGGAAGCCTCGCGGGAAGTAAGTAGACCTATGGCTTTTAATTTGTTTTTGTTTTAGAAGGATAGGTTAATCACTTCTGAATAAGTATCGAGTCGGAGCTAAGGAATATTCCAACTCGTTTGTCTTGTATTTTGGAAAATTTCAGAATTCCCATACATTTTCTCTAAGGATTTCGGCGCCTTTAAGGATGAAATGCGCATGCCCGTCTGCCATCTTGACCCACATTTCTGGCAATGTTTGGGTTTCTCCTTGGAATGCTCACATCGCTTTTACAAACGCAGACGCCGTTCGCGGTAGACCTACCAAAAACTACAACAGTGAGCACTTTTCGGCCACGTTGTTCCACGAACCCAAAGAGAACTAAATGATAGCCATGAAAGAAAACTATGAAGCTGCGACAAACTCTGAACTATCTTTGAAAGCCAATGTTATGCACATGAGTACTACTAGCTCCTGTATTGTCAGCTACTGTTGTCATTGGGATCCAAAAGCTGAAGTTAAAACACGAATTTTGTACAGGGACAAGACAGACCCGTCGTTGGATGCCTCGAGTCAACAATTTGTTCAAGACAACATTACGCGAATAAAGGAGGTTATAAAGATTTTTTTCATCTAATTTAAATTTTGGTAGTATTCTTGGATGAAGTTTTCTGAATTACGGTCTGTCTCATGCGTGGTCGCGTGGAAAGTAGCTGCAAGACAAAGACTTGACAACAAAAGCTTGATAACGCTCAAAGTTAGCTTACACTTGCAGGTGAAACGGTTGACGTGACAAAGGATTGCTAGACACAATGTTATTTAAGACAAAACGGCTAACAAAGCTATTTTAAAACTCGGAGACTATGTTTGTCCGCCCGAATTCCCTCGGGCCTCTTTTCAAAACCATGTCTGGATTCTTTTCTTATTCAAACTCAAGTTTTTTTCCTGCCTGCATGTTCGTGTGGAAAAACATTAGCGGGAACAGGGCCAAAAAGGCTAAATCGGAAGAATAGTATATCCGATTGAGGTGTAATGTTGTTTTTCCCACATATCGCTTTTTCACCTTCGATAACTGGCATCAGGTTTCACAATTGTTTTTCTACCGTGGGAACCAAGAAAGCTGATTGCTCAACATTAATCGGATGAGTAAACAAACACAATTATTACTGAAATTTCTGTAAAACCTTACACATCTTTCCGATAAAATCGCTCAGGTTAAACACGACGTCGACAAGAATTGCGGTGCGATATACAGTCTGGTAGGTTTTTTGCGGTCGTGGAAACAGCCATAATATACAATATATACAAAACTTAGGCGTAAACTGACATTCACGTTTATTCGAAGCCGTATTATAAAATGTAGCCCGAGTGAACGCTCCCGTAAGCGTCTAGTTATAAATGAAATCAATATTTTGTCTGATTCAAAAGACAAAAATTTAAAAACAAGATTTTTTTAATCTCAATAAAGAATCTGTCTTAAATGACTTTGCATTAATCCAGTGGCAAGATGCTTTCAGGGAATCTCAAAATGTAAATCAGTTATTTGAGGTTTTCTTTTCCGAGTGCTCAATGTCGCTTTCCCAACCCCGAGTGCGGTGAGCCAGGTAACGCCGTTTAAACCAATGCGTGCCAGATTCTAAACTTGATTTATTTAAAATTCGCCCTCATGGCACGAGGTAGAAAACTATGATACAAATGAAGTGAAATGAGAACAGGCAAGAAAACTTACAAGAAATAAACAAGAAAACTTACGCTGTTCCGCTCCGGGCATGCAAGTGTTCACAATCAGAGATCGTTGTAGAACGAAAACGAAAAGCTGTGTTGGGCGTAGTGTCACTGTCGAATTGTGCGGTTGTGAAAAGCGATTACGTGTGATAGGAAAACTCTTAAGGCGTCTAAAATTATAATCGGTAGGTGAATCAAATAACAATTAAAAACGGAAGCGCGGCGTGACACGCGTGACGAGCGTCACACTCCTCGCCCAAGGATCCAACTTGGATCCTTGATTTAAGAATTAGACTCTTTGCCATAGGTACTTGAACAACTCAACGTAATGGAACATCTGAGGGAACCAACAGTACAAGTTCGCCAATGGGACTGGTGTAGAGTTTCCTCTGCCCTTCTTTACAGATCAGCACTGTTGCCTTCCTCACTCTTCCATCTTTGCTCTTGGGGGCTTCGGTTACTCTTCCCAGGGGCCAGTTGTTTCCATGGGCCTTGTCGTCTTTCACTATGACGACGTCACCGACGGTCAGGTCACGACGTTCCCGGCACCATTTCTTTCTTGGCTGCAGGTTCTGAAGGTACTCTCGTTTCCATCTCGCCCAGAACTGATCGGCCAGGTGTTTTACTCTTCTCCATCGCCGGCGAGCGTAGGCATCCTGTGCAGTGAAATTCCCCGGGAGAGGTCCGATTGGGCGCGTCTTTTGTGTTAGCAGCATTGCTGGGGTCAATGGTTGAGGTTCGTCAACGTCAGATGGTATGGTTGCAATAGGGCGAGCGTTAACAATCGCGGTAACCTCTGACATCAGTGTGGACAACAGCTCGTGAGTCAGCTGGCGTGGTCCGAGCTCTAGGAACATTGCATTTAAGACTCGCCGTATTGTTCCAATCTGGCGTTCCCAAACGCCGCCAAAGTGTGAGGCGTGCGGTGGGTTGAAGAGCCACTCACAGCCTTGTTCTGACAGGTACCTCTGTACTGACTCCTTATCCATCTCCGCTAAGGCTTCGTCTAGCTCGTTCTGTGCACCTACAAAGTTGGAGCCTCTATCGCATCTCAGCAGTTTAACGGGTCCGCGCAGGGCACAGGGCACGTATGAAAGAACTGGTGTCCATTGACTCTAGTAACTCGATGTGAATGGCCCTACTAGCCAGACATGTGAATGCGAGCCCCCAGCGCTTGAAATTTGCTGCTCCTCCCATTGTCTTCCTCGCTTGCACTGTCCACGGTCCGAAGACATCGAATCCCACGTTTGTGAACGGTGCCCCCGACTTCTACCCTGTCGGCTGGGAGGTCTGCCATCCGCTGCTCCAACAGGGGGCCTCGAAGCTTCTTGCACGTCGCGCACGACGCTATGACTCTTCCCACGGCTGTGTGACCACCTATGAGCCAATATCCGGCGTTTCTGAGGGCTCCGTGAGTAATTTGGCGTCCTTGATGGTGAACTTGCTCGTGATAATAGCATAACAGAATCTCCGATACATGGTGGTTTTTAGGTAGGATTATCGGATGCTTCTCATTTGTGCTGAGGCTTGTGTGGCGTAGACGACCACCCACTCTAAGGATACCGGCATCGTCGATAAAGGGGTCTAGTCGGTAAAGGTCTGATTTCTTTAGCGACTTCTTTCTGGCTTTGACGAAGTCTCGGTCTGTGATGTCGTCAGCGTTGATACGTGCGGCTGCGGCAAGTTCGTTACTGAACTCTTCTTTCTGAATTGTCTTGATAACGACCTCCGTGGCCTTTGCAAGTACTTCGGGGACTAGGGATCGCTGGGTTTTGACGTTTGCACTCCTTTCTTTGAAGGGCCTCACTCTACCTATCAGGGTTGCGATGGCACGCCTTAGGGACAACCAAGAAGAAAACCTCTTAAAACGTTCGCTACCAAGGGCCGCGGACCCCAGAGAATTTATGTAGGTTGCGTAGGTTTTGACTTCTTTGCGTATCTCCGAGTCCTCTGGGTCCAGTGTCACCTCTTCCTCGCTGGGAATTGGGGCATCCAGCGCGTCTCTTAGAAACTTCGGGCCGTTGACCCATTCTGATTCCACGAGCTCTTGAGCCTTCAAGCCACGTGTAGCCTGATCAGCGGGATTCTCGCAGCTCTCTACATGTCTCCATTGGTCAGGTGCAGATATTGCGCGAATTGTCTGTACGCGGTTCGCTACATAGACGTAGAATCTCCTAGTTTCATTGTGGATGTATCCTAAGACCACCCTCGAATCGGTGTAGAACACCACCTTTGATATGGCTATGTCTATCTCCTTTTTCACCTTGTCTGCAGCCTGAGCAGCGAGAACAGCTCCACAGAGTTCTAGTCGAGGGATGCTGGTAGGATTGGTGGGGGCGACCTTTGCCTGGCCGTACACGAGCGACACAGCCGCGTCGTTTGAGGTGTTAAGTAGGCGCAGGTACACTGCCGTCCCGATCGCCTGTTCGCTTGCGTCTGAGAATGCATGCAGCTCAGCTCTAGTGACCGATCCGAATTCTTTGGGATGGTAGCACCGTCGTACTGAAACATGGTGAAGGTCAGGAAGTGCATTTTTCTAGCGTTGCCATCGTTTGGTGAGGTTCTGCGGGAGCGGGTCGTCCCATCCTAGGGGCTTGTTAGCGCTCGTCTTCTTACCCATGGTCACTAACTCGCGCAGGAGTAATCTTCCCTCTAACAGTACCGGTGTAGCGAGCCCCAGCGGGTCGTAGATCGAATTTACCAGTGACAAGACTCCACGTCGTGTAAAAGGTCTTTCTGGTGCGTATACCTTGTTGGTGAATGCATCCGATTTAAGGTCCCAGAAGACTCCTAGAGAGCGCTGGGCTGGTAGCTCGTCGTGGTGTAGATCCAGGCTACGTACATCCTTGGCTAGATCGTCTGAGGGAAAGGCCTCCATAACGGTTATGGAGTTAGAGACCACTTTATGCAGCCTGAGGTTTGCAGTGGCTAGAACCGCTTGCGTGTCTTTCACCAGCTTGATCGTTTCTTCTGCTGTTGGCTTAGAAGCTAGGCCGTCATCCACGTAAAAATTTCTCTTGACAAACTCCTTAACTTCAGGGATGACCTCCTCGCCGTCTTCGACGGTCCTCCTCAGACCGTAGGTTGCTATGGCAGGACTTGGCCTATTCCCGAATAGGTGGACGGTCATTCGGTACTCTGTGATTGCTTTCGATGGGTCGTTGTCCTCGAACCACAGGAAGCGTAGAAAATCCCTATGCTGTGGTTTCACGTGAAACGAGTGGAACATTTGTTCCACGTCACACATTGCTGCAACATTCCCGCGACGGGAACGAAACAAGACTCCGATTAGACTGCTCATAAAGTCTGGGCCTGTGACAAGTTCTTGATTGAGGGATACGCCTTAGTATTCAAAATTGGTCGAATACATCCCGAATCTGGTCCGGCTTTTTCTTGTGGTACCCTCCAAAATGTGGAAGGTACCACGCTTGTCCGGAACGTTTATGAGCTGTAATCTCTTCTGTGGGTACTGGAGCGGCGTGGCCTTTATCTAGAACTCTTGCCATAAAGTCGATGTAGTCTTTCTCCATCTTGGGCTTACGTTTCAGTGTCCTTAGTAGACTGTTTAGACGTTTTACGGCGTAGGCTCTATTGTTTGGCATGCTTACCACAGGTGTGCGGAATGGCAGGGGCATCTCCCAATTTCCGAGGTGGTTCTTGCAAATCCCCTTGTCCGTGATCTCGATGAATTTCCGATCCTCGACCGACAAACCTATGTCGTTGTCGTTCCTGGTTATGCGGTACACATCTTCCCCTGTGCTGCTGTCACTATGCTCGTGTTAGCTTTCCTTAAGAGTAAACTTGTTGGGACAGCGGACCAACTCGTACGCCCTTTGTAGCTCGCCTTGCCTTCTGCCTCGTCGCCGTAAATTGCTTGTCCCCAAGTTGCGCCATCCTGGCTGTACGGTGTGAAGGCGTCTACGTCTGTAGTAGCAAGCGTCTTCTTGGCACGTACGTGGACTGGTCCGTTGGTTAGGTCCAAGCAAGCCTGTCCGGATATGGTCAACCCCAATTCCAATTTCTGGGCCCATGGCGCTCCCTTTGGACCGTTCTTGAATGCTCTTACTTTCAACAGCTCCGGCGCGTCTCTGCCTATCAGGATCTGGACTCTTGCGGTTTTGTCGAGGGGAGGGATTTCGTCTGCTATGGTCTTAAGGTGGGGGTACTGCGTCGCAATTTCGGGGCTCGGTATTTCCTCTATATCCTGTGGGATGCTATTACATTCGACGAGCGTGGGAAGGTTTGCTGTTCTCCCGTAGAAGGACCGTATGACCATTCCTACTACTCTGCGACCATACCGGACTTCCTTCTCTCCTCCACAGGTTGACAGGTAGTACTTGTACTCTGGACCCTCGGCATTCACGTGGTCTGCTAGCTCAGTAGTTATCATCGACGAGTTGCTTTGGTCGTCCAGGACCTTACTGCATGGGTGACCGCCCGTGCTGCCTTTGCATATTGAGGTGCATTTGGAGTTAACGTTCTCTGCGTTCCGTGACTCTTCCTCTTTAGCCTTCTCTTTCCTCTCTTCACGGTCTAAATGGAGTAGGTCGGGGTGTCGTTCGCTGCCACAAATGTTGCATGAAACATTCTTTCGACACGCGCTGGCTATATGGTAGGGTGAGAGGCACCGAAAACAGAGTCTCTCCTCTCGGATCCAATGCTCCCTTTCAGGGACAGTTTTCTTTCCAAAAGCCTTACACTCCGTGATTTCGTGGCCAGCTCTGTTGTGGAATATGCAGTGTTTCTCTTGAGATGACTTGGCCTCCTTTGCTGGTACCCCACTGGTAGCTGGCGATGCGTCGGTCTTCAGAACTCGCCTCACTTCAGATCTAGCTCCCTGGGTTGTTCGTGCTTTACTCTCCTTGCGGTGGTGGTTAGACACATTGCTGCTCGATGCCTTGGTTCCTGCAAGGATGTTTGGGTGGTTTCTTTTCCTCGCTTGGTTCTGTATCATCGCCGAGAATACGTAGAAGGTGGGGTACGCTTCGTCGTGGCACTCCGCGTAACGCACGATTTCCTTATCCCATTTGGCTCTAAAAGGGACGGGAAGTCTTTCCACGATAGGACGCATAGCGATGGGGTAGTTCAAGCAAGCTAGACCAGGCAGGTGCGCCATTTGACAGTCGACGTCTGCACACAAGTCGGCTAGCTTCTGGAGCTTTACGTTATCCCTGTCGCCGAAACTAGCTGCTGCACAAAGGCGCTCAGTCAGGGCCTCTGTTAGTGCTGCTGAGTTGCCAAAACGCTTCTCTAATTCGGACCAGAGGTCGGCTAGGGTGATCGCAGGACAGTTTCCTTGTCTCTTCCTGTAGCTATCGACAAGCCTCTGTGGATCGCCGGTCGTGAAACTCCGAAGGTAACTAAGCTCTTGCTCGGGGTTTACGTCCGCGTCTTTCACCATCGCCTTAAACGACCTTTTCCACGAATGGAACATGGCGACGTCTCCGTCGAACACCTCAGGTTGACATTTAGGTAAACTCTGTTTAGCTAAATTGGCAACGAGTTGCTGGTTGGATGCGGTGAACGTTTCTAGTGGTGTACTAGTAACCATCTCTCTAGGTGTGGAGGATACGAATGGCTGCCTCATTGGGGGTCTGGTTGGGTTTGGGTAACTAAACGCTTGTTCTCTGTAAGGAAATTGCTCTGTGCCCGCTGCGTTTGTATTGATTGCTCCCTGTTCTGGGGTTTTGATCTGGGCGTGTCCCTCCCCGAGAATGTACCCGCTTTGTTGGGCGTGTCCATCATTGGGGATATCGGTATACTTAGGAGCGGGACTGGTGCGTACCCACGTTTTGGTTCTGTCTTGACATTCCGTCATGTCCATATCCGGGAGCTCTAAGGGACTTTCTAATTCCTGTTCTCCGATCGACTCTTGAATTGCCTTAAGCCTCGCGTTCGCTACGGCGATCATTTTGTCAGCGGAAATCATGGCTAAATCTCTTTCGTGCTGTGCGCGCGCTTGCTGTCGGCGTTTTTCTTCCTCCGCTTCCTGTTGTTTCATTTTATTTTCCCTTTCTGCAATAAGGCGTTCGTATTCGGCTTGCTGCTTAGCTGCTGCTGCCTCTGCCGCTGCTCTCATTTTTGCTACACTAGAGGACGTCGAGGCGCGAGAAGCGGCGCTGCGATGCGAATTACGGGAGCGTACAGATGATGTTTCCGACAGTTTGTCGGATTTCCAGGCTTTTTTTATTTTCTTTATTAGCGCGTGCGCGTGTTGTATGGCTGTATTCTCTGAAATTAATGGTGTTCCTCCGTCGTCGGTTTCGTTTGTATTTTGCTTGTAAAGATCAAGCAGCTCTTGTTGGCATAACTCAGATTCCTGCGTTACGGATACGAGGTCACGCAACACGTTATCGGTACAAGATTCTGGGTCTAGTGTCTCAACGGATCTGACGACACGCCAGAGTTTCTTTTCTACATTACCGGCTTTACTATTTTTAGTTTTTATCTGATATTCAAGGCCCTTCTGCGTCAGTTTTCTGGTTCTTTCCTCCGATGTCTCCTTGTGGGTGTGAGAATTCCCGAACTCCTCTAATGGATCTCCTTTACGTGACGTGGCCATTTCCAACTCAAAGATGAGAAACAGATAAGATACGGCTTACCTCTGCTCGTCGTTTCTTCACTTGGAACAGCTTTTCTACTGTCGCGTTCCCAACCCCGAGTGCGGTGAGCCAGGTAACGCCGTTTAAACCAATGCGTGCCAGATTCTAAACTTGATTTATTTAAAATTCGCCCTCATGGCACGAGGTAGAAAACTATGATACAAATGAAGTGAAATGAGAATAGGCAAGAAAACTTACAAGAAATAAACAAGAAAACTTACGCTGTTCCGCTCCGGGCATGCAAGTGTTCACAATCAGAGATCGTTGTAGAACGAAAACGAAAAGCTGTGCTGGGCGTAGTGTCACTGTCGAATTGTGCGGTTGTGAAAAGCGATTACGTGTGATAGGAAAACTCTTAGGGCGTCTAAAATTACAATCGGTAGGTGAATCAAATAACAATTAAAAACGGAAGCGCGGCGTGACACGCGTGACGAGCGTCACACTCAAGAATTGTAAATAAACACCTTCCACTAAAAAAACTTAAGTCAAAAGATTCTTTTAAGCCCAACAGGCTTGCTAAAGACAATCAAGAGATTACTGATGTCAAATCAATAGCAAATGAATTTAATAATTATTTTGCAACCATTGGCTCAAGGTTAGCAACTGAAATTCCCAGTTGTGGGGCCTTTGCACAAAAAATTTATCTTGACAATCCCAGCAGGTCAAGTTTTTTTCTCTCACCAGTTACCAACATTGAAATTGTTGAATTCCAATAAGGCAACTGGACCTTTAGTATTCCAGTAGTTCTCTTGAAAATTTTAAAGAATTATATTTCTCATCCTCTTGAAATCTTATTTAATTGCTCCTTTACATCAGGCACAGTTCCTGATCATTTTAAAATGGCAAAAGTTATTCCGGTTTACAAAAAAGGCTCACCTTTTATGGTATCTAATCATCGTCCTATCTCACTGCTGTCTATATTTAATACGATTCTTGAGAGATTAATGTATAACAGATTAATTAAGTATTTTGAGAAAACTTGTACTTTCTTTGACCAACAGTTTGGTTTTCGCTCAAATCATTCTACAGTTCATGCTCTTACTCTTATGGTAGATAAAATCCAAACAGCTATAGACAACAAGAACTATTCATGTGGTGTTTTCATAGATTTGTGTAAGGCCTTTGATACTGTGGACCATCATATCTTACTTGATAAATTGGAATATTTTGGTATTAGGGGCATTGCACATAAATGGTTCTTTTCCTATTTATCGAATAGGAGTCAGTTTGTCTCACTTGGTCAAGTAGAGTCAGGCACGCAGCAAATTCTTTGTGGAGTACCACAGGGCTCAGTTTTGGGGCCTTTGCTATTTTTGTTATATGTGAATGATCTGCATAAATGTTCCAATGTACTAGATTTCCACCTATTTGCAGATGATACCAACATTTTCTTGCAAGATCAGAACTTAAAAAGCCTTGAGTTAAAACTGAATGAAGTATTAGATAAAGTTAATGAATGGCTAAGATCAAATAGATTATCTTTAAATATTGACAAAACTAATTTTGTAATTTTTCACCTTCCACAAAGAAAACCTCAACCAGTTAGTTTGAAAATTTCAGGTAGGCCTGTGGAACAAATGATCTATGTCAAATACTTAGGTCTTATTATTGATTGTAATCTAAATTGGAAAAAGCATGCACATGACACTGGAAAATTTGGACCATTTACAGACTTCATAAATTGTCTATAAATCAGTAATTTACAGACTTAATTATTTTACTTGTTCAAAGTAAAATCTCTGTAAATGTATTTTACAGAAATTTTATAGAGTTTTTATAGAGTCTTCGGTTTTAGGTCTCTATAAAATGTTTGTAAAATGTTAGCAAACTATAAGAGCTGTGATGAGAAGAAATACTTACAATTTACAGATTTTATAAAATCTTCCAAAAATGTTTGTAAATCTACTGTTTACAAAGATTTTACCGTAATTGTACCTCTGACATAAAATGTCTGTAAATTACACTGCTGTTAATTAACACAAACTGGGCATCATAAAATCTCTGTAAATTGACGCAAACGGGGTATCGTAAAATCTCTGTAAATTGACGCAAACGGGTATCGCAAAATGTCTGTAAACTGACGCAAACGTGACATCGCAAAATCTCTGTAAATTGACGCAAACGGAGCATCATAAAATCTCAGCAAAAGATGTAATAGCAAACAGGGTATCATACCGTGTATGGGGTTCGTTCGAAACGTCAGCTTTTTTCTCAATCCCCTACGGTGGTAAATCTACTTTATCAACTCAGTTGATAAAAGCAAACAGGGGCACCCAATGAGAATATAGTTCAAAACCACTTAAACATAGCATTGTTAAAGTGTTTTAGCATTTAAAAAGTAGATATAAGCATATTTTTATACCCTAAAATTTTTTAATCTGTTCAGATTTCCTAGCTGAAAGTCTTGTGATCCGAAAATTATAGCGATCAAAACTTACCTTTTCGAAAATTTCAGCCAGGATAAAGGCTCCCGAAAATTCTAGGTGACCTTTTTACGTTAAAAATCCGTTATAAATGGGCAATAATACCATTTTTTAGATGTTCGAAAATCCTAGGAGAGGCAAACAAGGAAGAAAACTTTTTAACAAATGTTCCATAAATTCTAGATCTCGATCGTCTTCCGAACAGATATTTTCCGAAAATTGACGTTGGGATCCCCTCACCAAATTCCTGTATTTCACTCCCCCACCGACCCAACACCACAGTTTCCTTAGAAACTTAATCCTTCATTCTATCATACGGTGTAGTTTACAAAGGTAACCAATTTGCGCTTAAATTTAGAAACGTTTCAATACAGCAATGGCGTTTTTTAGCATCTGAGAGTATTGCACTGTTCCAATAATCGTGAACAAGCCTCCATGGATTTTATATTGGTACAGAACGTGTCCCATACTAATTGGCAAGCGAATGAAGCGAGCCAAGCGGGGGACTAGGGAAAGGGAAAGGACGCCGTCTCTTTCCCTCCCAAGTCACCCGCTCGCTGATTTTTTTTTTTTTTTTTTTTGTGCTTTCCATCCTGTTTCTTGCTTTTCATCCCACCAAGGAGCCTGGTCCTAGGCTACGGAAGAAAGTAGATAGATACAACTTATGCAGCAGCAAAAAAAAACCTGAAATAAAATTCAGGCATGTACAGGATTCAAATATTTTACCTAGGTAAAATATTTGAATTCTGTGCACCACCTGCATCTTCCCCCTAGATCCGCCCCTGCCCCATTTATTAGAGTTATCTTGACTCCTATTTCTAGAGTTATTTCCATTAAGCTAAGATGGCTCTGATTTAGGGTAGATTCGGCTCTTATTAATAGAGCCGGTAATTGGTCACAGACCTAGACGAGCTGCAACTAACAAGAGAGGTTTACATATACCTCGGCTGGTTCGACAGCGTCGGCCGTAAAAATGAGACCGTCAACGCCGGCCCTTTAAAATTTGTAATTCTTTTGTCAAACGTTGATATTGCTGCGTTCTGAAGTTTCTCTCGACTTGTAATTTCTATGGATATCAAGGATGGGCTAATTTTTTTAATCTACCCCCATCTATTAAAAGATAATTTTACAAAGAAATGTTTCCCTTAGCATGAATTTTCTGTTTTCCAATGGATGTGATTATTCTACGTTTGAGCGCGTTGCGTGCCTGTTTGCTCTGACCGAGTTACTCTGGGAACAAATGGAACATGCGCAGTGTAAGTTATTCCCGGCGTCCCCTTCGGTACTTTTGGCGCTCGATTCGTGTAACGGTATGGAACGGTTTCGAAGGTCGCCCTTCATCATTGGAGTGATTTTTACTCGATGTTTTTCATCTCACAAGGCGCATTTGACAGTTCAAACAGCTACATGAAACCTTTATACATCGGATGCTTCAAGCATTGTTGACAAAGGTAAGCTCATGTCCATTTGCACCGTGATTCCTGCATTGCCTTTCAAGGTAGGCAGCAGCTGCCAAAGGAAGATTTTGCAACATGCTAGTTTTGAAAAACGTTTATCAATGCTTGGCTTAAATTAAATCCTTAATTTAGCTTAATATATTTCGTTTCACTGTAACAATATTTTCTGCTCGTAACTACATGCCTTTCGTACTGGCAAGGAACTGTATGTACATGTATAAATTTGAACCAGGCAGTACCTGGATAGTTCTAAGGGAAAACAGTTTTACTGATCATGTGCACTGTGTAAATAATAAATTCTCAGGGCTAGCTTATTGTACAGTAGTATTATCATTAGGGAAATGCACATCTTATGATCCACATGTTTATGTCTGGTTTATCTGCTATGACATTGCAATTATATACATGTACAGTTGTATACAGGTAATCGTTAATAATATTTAGCATAAATTTATATATTTTGGCTGGTGCAGTGCTGCTTTATGGTGCGATGAAGGTATACAGTATGCCAGGTTGCCATGCTTGGTTTATGCGAGGAAAGTTATACTGTTCAGTGCAATAATAATTATATTCTGAGCCCTTTCTCTTTTGCGCAGTACTGCTTAAAATGTATGGTGTGATTTAGGTATATGCCAGGTTGGAGTGAGGCTTTAAAGCTGAGGTATCCTGTCCTGTTAGGCATTGATAAATCTCACTGAACTGCATCACACTGCACAGTAGCTATGAGGTGCCCTTAATACATGTACATAAAAATATATTCTTAGCTTTTTACCTTTGGTGCAGTAGTGCTTTAAATGTATGGTGTGATTTAGGTATATGCCAGGTTGGAGTGAGGCTTTAAGCTGAGGTATCCTGTCCTTTTAGGCATTGATAAATCTCACTGAACTGCATCACACTGCACAGTAGCTATGAGGTGCCCTTAATGTGTGTACATAAAAATATATTCTTAGCTTTTTACCTTTGGTGCAGTACTGCTTTAAATGTATGGTGTGATTTAGGTATATGCCAGGTTGGAGTGAGGCTTCAAGCTGAGGTATCCTCTCCTTTTAGGCATTGATAAAACTCACTGAACTGCACAGTAGCTTTGTGTAACAGCCACATATACAACTGTACATGTATTTTGTAAATGACTGTTACAGCGTCAACTGATCAATATGCAGTGCAGGTTAATTTACAGAGCAAAGTGTTTAATATATAAAAAAAAAACATCTTTGCACATGTGTTTAAATATTAAAAAAATAAATTCAATATGGCATGTACTGGACATAGTCAAATAGCCTTAGACAAAAACCTGTTTTTGTGATGATTACTGTACTCTCTCTGTCTAACTTTACATGTATTTTTTCATTGATTAATTTTGTACATTGAAATACTTGGTAATAGATGCAAAATGATGTAATTGCTTGTTATTTTCAGATGAAAGAGTTGGATGGTCAAATGTACCCAGTAAGTAGAAACCAATATTTTGTTTTCTACACTTAAAAGCAATCTGCATGCAACATTTTCTGTCTGGTGGTTTTTTATTTTTATTTTTCTTTAGCTAACTGTTCAATTTTGCACAAAATAAAACTAATTTTGTTATACAATGTATATTAAAATAAATAAATTGTTCACAAAATTGATTTATACTGTAACTACTACTACAGGTTCTCAGTAATAGCTTTTTGGCAACAGTTTTTATTCTGATGTGAAGTATATGAAATAGTTCAAATGTAAATTGCAGAAGTCACAGTTTCAAATCCTGATGAAGCCCAGAATTTTTACCTGGCTTTTTTAATCCAGTTTACTTCAATTGGAAAGTTTGCTGCAATAATTTCATTCTGATCCTTTTGGTGATTAGTGTTGTTTTTTGTGTGATTTACAGCGGATTCAGGTTGAGGCTTAACAGCCTCAGTTGTCGCCTTCATTATTACGGTTGAATTGATTGCGTTGCAAGGCAAAATGACAGATGTTGCTCTAGAGGTAGGAATGATGATGTTCTGTCAGGAAAAAGCATGTTGTAGTTTTCCCAGGCAGAACGTCTGTCATTTTGCCTCGCAACACAATCAATTCAACCGTGACAACGAATGCGACAACTGAGACCGTTAAACACTCAACCTGAATCCGCTGTATGTAGATGTATACATGTATGGGCTTTATTAGCTGTGCTTAGGTAACCAACATTGAAAATCATGCCATGGCATCGACAGCAATATGCCTTCATGATTGCACCTCATTTTGTTTTTTTGCTAGCTTGCCTTTTTCCAAAAATTAACTGCACACCAGCAATGCCCTTATTCCTCAACACATAACATGTAACTGCACTGTGCAAATTGTTGCACTGCAGCTAGTTAACAATTATCCTGTAAAATTATACGGAATATCGCCTGATACTTAGCTGATGAGGTCGTAGGCCGAGTTGGCTAAAATCAGACAATATTCCGCAAGATTGAGCAGGATTATTATTCATCAAATTATTATTCAACAAATTGTCAACAAAATGCTTTTTGCAGTGAGAAAAACTTTGGTTGTACAGCACTTTGCAAGATTTCACTCAAATCTTGGCCAGCTACGTATATTGCAGGATATCTGTTATGACTGTACGGATAACAATGATTTTCTGACCATATATAGGCATTGCGCGAATTTGTTGAATAATAATGTATATTATCTCATCCATGTGCATGTATTGTTTTTTGGGGGGGCTAAGAAATACAGTAGACAGTGCAGCTTAATTTGCAGTATAAACACATACAACATGTATTAGCATCAAAATGCACTGTGGTGTACACATGTACACTGTAGTTGCTTGGCAAGCCTCAAAAATAGACTTACAATGTGCATGTACATGTACATGATTGTAGTAATGTTCATTCTACTCTCTACATTGTGTTGCTGAAATAAAAAGTAACTGCTTTGACAGGCAAAACATGTCTAAGTTAATTACTTCAATTTTTTCTATGTTGTCTTAAACCATGAGAGCTATCATGACAACATGCTTGAATACAAAACCTAGTGACAGTAAATGAAGAATAAACTTGCGAACATGCATGTATACAGCTAGGCTAATATTATTGATCAGATTACTTTTTCAGTGGATAGAGTAACATCCTGTAGTAAACAAACTGTCTACTTGTAGCCACCATATGAGGCTTAGCAAACTTGTTTTGTACAGACTTTTTGTTGTTGTCCACTCAGCTGCCATCAGTAACAAATTCCCTTTTCTTTGAAGGCTTTTTTATCTGTATACTTAGCTTCCAGTGCTAGCTTCTATCCTCGTGCTATTACTTTTTTACTATGCACAGTGTAGTAGGGTGACTCATCTTTTGCTTTTGTTTTTAAATAGAAATTCTTCAGTTGATGATGACCTTGCCATTTTTGTACAACCATTTTTATGCATGCCAATAACCATTTTAGTCCTTGTAATAGGGCTATTTTAAATACTTATGGCCCAAAACAGCCCTTACGCAGAATGTCGTTTAAGACGTGATGATGCTAATTTAGTCATTTAAAGTACTTTTGTTTTGGATATAAATTGGGCTAAATTGGCCACGAAATGGGGGCCAATTTCCTCTCTTTCTGAAAGCATGAAACGGCTCAAGAAGGGCTAATTTGGCCATGCAAACGTACCATTTCAACCCTTTAAAAAAAAAAAAACTACCCCCCATTTTTCCAAAACAGCCCTTCTGTGTATTCGTTTCGACCACCTGTTACAGGGCTATTTCTACCCTGCTCATTGGGGCCAAAACGATCCCGTTCCAAAAGAGCTAAATTAGCCCCAAAAATAGTACTGTATTTTACTCACCGAAACGGCCCCATTTTTGGGTCTAAAACAGATCTTTTCGATTTACAGTGTATGCAATTAGAGTGCTGCACCAGTATCAATCTCAACATGTTGTCTACACTTGTGTGTAATATGCAATGTTGCCAGCTCAAACAGTTTTGGCAGGAAACAGATCTATTGTTACTGTCATAAAACCTCAAAATAACAGTGAATTGTGCTCTGTAGAGGACAACAGTCCAGCTATACAACAATGATACTTATACTATGTATTGTCCACTAATTAACTGATGGATATACACGTATGTACATTACATTCTGACATGCATGCATTTTTTTCTCTTTCAGATTTCTCATACCTTTGCGTCAATAACCGCCTTGTTTTTCCTTAATGCGAAAAAGCTTAGTGATGTCACTGTCATGAATGTTAAAAAGGCCCTTACACAATTGGGTGTGACTGTCCCTAAAGGACAGTCATATGGCATAGAATCATTAGTGATACTCCTAGGTAAAGAACTTTTTCGCAAGGGTAAAGTCAGGAGAAAGGATGAAACCAAAGTGGTTTCCAAAGATAACCTAGTACTTGCTGAGTAATCCATTTCTTAGGAAGTAATAAATTATAGTTATATTTTGTACATGATTTTTTCGAAGAATTAAGTTGACTTTTAGGAGGAAACATGAAAAAGAATTGAGGACTCACTGTACACACATATGTAGAGTGATTGTACTAAACCCGTGAAACAGTATCAAACAAAAAGTGCCAAATGAGTGTAGTGAACAGAAGAGTTTAATGGAATTATAGTTTTGCAGTGTGTAGTAATCTGTCTGTTTCACAGGTTATGTAAAATCGCTCTAAAGGTTGCAAAATAACATAATATATCAAAATTAATACTATCAGTTTCTATGAGCATATTATTGGAGTAGGTTTATTATTCGCTATTACTAAACTCAACTGCAACTTGACGCTTAAACAGGCAGCTGTAGCAACAGTTGAGATTCTATTGAAAGGACATGTAATATACACATTATTTTTACATGGAGTTATATTTGCAATAAAATTATATACATTTACTGATATATGAACTCCTTGGTCATTTTACTAACATTTTGTGCAGAGTTTTATTTACTTTTTTATAGAGATTTTATCAATATTTTACACTGTCCATTTTTGACGCTTCCCATTTTACGTGCTTTATTTACAGAGAAAACATTAACATTTTGCTCAGATTTTGTGCAATAAAACATTTACATTTTACAAACATTTCATGTACTTTACCTAACGATTTTGTGGAGTTCTTTTGGTATACATTTTACAGACATTTCATGCACTTTTCTTTCGCTCACTTTTTACAGAGATAACGTGGAGATTTTATACTTACGGGTTTACAGACATTTTTTCTCCTGTAATTTTTACAGAGAAAGTAAAGAGATTTTACAGACATTTGTTGTTTTTGACGTAAAATCACTGTAAATTTTAAAACAAATTTACAGATATTTTAGTAAGATTATATACACATTTCATGCAATCATAGTGAAGAAAATGTGTTAAATTTACAGACTTTTTACGGACTTACAAAATCTCTGTGAATGCGCGCATTTACAGAGTTCGTAATTTACAAAGGAAATCTAGACATTTTACAGAGATTTCACCAACTTTTGTGAAGTCTGTAAACAGTTCAAGTTTTCCAGTGTGAAATGAGCAAAAAAATTTCAAGAGGTATTGGCATCTTATCTAAGCTAAGACATTTTGTTACTAATGACATCCTTACTCTGTTATATTATTCGCTAGCTTATCCCTTTCTTACCTAAGGCATAATTGTTTAGGGTAACACCTACACTACACCTACTTAAACCTATTGTAAGTTTGCAAAAAAAGGCAGTACGAATAATTACATTTTCCAAACGAGATGCTCACTCTAGCCCTTTATTTTCACAGTTAGGCCTAATTAAATTCATGGATCTGGTTAGTATTCATACTGCCCATTTTAATGTTTCAGGATCATCATAACTTACTACCGAAAGCCTAAACACAATTATAATACTAGGCTGGCATCCAAATCGACCTACTATATCAATCGTGTTAGAACTAATTATGGCAAAATTAAATCTACATTTTTCTAGTCCTTCATCTGGAATAACTTGGATGAAGAACTAAAAAGTTTATCTCTACGCTCATTATAGCGATCTATGAATAAGCAATCTTTAAGTACTTATGGTTTATGCTGGCTTAGTGTTTTAATGTCTTTTTCGCTCGTACAAATTTTGGTTTAAACATTAACTGGTACTGTTTTTTTTTTCTCGTTTTCGTTATAATTCATGTACAGGGTCAAAGCAATTTAATTTTTTTGGTAACTACTCAGCTCGTTTAGTTTATTTCTATTCTGAGTATTTTTTTTTTTTGCCCATTTTAGTTAATTTATTTTATGCTGTAATTATTTTTATTTCTATTTATTTTGGAAAAAAATGGTTGTTATTGTTAAAGCTCGGTGCTCGAGGGCATTGATGCGGTATTGATGCGAACATCTGAGAAAAGAGACGCGAGTACTTGATCTATGTCCGGTACGACCTTCGGGAGCTACCCGAGTAAAATTGCGACCCGGGCCCAATGTTTACGCCCGAGGTGGAGGAAACAACCTTTGCTAACTGCGTCGTTCTATATGTCGTCGACTTCTTGAGAAACCAGAGCCTGGCTAGGTCCCACGGCCTCACCAAAACACGGAGTAGGGTGCTCGAAAAATTTGACAAAAGGCTGACTGAGAAAGGATGCACAAAGGCCGACCTCTTCAAGGTTGAGAAGAAGCTCGACATCAAGCTCGTTGCAGTCGACGCCTGGGAAATGTCCTCAGGGATTCGGGAAAGTACAATTCCCGCGGAAGGATCACCATCCCCTGCCACAACAACCACGCGTGGGCAACGCTGCCAACGGAACCGCCCGCGATTACGAACGTACACGGCCTTGATCCCACCGCTGAAAATGCATGACCAACGCTGCCAAGAAAACGCGCAAGGCAAAGATCCGGGAGGTTCTCCTTCGCTTCATCGGCAGGGAGATTCCCCAGAGCACCAGAATCTGGTTATGTGGTCGCGCGTTAGTTACTCACGAAGGGAAGCTCTTCCGAACGCTGAAAGATATGGATGCCATCGACCGAGCCTTCTCCAACGAGACCTTCTGTGACCCGAGGGATATCCCGGAAGACCATCCCGCGTGGAAGGAATACCAGGAAACCACACACAGTGAGGATAGCATCTCGGGTGGTGTCTCCGACGCCATAGAGATGGTGCGAAAATACGGCTTCCCCACGAACGTGTATCGTGTTGCGGATGTTAAGGGGAGGCCACTGAGCGAGGTCCTTCAGCTCACCGAGTGGCGGTTCTCCAATGACTGCCACCCCTATAGCTCCGGTCGAATAGGCCAGCACTTGAAGGAAAACAACGGCTGGATCACCGCGCCCGAGCTCAAAGATCTGCTCGAAGCCGGTGACCTCCTCGACGCCAAGGCAAGAGAGCTTGTATACAGTGTCGGGAAGAAGGACTTGATCAAATTCAGGTACAAGGTGGCCCTCCCTGGAGCCGTAAAAGACCCCGAGTATCAAGAGGGGCGCGACCTCGGCGTCCGCTTCGTAGGCAAATGCGCGAAGCACGGCGACGAGTCCTCTGTAGTTGTTCTGCGCACATCTGATCCAATACAAGGGCGGCGTTCGGCGCTTACAGTGGTACAACATCAGGGCTTTCGTGCTTGCGTATACCAATATCGTGCTGATGCGGATGCTCCGCAAATTCACCCGCGGCGATGTGGTGCGGGTTGCACAGACGCCATCTACGCGAGGGCGCTGCTTGTGGACAAACACCCAAAATATGGGGAGTGGGGGCGCAAGAAGTCGGGGTATGAACGGTGACCCGAAGCAGCCTGGGAACCGAAGCAGTCGGGTAGCTTGACCAAAGAGGCCAGCACTCCGCCGAGTCTGCCATCGAATCTTGTGGCCGCGGCCTCGGCAAGGATGTATGTAGAAGGCCAAGGAGGGTCGGGGAAGACCAAGTGGGCGTGAAGATATTCCGCCGGCGCAAAATTGACCCCTGAGAACGACATCGCGGACCACCACCGTAAGAACCCCCGCCTCAGTGACGACGGCGAGCCCGTAAACGCTCAGACGTACCACCACTACCTGTGCGGAAAAGTCAATCGAGGAGTGGGATCTTAGCAAGCTTGGGATGCATCTCGCCAACCTCGCAGAACTGATCATTATCGACGAGCATTGCAAGATTCATCCTGGATTACCTTGCGACCCGAACAAACGATCGTTGGGTTGAAAGAGAAGGTCGGAATGGTGGATGCGGTTTGGTTTCTGTTCGATGTAATGAGCGTACGTGATCGGGGGAGGGATCGTTTCCATGTGGCCTCCAACCGGCTGCGCGCTGACCCACTTGCGCACTCTATTTATGGAAACTGAGCCTTTAAAAAGTTTAGCGTGGAGGGCGCTTACTCCTTGAAATCCGCCTTTGGCATAGTATATAGGAGATATGCGTCTCGCGGCCACTTTACGTTCTGGCGATGTATTGCAGCAGGTCGATCAATCTCCAACAGGCTGTTGCCGTTTATTCGGGTAATTTTGAGGCGGTCTCTCTAAGGACGGTCGGATCGTCGCCTATTACACGTGCCGTGTGAACTCCTTCAGCGCCTCGTGATCTTCCCGGAAGAAAGCGAGGTTATCGCGGTAGCTTTCGTGCAGCGTGCGCAAGGCCCCTGTAACTTTTCCCCGTTTCTCCCAGTCGCTGATGGCGAGCATAGCGAAATAAACTTCGTCGGCCAGCATCGCGAAGCGATATAACTATGCTGGAAAAACGCGTGCGCCCGAAATTATAGAAACCGACTAGCCGCGTAACCAAGGGCCAGAGCCCCGGCTTTAACGAAAGCCAACTCGGAGCTCCTCTGCGTCGCAGACGGCTGGTAGTAATCTTCCCACACAGGCTCCTCCCCAAGATCTAGCTTCCCCCGGGGGGTGCGTTAGGTTGTAGAGCTTCGGAGCGTTATTGGTGTTTGCGAGATCCTGCTT
Organism: Ricordea florida; assembly: GCA_949710005.1. Lineage (NCBI taxonomy): Eukaryota > Metazoa > Cnidaria > Anthozoa > Corallimorpharia > Ricordeidae > Ricordea > Ricordea florida. The sequence goes on from OX453280.1 coordinate 13,392,719, forward strand.
GGCGCTAGCCTTGAGATATCCTGGGCGTAGTGGGCCTTTTACTTCTCGAGCGCTCGATTGTGGCGTTCCTTCTCCGCGAGCGCCTCTTCTTTGTTCCCCGAGAGATATTGCGCGAGGTAGTGGCCACCGATGAACGCAGACGGGTTGACGACGGCGGACCCGATAGTCATCAAAAGAAAAGCCATTTTATGGCGCATCTGTAGAGTCTTCAATTGGGCTTTGGGAGGATCTTCTGGTCGTCCACGTAGCGTTTTGTGGCGAGACTCGCAGCCACGACGGCAGTGAACTTAGCGTAGTTCATGATGTTTGAGCTGGGGTCTCCCGTCAGCGACTCTTTCACTACCTTTTTGGCGATCAAACCATATGCCGCTGCTAATCCTGTAATCCTGTAATCACAGCGGCATCGATCACGGTCTGGACGAGCTTATTGTCGGCCTTATCGATCGGGTATGTCCCACTGGCCCATGCATTCAAATGCTAGTCCATGGTAGCAACGGCGGCTTTGCTTTAGGGGCGGCAGAAGCGTTCGGGGGGGGGGGGGGGCTCGCTCTCTCCCGCTATGTTCACTGGCCTTACCGACGGGTGGTCTGTCACTTCTTGCCGGTCGTCTGACGAGCGAGAATACGGTCATGGCTTTATGACACTTGTAATACAGACCTAGAAGCAAAACGATGAAGCCTGCGATGGAGAGGAGATAGAAGCCAGACATAGGCCTTTCCCCTTCTTCGGTCTTGTCCAGAGGTGCCGTCGAAGCCTTCATTGTTGGGGGAGCTGTTGCCGCAGCATTCAGAGCACGTTTGGCTTTTCTGATTTTGCGGTTCCACACAGCCAGTTTCTTCCTAGCAGCCACCCTACCAGCGTCTTCGCCCGGCTTCGTTTTGGGAACCTTGGACGTAATACGCGGTTCTTCAAGCTGACGTGCCGTCGGGCACGGTTCTGTTGCGCTCTCATGCTGTGGCTCTCCCATTCTCGTATATTAACCTGAAAATGACTTGACTTCAAATGCACCACAGGCAGGTACTCGCTTCGCGCTGGCAGGAACTTGCCCGAGGAACTTGGTAGGTACTTGCAGAAGAACTTGGTAAGACCTTGCTTAGGTACTTGCACAGGGACTTCAACAAGAACTTGACGAGGTGACCTCTTCAACGTCCACATGATGCGCTGGATCGGTGTGAATGAAGGAGGTCATATCATTGGCAGTGTGCAGCACAGCACTGGCGAGAGTCATCAGTCTCCCACACTTGAGGGTCATCAGACCCGCGCGGACGCCAACTCCTGTTGGATGTTATAGTCTTCTATGAGGTTCTTGTGGAGCGATTCAGCACTGTCTATTGGGACGGCCATGCCCACCGCCTTACAAGCCAGCTTCAAGAAACCATCGACAAGAGTTTCTGTCACTCGGCTGGCAAGGGCACCCTGGTACCTCTTGTAGTATTTTCGACCTCCTCTTGGTTCAGGCCTTTGACGTCGTCGTGGGTCAAATGGACGCCGACAAACTCTTTGGTTTTCCCGATGGCCACGAGAATGGCCAGCTCCTCCCGGTCGTGTTTCTCTCCCTCTCCGGGGCACGGCTAATGGGGGGGGGGCGCTTGTATGTCGCCCACGTGCCCGTCCAGCCATTCTTCAAAGATGGCGTCTGGGTTCGTCATGGTGTATCTGTAGGAGGAGGTGGCGCCTGTAATTTGATGTCGTACAGGTGGCGAAGACTGAAGACGATGTGGGACTGCTTTTGAGCCTTCAGCTGTGCAAGCAGTTCCTGCTTTTAGACCGCGGGAAGCTCCCCGGCGTAACTTTTGAAAATAGCCTTCGAATCCTTGGCGTCGGGAGTGTAGAACAGCACGATAGCCGAGACGTGACGATCGCCACAAGGCGTGAAACTCAGAGTTACAGCAAACTAATGCCTCCTTTGTGACTTCACTACACCGTAGAAAAGCTCTGCTTTATAGCATCGAGCACTTTTTGCCAAGCAAGACTCCTCTTCAAGTAATTATATATATATATATATATATATATATATATATATATAAGTGTAAAAGTTGACTAATCGTAAAACAGTGCTCAATACGTGAACGTAGAGCGAAGTAGTTGTTGCGGGAGAAAAAACACAAACAAACTACAGGTTTATCCCTACAAGCCTGTTTCGTGGTTGCCCACTCATCAGGGGATATCCCCTGATGAGTGGGCAACCACGAAACAGGCTTGTAGGGATAAACCTGTAGTTTGTTTGTGTTTTTTCTCCCGCAACAACTATATATATATATATATATATATATATATATATATATATATATATATATATATATATATAAATATTACAGGTGTCCATTCGTAAATACACAAATTGGGGTTTCATCCGTCATAGGAAAAACCATTAGGATTCCTTTAAAAACTAGCCTCGCGAGGTTTTGCGGGAGTCGTATTTCTAGTTACTACAAAAACACATGTTTCTAAATATCAATATGTAATAGATTATAAACAAAAATTTAAATTGAAACGAAAGCTACTTAAAGAAAATGTGATTATAACTAATTATATTAATGAACAATCAAACGATGGAAGAATTGCGAAGACTTGCACAAGAACGAGGTATTGAATATTATGACACCACGCCAATAGCAGATTTATATGATATATTAGAATTGGGGGCTCAACCCGCCTTTCCCGGATCGTCAAGGTTAGCGCAACCAAGATGAAATCTTCGAACAGCCGTTGAGGCTATACGATTAGTGAATAAATATGCAAGACACCTATAATCATTCATTTCTGTACAACTGAGGCCATCCGTTAATACAGTTGTCGATCACTTCCGAAATGGTATACGTAGAATTTATAATTGATTCACCAACCGAAACGGTTAAGAATACTTCAAGGCGGACGAAGGGGAAAGCGATTATGAAGAAGCAGAACCAGAAATATACCCCGAGTATACAGATAGGACCGACATTGAGCTTTTAAGTAATGGGCGCCGTGTAAAAGTATTTCAGACGACAAGTAATTTAAATTTAAACTTAAAGGATATTATTTTGGATAAAATTACCCCATAATTAAGAAATAAGGTGAGCGTTATTCGGTCATTTTCCTGTAAAATTTATCGGGGCGACAGCGAAATGGTTGTCTATTACAGAACATTCAGTAGAGCTCCGGCAACATTTGGAAGTTTCGAATCGTGTGCATTTTCTTCGTTAGATGAAATCCGAGTTTATATTCAGCAATGTGAAATGCGGCGATTAGATTTACAGGATGCAGGTATTTGGGACGCGTCTTATTTACCAGCAAGCCGAATTTACGAAAGACGAGGCGCTTATTAAAGGCGTGTTGTTTTTACAAAGGTCCATCCAAAGTCATACATGTATTGTCTAATTAACCTCTTCTTGGATACGGGCCACTCCCAGAAGAATTTTGCAAAACGGAGGTGCATTTACGCCTTGGATAAATTTAATGATAACCTATATGTTTCTGGCGATTGTATCAATAATTGGTCAAAAAATTAAGAAAGGGCTGAATAGACCTGACGCGAGAACAACTCATGACGCCCTAAAATTTGCACGTGAATACTATAACGATCCAAAGTTAAAACGAAACCAAGTGCCGCCCACGTAATTAAAAACATTTCGTATTATTGCAAAACAGCTCAATATGAACATCCGAGTATTTGAACCAAATCAGGATTTATCCGTTTGGACATTTGCTTTCAACAGTGAAGTTTCAAATGGTCCGTGTATTCACCTTGGTTTATATAATGGACACTTTTTCTATATTCAAAATCTCCAATTATTCACGCTAAGTTGGCAATGTCCCAATTGTCATCAGAACTTTACGTGGAATCAGAATTGTTACTGCAGCTTTATGCAGTAAGGTTTGGTCAGCGGTAGATACCGCATAAGCAGCCACGCCAAATTTCCATGCGGCTATGCTCTGTTTGCCTCTTTTACAGTTCGTTTCATGTCAAGACGTTTTTGAGATTGTATCCACGTAATCAATGCCCATCGATTTGATTTGATTTGATTTGATTTGAAATGTTTCGGACGAAGCGCCACCTCATTGTGGAGATGCTGAAATAAAGTCATCATTCACTCCATCGGATTTTCCGAACTGAAGTTTTAAGGCCTAAATTGTAAGAACTTTTTAGTGAACCCTTAGTGTGTCATTTTCTTCGTTATTTTCTGCCCTATTTTAGTCGTAGTCACATTTTGTCTACGCGCCCCTACAGATTGTTATCTCAAGACAACTCGTCCAGCAGTTATTCTTGTGAATGACAACGTTTAGGTTATCGCAACTCTTGCCGTGAGTAGTCGAGTGATGCATGGGAGGCCAGCCACAATAACAATCGTTTAACTACACTGAAAGTACAGTCGTAATGTCCGACCGCGAGGATGCGAATTCCGATGGGGAAGTGCAAGTTGCATGTGGGAGTGTTCAAGAGAATGCTCTCGAGACTGCAGACATCAAAGGAAACGAACTTTAACAGAGAAGGGATACAGATATCAGCTGGACTTGAAGACGAGTAATCTTAAGTCCAAAAGATCTGATCTGGTCAAGGTGATTAGAGGTACTCTACTGCAGAGAGGTCAGTCAGTTGATGTTAATGTATTTAAACACCAGCTAAGTGAGGCTGAAGTTCTCTATGCAGAATTTCAAGATATTGTCGATGAAGCTAAGGTGTTTGAAAGCCCTAATGAAAACATTGAAGAGATTGGAAGAGTAGTCGAACGAACTCACCGAGAATGGTTGAATTTTGAGTCTGATATCTGAACATCATCTGGAATTCATTGAACAAAAGAAAATTGAAACGGGTTCTGTTATCTCAATGAGGTCAAGTAATGGGTCTGGGAAGGGTAGAGGTAGAAGTGTTACAACAAAACTCGGTCCTATTAGCAGTGTTAAGGGAGAAAGACTTCAGTTGAAAAAGGAAGAAGATGCCTTTGTAGAGGAGGGAAAAGGTTGAAAATAGAAAACAAAAGGGTAGAATTGATGAACTCAGAACAAGAAACGTTGGAAGAGCTAGGCATTTCTTGAATCAGCATGTATCTGGAAACTCAAACCAAATTGTTGAACAGTACATTATGATTAGTACTGAAGATGCCAATCAGTCTGCTAGAACGTTGCTGCAAGAGAAGTATGGCAACTGCAATGTGGTGGGGTCAGCATTCATAAATAAACTACACAATTGGCCAAAGATTAATACACGCCAAAAGATCAGTGTTGCCAGGGAAACTACCCCCAGCCTAACAGTGTTAGACTTTGCCAAGGAAAATGTTAGGATTCTGGCCAAGTTACCCCCTCATATCCAGAGTAAGTGGAGAGGAATAGTACAGAAATACAGAGTTTCAAAAGGAGATGGTTCCTATCCCCCTTTTTTTTTTCCTTTGCTGCATGTGTGAGGGAATGTGCTGAGAGAGCAAACATCGCCGAGCTGGAAGAGCTACCAAAGACCAAAGAAATTGCAACTGGTACTCCTATGAGAAGGCCTTTCAAGAGAACAGATGGCAATTCGTTTGCAACCCAAGCATCAGAACCGATGAAGAATTCGAGGAATCAG
>OX453280.1:13400757-13520757 GCA_949710005.1 Ricordea florida
ATATACAACGCCCAAGTAACCTCTACGTCATCTTCTAACCAAATTACAACCAAGAACTATATAGGACTAACCGAAGGAACTTTTAAGCAAAGATACTACCAACACAAGTCTACATTTACCCACAGAAAACTATCTAACAACACAGAATTATCAAAGTACATATGGCAACTCAACTTAATAGAAAAGAATATTCCTCTACCATCACGTAAAGACTACCTTCAGCGACTCATCGAGAAAACAGAACAGTTCCTTCGCAGAATGCGCTGGAAAGCCCACTTTTTCCTCAACCCCGACACAACTATGACCTCCAAGGAAAACTATGGCTTCAAATCCACGAAGAACCCTCCGCCGATCGAAGAACTAAAAGATTTCGAAGACGACATGCTAAAGATGATACAGACAGTAAAGTTCAAGCAAGTAAATAACCCCTTCCTTAACAAGCTAAAAGAAGACACAGAACTTATCAGAAACGAACCCAAGCTACTAATTGCCGCCGACAAAACTACGAACTTCTACAAACTAGAACCATCAACATACAACAATCTACTAGAAAAGAACATAACAAAATCATACATGAAAGCACAACCCGAGACCACACGCGCCATCCATAAAGAAAACAAAAAAATCGCTACGAAGCTGGGCATCGACGACAGAGTGGACGCTACAGCCGAAGCAGACGCCTTCATAACACTTAAAGACCACAAGCCTAACTTCGCTAACAAACCAACCTGCAGACTAATCAACCCAACGAAATCCGAAATAGGCAAAGTCAGCAAAAGGATTCTCGATCGTATCAACAGTAACATCGCAAGAAAATGCAACTTTAATCAATGGAAAAACACTGCATCTGTAATCGACTGGTTTAAAGCCATCAAAGACAAACACCACCTCAACTTCATCTGCTTCGACATTGAAGAATTCTACCCGTCAATCAGCCAAGACCTCCTTAACAAAGCACTCGACTTCGCCTCAGCCCACGACAACATCACCACAAACGAAAGAAACATCATAATCCATGCTAAAAGTTCCATCCTAATCCACAAGAAACAACCCTGGCAAAAGAAAGGCAACGCAGCATTTGACGTCAAAATGGGCAGCTACGACGGCGCGGAAACATGCGAGCTTGTAGGAAGTTTTCTCCTATCCCAGCTGCAACACCTTAATATTAACGTAGGACTTTACCGAGACGACGGACTGGCGACCGCTAACACCACACCCAGAGACACAGAAAACATCAAGAAAGAAATATGCCGTGTCTTTAAAAATAACGGACTACGCATTACTATAGAAGCTAACAAGCAGATAATTAACTTCCTGGATGTCACATTCAACCTCAACCAAAACACCTATAAGCCCTTCACAAAGCCAAATACGACACTGCAGTACGTCCACCGCGAGAGCAACCACCCGCCAATCACTACAAAGAACATTCCCGCTGGCATCAACAAACGACTATCATCCCTATCATCCGACAAAGCATCCTTTGACCAAGCCGCCCCCTCATACCAGAAAGCATTCGACGAAAGCGGATACAGCTACACCCTACACTACGAACCAACCACACCTAACAAGCGAAAAAACCGTCAACGCAGTAACATCCTGTGGTACAACCCCCCTTTCAGCAAGAACACAAGTACTAACATCGGACACAAATTCCTCGCTCTAGTAGATAAGCACTTCCCAAAAGACCACGAGCTCCGTAAAATCTTCAACCGCAACACCATCAAGATCAGTTACAGCTGCATGAACAACACTAAACAAATAATCGACAACCATAATAAACGCATCTTAACCACATCTACACAAACCAACGATGCTGCCGCCGCTAACACTAAAGAAAGAAAGACATGCAACTGCCGACAAAAGAACAATTGCCCACTCAACGGAAACTGCCTACAACCATCGGTAATCTACCAAGCCACCGTTACGCGTAAAGACAACAACACGTCCTAAACCTACATCGGACTTACTGAAAACGACTTCAAAACAAGATACAGAAACCACACCGCATCTTTCCGCCACGCTAAACACAGAAACTCCACCGAGCTCAGCAAACACATATGGACCCTTAAAGACAACAACATTGAACACTTTATTTCCTGGCGGATCCTGTCTTCACACTCGCCATATAACAGCTCAAGCAAAAGATGTAACCTCTGCCTCAAAGAAAAATTCCTAATCATCTGCCGACCCGAACTATCCACGCTAAACAAACGTAATGAGCTTGTGTCTTCTTGCCGCCACAGAAAACAAACCCTCTTACGCAATACCTGAAACTTAACGATCTCTTTTATTATGTAAATTTAACTACTTTGTATATAAGCGATGGTAAAGGACATTCCCACCATATCCCCTGATGAGTGGGCAACCACGAAACAGGCTTGTAGGGATAAACCTGTAGTTTGTTTGTGTTTTTTCTCCCGCAACAACTATATATATATATATAGACTTAGTAAGGTATTCAGGAGATGACACACACATTCGCTGCAACTCTGAGTTTCGTGCTCATGCACTCATCAGGCAGATTTAATGAAGAAAAACCTATAAGCAAGTATTTATATTTGTTTACAATAAGTGGAACAATAGAAGGACAATGGCTATTGTGGCGATATTCTATTAAGTTTCTGTGTTTAGCGTGGCGGAAAGATGCGGTGTGGTTTCTGTGGTTTCAAAAATGCAGCGTTTTCGCAGGTTAATGCACCGTTAACCGAGAAGACCTGGGCACAAGCTTGTGTTATTTTGTTGTTTTGGTATAATTTTATTGCTGGTGGGTGTGAAATTTGTGAAAATAAAACTCATTTTCTTTTCCCTGGGGTAAATCCATTTTAATTTCTTGTAAATGAAGGTTGATGTTTTTTCGCAACTTTAAGTGTTTGAAAATACTTTACCGAGACGACGGACTGGCGACCGCTAACACCCCACCCAGAGACACAGAAAACATCAAGAAAGAAATATGCCGTGTCTTTAAAAATAACGGACTACGCATTACTATAGAAGCTAACAAGCAGATAATTAACTTCCTGGATGTCACATTCAACCTCAACCAAAACACCTATAAGCCCTTCACAAAGCCAAATACGACACTGCAGTACGTCCACCGCGAGAGCAACTACCCGCCAATCACTACAAAGAACATTCCCGCTGGCATCAACAAACGACTATCATCCCTATCATCCGACAAAGCATCCTTTGACCAAGCCGCCCCCTCATACCAGAAAGCATTCGACGAAAGCGGATACAGCTACATCCTACACTACGAACCAACCACACCTAACAAGCGAAAAAACCGTCAACGCAGTAACATCCTGCAGTACAACCCCCCTTTCAACCAGTTGGTTTCAGTGATCATTCTGCGATTTTCGCGGTTCGAAAACTTCATCGCTTGAAACCGCCTCCCCCGAGGATAGTTGAGACCAGAAATCTTAAACATTTTAATCGCGTTGCTTTTGTTGAAGATCTAAACAAGGTTACTTGGTCCTTGGTGAATTCCTTTTCAGATGTGGAGGACTCATGGGACACTTTTAAACAGCTATTTACTGAAGTTGCTGATTCTCATGCTCCAAAAATCCACGTGCGAGTTAGGGGACAAAGGGTACCATGGTTGACAAGTGAGGTGAAACAATTAACGAAAGAAAGAGATTACTTTCATAAACTTGCGCTGAAGACTAACAATGAATCTCATTGGAGTTCCTTCAAGCGCCAACTTAATGTGGTGACTCTGAAGCTCAGAAGAGAGAAACAACGGTATTTTCGTGACCAGTTTCTAGCGACTAAAGAAGATCCCCGTGGGACTTGGAAAAACTTGAAACAATTGCTTGGCGGGTCGAAAAGTACTGGACCCGTTACGTGCTCTGCGAATGAAGTGAAAAATAAGTGCAATATATTCAATCACTATTTTGTCTCTTGCGCGGAAAACCTAAGGTCGACCAATCGATCTAGTGGGCAATCCTTTTATAAATGGTTACCTCAACGGGAACATTCAAACCATTTTAAACTCCGAGCTGTCACCTTTTCGGAGGTTCGAAAGATGCTTAAAGAACTGAAACCAAGAAAGGCTACTGGTATTGACGGTATTCCATCTCGTTTACTTAAAGACGGAGCCGATGCCCTGGCCACACCGTTATCTGCTATCTTTAATCTTTCTATCCAACAAAATGTGATCCCCGCGGAATGGAAAAAAGCGAAGGTAACCCCTTTACACAAGTCAGGTGCAAAGGATAACCCCCAAAATTATGGCCCCATATCAGTACTGCCTGTAGTATCTAAAGTCCTTGAAAGGCTAATTCACAAGCAGCTCGCAAGTTATTTTGACGAACATGGCTTGTTATGTATGTCACAATCCGGTTTTAGAAGAAAACACTCAACTGAGACAGCTGTCACCTACTTCGCTGATGAAATTCTTATGAACATGGATAAGGGCGAAGTCACTGGCTCCGTGTTTATCGACTTGGCTAAGGCTTTTGACACGGTTGACCATGAGATATTGATTAGTAAACTGAAGTACTATGGTGTTTGCGATGAAAGCTTACCGTGGTTTGCGAATTATTTTTCGCGAAGAAAGCAAGTTGTGTGTATTGATTCTCAATCATCAGAGGAGCTTGAAATTACTTCTGGAGTGCCTCAGGGGTCCATTCTAGGGCCCCTGTTGTTTATTGTCTACATTAATGATTTACCTCGTTCTTTAAAACATTGCTCAGTGAACATGTACGCAGACGACACAGCTATGTATCTTGGTAGTCAAACCGTAGATACCTTAAATACTTATTTGAACCAAGATCTTGAATGTTTAGCCGAATGGCTAGAGGACAATAATCTTGTCTTAAATGTTACCAAAACTAAATCCTTGTTATTTACTTCTCAAAGGCACAAAGAGCGCGATTGTAAGCTAAGTTTAATTCTTCTAGGAAGGAAAATATCCTGCGTGACTACCTTCAAATATCTAGGTGTCGTTTTTGACAACTTTATGACCTGGAAGGCTCACGCGGATTATGTGTGTAAAAAGGTGGCATGCAGAGTTGGTATTTTGGGCCGCATTAGAGGTTTCTTGACAAAAGAGGTGTCTATACTAGTTCACAATACGTTGATTCTGCCATTGTTTGATTATTGCGATGTTGCTTGGAGTGGTCTGTTACAACAAGACCAGGATAGATTACAGCGTCTACAACACAGATCGGCGGGTATAATTACGTGTTGTACACGCTCCACTGAGGCAATGAATCAATTACGTTGGTCGAGTCTTTCCAAGAGACGCTCTTATCATAAGGTCAGGCTTGTTTTTCTTTGTCTAAACTCTTTAGCCCCTAGTTATTTCTTGGCATTTTTTACCAGATTTTCGAACATTCATAGCTATTCCACCAGGCAGAGCAGTAGGTTATTGTTACCTAGGGTGAAATCAAATTTTGGAAAAAACACGTTTCTTTTCAGTGGAGCAAAAATTTTTAATGATTTGCCCACTGACATAACAAAAGCACAAGACACACAGACTTTCTGCCGCCGTGCAAAAGGGTTTTTATTATCGAAATAGTTCTTAGTGATTGTCTCTTAGTATTAAGTATTGTAAATAGATTTCTAACGTAGTTCTTACTTTTTAAAGTGTACATGAATTTGTATTTTTAACTTAATGTTATCTATACAGGGCCCCCATGGATACCAGCCTTTGAGCTGAACGGGCTACCCTGTTTAAATAAAGTTTTACTTTACTTTTCAGCAAGAACACAAGTACTAACATCGGACACAAATTCCTCGCTCTAGTAGATAAGCACTTCCCAAAAGACCACGAGCTCCGTAAAATCTTCAACCGCAACACCATCAAGATCAGTTACAGCTGCATGAACAACACTAAACAAATAATCGACAACCATAATAAACGCATCTTAACCACATTTACACAAACCAACGATGCTGCCGCCGCTAACACTAAAGAAAGAAAGACATGCAACTGCCGACAAAAGAACAATTGCCCACTCAACGGAAACTGCCTACAACCATCGGTAATCTACCAAGCCACCGTTACGCGTAAAGACAACAACACGTCCCAAACCTACATCGGACTTGCGGAAAACGACTTCAAAACAAGATACAGAAACCACACCGCATCTTTCCGCCACGCTAAACACAGAAACTCCACCGAGCTCAGCAAACACATATGGACCCTTAAAGACAACAACATTGAACACTTTATTTCCTGGCGGATCCTGTCTTCACACTCGCCATATAACAGCGCAAGCAAAAGATGTAACCTCTGCCTCAAAGAAAAATTCCTAATCATCTGCCGACCCGAACTATCCACGCTAAACAAACGTAATGAGCTTGTCTTCTTGCCGCCACAGAAACAAAACCCTCTTACGCAATACCTGAAACTTAACGATCTCTATTATTATGTAAATTTAACTACTTTGTATATAAGCGATGGTAAAGGACATTCCCACCATATCCCCTGATGAGTGGGCAACCACGAAACAGGCTTGTAGGGATAAACCTGTAGTTTGTTTGTGTTTTTTCTCCCGCAACAACTACTTCGCTCTACGTTCACGTATTGAGCACTGTTTTACGATTAATCAACTTTTACACTTTATATATATATATATATATATATATATATATAGGCAATTGTGGAAAACGAGGACGGACAACTTCGAGCGAAAAAAAAAATATATATATACAGTAAAAAATCTAAAAAAAGTTTAAAAATTTAATAAAAATAGACGTTTCGGTCAATGACCTTCATCAGTTGCAGTGCAAGTGAATAAGAAATTACAATGTCCTTAAATAGGTTTACAGTATAAAAGATGACATAATATAACAAAGATGATTACATAACAGGGCGTGGTAACACATGAAAATGAAAAAATTAACCAATGATAAACAATCGGTGATTACTAAGCGAGAAACTATGACAATGCGATACAAAACTCAAGAAACGCAAACCAAATATGAATAAATAATCGGATATAATACAAAAAGATTAATGTTAAAAAACTATAACATGATTCGTCAAGTCAGCCAAAAGTGTGAAGGGACCCGCATGTAAAATATTCACAGTATTCATAAAAGGCCATCCTAGGAAAAACTTGTAATAAAAACCCCAAACAAAGCCCTTGAAGCTATGCCGCGGCAAGGCACAAAAGGCGCCCTGAACAGGGCCCTTAAACAACAATAATGTAATAAATTCCCCGATGGGGGCCCCTGAGAAAACCTTGCACTAACAAAGCTAACAAGATCCAAGGTCAGGGCCTTTGAACACCTGAACTAAGATAACCGCCAAATTAGCAAGTTATTTTTACGCTAGTTGTAGTTTATTCTTTTTTTCGAGTGGAATTCCTGACGTTTATTCAAGCCAAAAGGTGCCAGAGAGAACAACTGTGCGCTCCAATATGCCTCTTTAGTGATTAAAAGCTTTTCGATGTTACTTGTATTGTTTGCATTTATCTGCACTTGATCAATACACTGGAAAGAAAAATCGTTTAAGTCGTGCGGTGTTTTGTTGAAATGAACCGCTACCTCACAAGTCTTTTTCTTGGTCAGCATGGCAGACTTGTGGTTGCGAAATCTAACTCTAAAATCTGTTGTTGTAGAACCAATGTATTGTAAGTTACATTTCTTACACGAAGCCAAATAAATGACATTTTTTGAATCACAAGAAAGTTTCGATCGTATCTTATAGCTCTTGCCTGTTTGAAAACTTTGGAAAGAGTTTGATTCGACAAAGTAATTGCAACAGAGATCACATCTTGTTCTTTTGCATTTAAAGCAACCCCTAACCTCAATAGCCTCTTCAACTTCAATGTTAGAGCCATAACGAGATGGCGCTAACAATTCCTTAAGGTTTTTAGATCTTCGAAAAGAGGCTATGATGGAATTTGGCGGGAAAAATTCTTTTAATTTGGGGTTGGATTCCAAAATACCTAGGTGTTTTCTGATGATGCGACCAACATCAGGTAAATTTGGATTAAATGTTGTTACAAATGGAAACAATTTCTTCTCAGCTTTGGCACGAGTTCTAAGTAAGTCAGTTCTAGATGTAGTTAAGGCTTTAGAAAATTGATCTTCCACTAGCTTCAAGGGCTTTGTTTGGGGTTTTTATTACAAGTTTTTCCTAGGATGGCCTTTTATGAATACTGTGAATATTTTACATGCGGGTCCCTTCACACTTTTGGCTGACTTGACGAATCATGTTATAGTTTTTTAACATTAATCTTTTTGTATTATATCCGATTATTTATTCATATTTGGTTTGCGTTTCTTGAGTTTTGTATCGCATTGTCATAGTTTCTCGCTTAGTAATCACCGATTGTTTATCATTGGTTAATTTTTTCATTTTCATGTGTTACCACGCCCTGTTATGTAATCATCTTTGTTATATTATGTCATCTTTTATACTGTAAACCTATTTAAGGACATTGTAATTTCTTATTCACTTGCACTGCAACTGATGAAGGTCATTGACCGAAACGTCTATTTTTATTAAATTTTTAAACTTTTTTTAGATTTTTTACTGTATATATATATTTTTTTTTTCGCTCGAAGTTGTCCGTCCTCGTTTTCCACAATTGCCTATATATATATATATATATATATATATATATATAAGTGTAAAAGTTGATTAATCGTAAAACAGTGCTCAATACGTGAACGTAGAGCGAAGTAGTTGTTGCGGGAGAAAAAACACAAACAAACTACAGGTTTATCCCTACAAGCCTGTTTCGTGGTTGCCCACTCATCAGGGGATATGGTGGGAATGTCCTTTACCATCGCTTATATACAAAGTAGTTAAATTTACATAATAATAGAGATCGTTAAGTTTCAGGTATTGCGTAAGAGGGTTTTGTTTCTGTGGCGGCAAGAAGACAAGCTCATTACGTTTGTTTAGCGTGGATAGTTCGGGTCGGCAGATGATTAGGAATTTTTCTTTGAGGCAGAGGTTACATCTTTTGCTTGCGCTGTTATATGGCGAGTGTGAAGACAGGATCCGCCAGGAAATAAAGTGTTCAATGTTGTTGTCTTTAAGGGTCCATATGTGTTTGCTGAGCTCGGTGGAGTTTCTGTGTTTAGCGTGGCGGAAAGATGCAGTGTGGTTTCTGTATCTTGTTTTGAAGTCGTTTTCCGCAAGTCCGATGTAGGTTTGGGACGTGTTGTTGTCTTTACGCGTAACGGTGGCTTGGTTATTATTATTGGATTTTATTACTTATATTTAAAGTTGTCCGTTCGCAGGCCAGGTTACCTGGCAACATTACTTCATATGAATTTCCTCCATTACGAATTCCTTGAATGATGTTTTGAAAATAATGTGAATTTTGAGGAAACCGATTTTTCTAATCCTGGAAGTACATCCTCGAAATTGTGACTTTAACGAGGAAATGACTTCAAAAATGCAGCGTTTTCGCAGGTTAATGCACCGTTAACCGAGAAGACCTGGGGACAAGCTTGTGTTATTTTGTTGTTTTGGTATAATTTTATTGCTGGTGGGTGTGAAATTTGTGAAAATAAAGCTCATTTTCTTCTTTAAGTGTTTGAAAATATTTTGATAAATAATTAAGCAATTAACGAATTCGGCTTTCGTAGGAAGAATTAAGAAGAATTAAGCGAATCTCGGAAGGGTGTTATCAACCTCTATTCGCTTAATTCTTCATATCCTACTCAGCCTCAGTCATTAATTGCTAATTATGTGATCTGATATCATTGCAACAGTGAAAATATATTGTAGATTTGTCTGTTGTAGCAGTTATGTTCAGCATTTTCAACAGTAAAGAGACTAGTTCTGCAATATTATCAGTGATCAAAGCAGTTCTTTGTATGTGTAATCGCATGGGCCAGAGGGCAATTAAGGATTAATTTCACGCGTATTTTCAAAGTTTAGGAAAACTTTGAAAATACAAGTGAAATTAATCCTTAATTGCCCGAGGGCACTTGCGATTACATGTTTATCACATAAAGGGCAATTTTTTTGTGGGAATTGCATTCTCGCTCGATTTACTTTCGACCTCGTTGACCACCTCTGCCTGCTCCACAAACTAGAACATTATGGAATTAGAGGGAAAAGTTTGAAATGGTTCGAAGACTACCTTACAGCTCGATCCCAGAAGGTCAAATGCAACCAGGACGAATCATCGAGCTTAACTATTGGTTATGGGGTTCCCCAAGGATCCATACTGGGCCCGATACTATTTGTGATATACATCAATGATCTCCCACAAAGTCTACTTAAGTCATCAATAGGCATGTATGCCGACGATACTGTTATATATTTCTCTGATTCCTGTCCAGATGTCATCAAGCAGGTTCTTCAAAACGATCTTACCAATGTTGAGAAATGGTTAGTAAGCAACAGGTTGATACTCAATCAGAGTAAAACTAAATGGATGCTGTTTGGAACTAGGCAAAAACTAGAACACTGTCCAGATTATAAAATAGAGCTTCATGGGAAAACATTGACAGAGTATCAAGCTTCTGTTACTTAGGGGTAACACTAGATGAGAACCTTTCATGGAACGAACATGTAGAATTGATTTGTAAGAGAGTAAGAAAACGTCTCGGCCTGCTGTCCCGCATACGACCGTACCTTACTATAAAAGCTGCTAAATGCGTATATAATTGTTTAGTTCAGCCGAGTTTTGATTATACTAACACGGTATGGGATGGGCTGTCAATTGGTTGCAGTAACAGCTTGCAAAGTCTGCAAAACAGAGCAGCACGCATTATACAAAGGAGGGCAACAACCGAAGGATCTTTTAAAATGTTAGGGTGGGTGGATTTGGAAACACAAAGAAAAGCCCACAAATGCATTTTAGTTTTTAAATGTTTAAATAATTTAGCTCCTTCATATTTGTCGGATTATTTTATTAGAAATTGCAACGTTCATTCTTACAACACGAGGAAAAGGAACGACATGCACTTGCCGAAACCCAAGTTAATGCTAGGAAAAAGGACTTTCAGATACTCTGGGGCGCTTCATTTTAATAATTTACCCACTACAATAAAAGAAGCAACATCGCTCCCCATTTTTAAAAATCTTCTTAGACTTTATTTTAGAGAGTAGTTTTTTATTTTTAATTTTTTAAAAATAATTATATTTCATTTGTATTTTTAAGCGCTTTATACAAAGAAATTTAATGTAATCTTAATTTACGAAGGGCCCCTTTTGATACCAGCCAAGTGCTGATTGGGCCACCCTGCCTAAATAAAGTTGACCTTACCTTACCTTACGATGTCCGCGCGATGAAGCCTTTTCAATGCCGCCACAAATGCTCAAAACAAACGTAATTGACCAATAGATTCAATGAACATTTTATTCTCAAAATACAGTTAACAACGTTACACGGCTTCATTCAGTTATATTGCAGTCAACAGTAAATCGTTGCCGCGAACAGCAAAAAGGCTCAAAATGTATTTATGTGAACATTACACCTTAATCGGATTCAGATTCTGGGAGAAAAATTCTTTTGTAATCTTGCTTGCTCTAGCTGAGACTTGCTTGGGAAGAACGATTTCCAGCGTTGTTGAGAGTCACAATGCAATGGCTGAAATTGTAGATTTGACTCGGAGCTGAGCCGGGCTGTGTTTGCACTGAGGACAGTCGTTGAAGTACTTGTCTTCTCGTGGCAGTATTTGTGAGATTGTCGATGATGTTACACATCATTCTTTGCTCGTTTTCATCACTGGAGTCGTAGTCATCCAAACCTTGTTCGGAACTGTGACCAGTAATGTTTTTAATCTCGCATTTCGAAATACCAGAGCTCTTCAATTTCTTGACAACCGCTTTTCTGGCTGTCATGATGTTATTTATGGCGTTTTCCCCCATGGATGTCGTCTTGTACCACACGCTGGTTTTTGGGTTTTCGATAACACCAAGGTACAATGGCCCTGTAGTCTTCAGCTATGCCGATCGTTTTTCTAATTACTTTTTCAACAAAGCAACAGGACATCTCTTCTCACCGGTTGCGAACATCTTAGAGGTAGCTAGCCGTGACAGCCCGCCACCTCTTGTCGTTGTGAGGCCTTCGGCAAAAGTGACGAATTCAAAGCTGCCATCAACTTTTTGAAATGAGAAGTCTTCGACTTTCATATCATGGTGCTCTTGTCGGCCGCGTAGTCCAAAGTGCATCGTAAGCAACCACCAGATTGTGTTTATGAGTGACCGGGGAGTTTTGTCTCCCAGCTGCCCGTTCACCCTTAATATTTCGTCTTCTTCTTTCGTTAGACTCTAGGGCTTTGTTCGGCCGCTTGCCCATTCCAAGCTCGCGAAGCTTTCTTGCCTTTCCATCCAGGACTTTTTGTGACGGCAGGAACTCTGCATCTCTTGCGATAGATTTTGGATACGTTTTGCTTCACATATAGTGATCTAAAGATGCTTACATGACTTTCAAAGAGTCTGGTTCATACTCTTTGCCGTTTTCGTTCCTCAGCTCTGCGGGCGAGCGCTTCGTTCAGCTGTGACACTTCGTAGCTCTCAGTTTCCTCTTTTTATCCCCTTGTTACAGCCCATTGTTTGAAAACGCCGGTCCAATAGACAGTACTTCGTTTAGTGTTTTTGTTCTCGCTACCGCGCTTTAGTTCCTCAATTAAGGTTCCGTCGGCTTCCACTAAACGGGAAACCATTGTTGCAAAAAAAATTCATCAGCAAGAACGCTTCGTTGCCAAGCAACTTATGACCAATCAGCAGCAAGTAATCATGCCCTCTTGATTACCTAAAGTGCCCTCGTGATTAAGAAAAAATGCCCTCTGTCTAAGCCAATCAGCGTTCAATAATTTTGCACTGCAAGTGATAAGAAAATAAGGCAGATGGTATTTATTTCTGACTTCTGAGTAGTATTTCGCTTTGTTATATATCTTATATGTAATACACATATGTATTAAGTAACTAAAAGGTTTCGGTGGGACTGACAAGTTCCATAGCGATTTGAAAATGGATTTTTACCTTTTAGTTCCAGGTATCACTGGGAATTACACTCTTAGCCCCCGCCCTTTTCCCATAACTGAAAAGTTCATTTAAGCCCTGCTTTGCAAAATTAGGCATGACATCTTAACCTTTTTCCATAATGCTGTTTAATTCATTTTTATGATGTCAAATACAAATATTCAAAACCGGCAATATACAGTTGACCTTTTACATTGGGAAGACTAAAGTTTGTAATGCCAAACTTTTCACGACCTTTTTTATATATTCATTGCAAGGGTGCTGTATGTAATAACAAGTCCTTAAAGTTCCCTAAAAGCCCTGTGCTTTCAATCATGATTTGCCACACTAACTGTATGGACAAATGACGGCACTAGCATGATTGCTACAGTTCATGAAATGGTCAAGAAAAAAAATCTTCAAGGTCAGGGAAAAGTCAGGGAATTTAATTTCGAATTAGGAAAAGTGTAAGTCTTTGAGAGAAGTCAGGGAAAAGTGAAATTTAACAGTTCTATTTTATTTATTGCCAATTCAGCAATGGTTTGGTGTAATCAAGAATGTGACATGAAATGTGTTGGATTGGTAGAATTAAAAGACAAGATGATTTTGGGTTTCCAAGAAAACCAATTCTTTTTCCATGACTTTGTTACCTTAAGAAGCTATCAATCCATATGCACTGTATGTGACTTTCTGAAAACATATTAAATAAATGGGTGGAGAGGTTGGCTGTGAGGTGAGGTTGGAGTCCATTACCAGGACTAATTTGTGAGTTTTCTTATTTAGTTGGTGAAGGAAATTTTACATTTGTCAGGGAAAAGTAAGGGAATTTCAAGATCCTATGGCTGTGGCAACCATGACTAGATTCTAAACCGAAAAGAAGAAATGGTATTGTTCAGAGATGAGTAATTTTTACCACAACTGATACAAACCCTATTCAGAAGAAAACTGTATTGCTTGTAGTAGTAGAGGAACAATACCACATTAGTACATACACCCCCACCCCATAACAGTATATTATGTTAAACATAAAAAAAATAACAATAATAATAATATCAATACCAGCAATAATAATACTAATAATAATGGTAATAATACCATAATAATCATGATAATAATTACAAGAAATGAGAAAGTACAAAAAGTGATAATGATATAACAATAAGTAAATACATAAATTGGGGTTCTGTCCCTCATGGGAAAACCCATTATGAGTTCTTTAAAAACTAACTTCGCGAGGTTTTGCGGGAGTCGTATGTCTAGTATAACGGACTGGTTTTTTAGCCCTTTTTCTTCCCCAGTCTGCAATAGAAGTAGAGCAGTTATTATGTTGCCCGCTTTGTACGCTGTAGCCAGCTATCAATAAACGAGATACCCCGACCAGACTTTTGTCTGCGATTGATGACATTTACCATGAGAATGTTTTTGTTCTCGTTTCACTGCAAATCTCTCCTTTCTATCACCCAGCGATGCTAGATTCACACATTTTTGCTTCTTTCTCAAGCCAGTCCACAAACGACGCCCATGTAGACAATTCCGATTTCCCTTCTACAAATTCTGCCCATTTACTGCAAACACTTATTAGGAGTTTGGCAACATAAGATTCGGGAAGTTGTGAGTTAAGCTCGTGAATAAAGCTATGTTCCTGGCTTACGCATATTAGCTAAGAAATTATTTCTTGATACTGCCTGATATGTCCATTGTTTTCTTTGGCCATGCGACATGCTTCTTAGCAGCTGACTCTACTACGTCCACGCGATCAAAACGATCATCCAGTGCCTTCCATGCATCGGCGTATTCATCTGCACCGGACATACATTTCGCTAGACACAGCTCCGCAATACTCTCTACAAAGTCTAGAAGAAATTTGAGCTTCTAAAGCTTCGTTCGTACCCTCCTGCACTTGGAACGTGACCTTGAACTTTGAATATTCCAATGGATTTCCGCTGAATTTGGGCACACTCGGTTTTGCATTTTTTGTGGGATAGTCCATGGTCTGTGTATTACTCGGCTGAAATACAACATCGGCCCCGTAAACAGGGTTACCAGTGTTTTCAGGTACAGAATTTCAGACTAAACGTGAGACTCGATCATTCAGACTGCAAGCCGGCAACTGAGTCAACTTTTTGTCTAAATTGGGTATAGCCATTGAAAAACTCTTCATTCTGGGAATTAATCGCATACTGACTCGTACTAATATTCTAATCTTGACTCCTCTGCTTTCTTTTCAAGATCTAGCAGTTTCGAACACCGTTTCACTTTGGCAGGTATTAGCTAGATTTCCTCTTCGCACTTTTCCTCTGCTATTTTCACCTCAAGAGCTAGTTTCTCTGCTCACAATTTCTTCTTTATGACTGAGCTCTTACTGAACTTGGATGAAGTCTTGGACTCAGTTGACATAAACAGTTCAGGGGCGGATCCAGGATTTTACTTGAGTGATTTGCAGCACCTTAACTAGGGGGGTTTGGGGGCATGCTCCCCCAAGAAAATTTGAAATTTAGTGCTTCCAGAATGCAATTTTCCTGCATTCTGAGAGCACTTTAAGCCATTCAGACACATTAACAGTACCTCCTCAGAAAGGCATAATTCTGTATTTACACAGACAAACCAGAATAACATTAAATGTTTTTTTGTCCAGAAATTTGCCTTTCTGTATCTAAGGAATCTAGCATGTGAATTAAGATTGAGGGCTACATTTAAAAATGTAGTAGATCTGCTGCCTGGATTGCTGTCTTGGATGCTTGTGGGGGTGCCAATAACTTTCCAATGGGAATCAGGTCAGTTAGCTCAAAGTGGGAATGGAGGAAAAAAAATAAGGATTTATTAGTGAATATTAAGAAACATTGTTGTGGAAATGTATCAGCAAAACTGAAAAGTTGGAATCGTACTTGCCTTTTTCAGCCTTTTAGATCAGTGTATAAATTGATGTGGTCCAATGAGCTCAGACTGAGAAAATATGTGAAAACCATTTAAGCTTATCAAATACCCAGTGTCAGTCCAGATATAAGTATCAATACAATTGTGCCACAGACACCAATTATGTATCTGTACTGTTCTCCATCAGTTTAAGGATTACATCAATCCCGATGGAACATAACTCACAAGTAGTCTAGAAACACTAGTGACTGCCTGATACAAAATTTTTCATTTAAAATATTTTCCATTCTCATTCTTCTGGGATGTAAATTAGCAAATAAATCTAAAATTTGTTCAAGATCTAATTCCATTTCCCTATGGGCATGCATCACTGCTAATCCATTCAGTCTATCCTGGACCATTGTACTTCTCAAATAAGTCTTCAGATTTCGGAGGGTTGAAATGGACCTTTCGCAAGATGCCGATGAAATGAGAATAGTGATCAGGATTTGAAGTATAGTACATCCTCACAAAGGTAGAATCCTACAAACTCTTCTCTGACTGTTTTGGTCGCATCGAGAAATCTGATCACCACTGAAAGGTTTTCTTTATTTGATATGTCAGCTGCTTCGTCAGACACAATAGAAAAATATTTGCTGTCCCTGGTTTCCTGTGACAAATTATTCACTATGATAGCACCCACAGTTGTAATCATCTCATTTTGAATGGTTTTAGAAATATAAGTCGCATTTCTGGGAGCGGTTTCCAGGTGATGTATTAGTGTTTGGTCGCCGCTGTCAATTCGAAATTCTAACAGTGCATGGATATTACCGGAAAGACTGCCATTTCCTCGATCATCATCTCGTGTACCTCTGAGGGCTATGTTGTTTTTTCCGCAGAAAATTATTTTTAAAAAAAGGGTTTTCAGAATTTCGCGATTGATTTACTGTTGAAGTAAATTGTTGATCTGCTGATCAATTGGAACCGCTTCTCTTCTCATGTTTCTCAGAAAATTCTCCACTGCGATCACTGCAAAATTATGCATCTCACATTCCCCACTGGCGTGTTTGGTAAAACGTGAAACGGCGGACGTCCAAAGTGTGAGTGGAGACTTGAACAATTTGACTAGTTTATTCGTATTTCGCCCACACTGGACTCCAAAACAAACACACGGTAAACAAAACGCACCATCGACATATTTAGAGTATGCTAGCCAGGGAAATCTTTTCAGTCAGATACACACAAAATGAAGGCAAGAATTCGAACATTCCACTGACGCTGGGAAATCAAATAGCTCACCTGGTTTCCACATTCTCTATGAACTTGAACTTGTCCTGGTCCGAATATGAGTTGATTTCCTTGAAAACCAAGCCAACATCATACGGTGAACAGTCCTCCTTCCGACAAACTGGATCGCCTCGAACCATCATTTATAATTAAAATTTCCCTTGTCTTCCTCCGTAGCAAGTGAACTCTGATCGGAGCAAGAACAAACGAGGGACTGTCGGGGAGAGGCTTCCCTTTATATACGATTGTCAGTAGTTTGCACGGTAGTTTGCGTCCTGGATAGCCAATCACAACCGAGTTTGAGTAGTTCGCAAGACAATGCGAGTGATTCTGGCCAATAGAGGAGGGTTTTGAGTGATTTGTGGAAAGATCGATAAACTAACCACTCCTACCACCTTGCGTACAAATTTTGTCCGGTCGTGCCTACGAATTTTTTCGTGTTGTTCTCAGAAGTCTCGACAAAGGACGAAAGCGCGCGAACGGAGATTCGTCAAATTCGTTCGGAATGGACTGGGTTTGCTGTGTAATCGACGGTATAACGAGATTCGATGATTTTTTTCTTTGTTTTATTTCATAACAAACACTGCAACAAGAAGGATAATTGATTTCTTGAGCTTCAAGAAACAACCTGAGAAATAACAAACCCAGGTTTGGAAACATTTGAGTGATTTCTGCAAATCACTTGAACTACTCTGGATCCGCCCCTGCAGTTGTAAGTAGATTTTCGCTTTTCGCCACTCATGTCTGTATGTGGGAAACCTCAAATTTTGTTCACACAAAAAGAAAGCTTGCCCTTACATTAGTCCAACGAAAACGATTCAAGACAACAACCAAGCGAAGAGCAGACAAGTCAATAAAAAGCAGTATCATTATTTAGAAAGTAAGGTTACATGAGGAAATGATTGATTTTATGACCCAATAGAACCACAAAATACACTTAAGTTATATTTGTTATTGTGTATATCAAGGGACGATATGTAGGCAAAATTTTAAGCAAACCTTACCCTTCCAACATCTAAGAATAACCTGAAGCTAAGAGCTAGTAATATTAAAACTAGTTTGAACCAACTGCGTGCAAAGGTAGAAATCGAGACTAAAAAATGGCAGAAAAGTGCAAGAATTCTGAACGATCCGAAGGCTTCCGCCAAAAAATAGAAGCACTCACTTAATAGGAGAGAAACCAAGTAATTTTTATTGAATTAAGTATGCAGAAAGGCCATTTTCCAATTCGCATAATTATTTCTTTCATTAAAAAAAAACAAAGAAACTTCGATTGAAAATTCTGAAGCTTTCCATCTAACGAATACGCAATCGTGGCACCCCTTGAAGATTTCCAATGCCTTATCTGTACTTTTCAGCTTATCTCGTATTTCCTTTAGGGCCTTCCACAAGTTCAAAAAGTTGCCGGAAATTTCTCAAAACGTTGCTCAAAAGTTGCTTTTTGTAACGAACGTTGCTTAGGAGTTGCTAAAAAAAAAAGCAATTGTATCAAACTTATCAACAGATAACTTATTTAGTTGCTCTGTAATAAATGGTATCTTAAACGTTTTCTCCTCTGGGCATGGATTTGTTAGGTAAGGTACACTTCGCAGCATGACTAATGTGTCAACAGTCTCTTCTGGTAATGCATCTTGCTCCCTTGAAAACGTATTCTGAAGAATCCTAGACATGTTCCGCTGAGTGTGAATTTTTGTCACCATTTTGTATTTCCTCAAGAAACCGCTGACCTGGCAGCCCGGATGCGTGGATCTTTCGTGATCTGTCTAAAGGGAAAGGAGCACCTCCTTTTTCACAGGTAATTCACAAATTGTCTCCTGAAACATTGCGAAATATTGAAGCATGGTCAATTTAAGCACTTAAGCCTGCTCCGATATCTTAGAACTTGTAGAAAACTAGAAATTTGCTCCAGAATGAAAAAAGTTTCTCGAAATACGAAAAGTTGCCAAAAAGGTGCCTAGCAACTTGTGGAACGCCTTAGTTACCTTTGAAATTTTTTCAGGTCAGGAAAGTAGAGTTTGGTTCTTAAACCAAAAGTGCTTGGGTGGTTTTGATGCCTTTCCTCTTTAAATGGCCTGTGTCAATGTTAAAAGTTCTTGCCTGATCTCTTCGTTTCTTATGCGTATGACCAGGATAAGGTTTTTCTTTAAGGATAAGGTTTATTTACAGAAGCAATGAACCATATGTAACGCAGTTCGGACAAAAAGATTACAAACTTAAACAGAGAGCGCTTTGATGCTTTTGTAAAGGATCCGATTTAGATATTATATTATATCACATCCGGTCCATCTCAATCTCACGAAAACTACGAAGCGAAGGGTAACTGGTGAGCATAACCGCGCTTGCGCTCGCACGCATGCGTACTTTGTTTGATGTAAAAGCAGAAGTGCAACATTGTAGCGTCCTCTTAAGGGCACGTTGATATTCACTGTTAAATATAAAATAGATAAATGGATTAATGGAGCTATTAGAGTGGCCAAAAAACAAACCAAGGAAGGTGATGTATTCCGGGGGATCGCATTGGTCGAATCCAGTGTTCGTGAACATCAGAAAGAGGTATATATAGAATGGCAGCCAACAAAGAGCAAAGGCTAATACTGCCGTCATACAAATCCTTAGGACGCGTTTTCTGGTGTCGATCTGAAGATGTTGGTTGGATGCCGTCGTATTGCCAGGAACAGTTCTGGCCCAGACTTTGCACGCGATTAACGAATATAGAGTACTGATTAATACCAAAGGGAAAACGTAAAGCCCGCCAAACAGTGCCAACGTGTAGTGTCTTTTGGAGGCTGAGTCATTAAACAACGGACCCCAGTGCTCAATGCAAAATGGGCCACCACCAAACTCTTCAATGTGCGCAACACGCATAGCGTAAAGCATAGGAGATGCTACGACGAAGGATGAAAACCAGACCACCGCTATTATAAGTCTCGTTTGAACCTAAAAATATTCACCATTTTTTATCATTTTTTATATTTTTATTCCAGTTGTCCACAAACACGAGAGTGATCAGCGGACACTGAGTTCTAGACAGGCACATTCATCATTTTATGCGAGCTAAGAAATGGTTTAACAAAATAGACAATGATTGACATTGTATAGACTTAAATTGACTTACATTGGATAGCATAGATATGTCAGGCTGCTAACAGTTTCGGCAGCATTTTGAAAAATAAAGAGCTTTAGATTGATCAGTCCACAAAAGATACTAACAAACGAAAGTTTCACGATTTTGCTTAGTTTACCACCTAAAGGCGCTGTCATACACTGCAATGGCATTGCGAGACAAGTTACACGAAACATTGCAGTGTAACAGTGCCTTAATGAAATGTGTGAATTGATTTCACAAGAATCTGCAATGCAAAAATATCTGCGTTACGCAGTTTAGCAGATATTTGTCTTCGGCACGTTCTTATATGAGTGATTAGGTGCATTATAGTGTCTTTTTGTGCCTCGGTATTTAAGTGGTGTTAAGTAGATTGCATACGGTTAAATAAGTGTCTTGTTCATTCGTATTCATCCTTCGGGTCTGTGAACGCCTACAACCCACAGTATCGTATTGTTTTATTTTATTATTTCGCCCCTTTCAGCTAATCAGGCTAATTGATAATGTATTTTTTATATATTAAGGCTGGGAGTTGTAGGCCACTTGAGTGCTTTTGTTCAAAGTCTTCCAATTCTTCAAAGGCCAACCTACGCCACGACTGACTAGATGAATGGAGGGACTTTCATTCTTCAGTTGAGTGTGATTTGCTTTCCATTGGTTTTTCAGAGGAATCTTGCTCTGGCAATGCATGTGCAGGAGTAAAGGGCTGTTAAGAGTCCTCACCACCTAAGACTCGGTTTACTCTTGTTACCATTTCGCACGGTGTTATAAGGAGAAGATTCCAGAACATATTAAGTACGCGGATGTTTGCGTTGTCACGCAATCTTCGTTCTAGAGAATTCTAGAACACACAAACATGATGTAAACAAGTGAAGTAACCTTCTTTGAATAGCTATTGTCGTAATCTTTCGAAGGTTCTAGAACTCTCTCTGAATAATTATATATAAGAAACGTTATCACAGAGTTTTAGCACTAATGTACGGAAGCTCGAAGTTAATCTAAAGTAGTCAAGCGTTATTTGGAGATCGCCTCGTTTACCGTGTCTGAAGAAGCTATCCGAGGAAGAATTGAAGTTGTTTGCTCTCAAGAGGATATATCTCAAAGGAGTTCGTGAGTTTAAAGTGTCAAGTGGTGACTGAACTTATCTAGTTTTAAAGTTAAAGGATAGCTTGTTAGCGCTTAGAGTATATTCAAGTTAGCGATCGTTCCCTTTGTAGACTACAAGAATTATTTTAGTTTTCAGTTTCAAATAAATAGTTGAGCTCGTAGGGGAAGTACCTTTGTCATTCTTTTCTGTACGGACAGAGAAAACAGGCTTTTTTGTTTTTATATAAGTCTGTCATATTGTAACAACGGTTATGGGCTTCCTTTTGCCAGTTATCCAACCCCATATTTTTAAGGTAATAATTTGTCAGCTCTTAGGCATCTCGTCTCTGTTGTTCATGCAATTTCAGAGCTTTTGGACAATGGCTGTATTGCGTTTACCCTTTGACAGTCGCGGCAGGCAGGAAGCTTCGCTTAGTGATCGATCTTAGACAGGTTAATTGTCACCTCGTTCATTTTAAGTTTAAGTACGAGGACCTTCGCTGGCTGTCGCAGGTTCTTCAGGAAGGACACTGGTTCTTTACCTGGAACCTCAAGTCTGGACACCACCATGTTGATATTTGTCCAGACCACCAAAGATATCTAGGTTTTGCTTGGCCCTTTAACGGCGTCTTTAGGTATTATACTTTCATGGATTTACACTTCGGTCTTAGCAGCGCGTGTTGTTGCTTTACCAAATTGATGGGCCCGTTGGTTAAAAGGTGGCGATCTATGGGTCATAAATCTCTTGTTTACCTCGACGATGGTTTTGATAGTCAGCCAGAGAGGACTTCTGCCACCGCAGCAGCCTTTATTCAGCAAAAGGAACTCGACTCTTCTGGTCTTCTTGTTAATGAGGAGAAATTTCATTGATGCAAGATG
This sequence comes from Ricordea florida, assembly GCA_949710005.1. Classification (NCBI taxonomy): domain Eukaryota; kingdom Metazoa; phylum Cnidaria; class Anthozoa; order Corallimorpharia; family Ricordeidae; genus Ricordea; species Ricordea florida. Next base: position 13,422,858 of record OX453280.1, read on the forward strand.
ATGCAAGTTAGCGAGTGGCTCTGGTTCCTGATCAATACTATTTCCATGACGTTTCGGATTCTCGAAAAGAAGGTCTGCAAGCTTAAGCGGCTTTTGAATTCCGCTATTCAAAACGAGTCATATCCCTATCGTGAATTAGCCAAGATCGCCGGCTCCATTATTTCGGTTGCCTTAGCGATTGGGCCTATTTCCCGTCTTATGACGCGGCAGATGTACTTAGGTATAGATTCTAGGTAGGCTGGGGATCCCTTCTGCTTTGTTAGAGGAATTGAAGTTTTGGTTTTGGTAACACTGAATCTTTCTTTTAATTGTTTCTCCATTCGCCCCCCCTGATTCGTCCACTGTTTTATTTCCGACGCGAACAACGCACCTTTCAGAGGCTTTTCCGCCTCCCTGAACGGCACTGTGGCCAGCGGTATGTTCACAATCGATGATTTCGGTCAAAGTTCTACTTTTCGCGAGCTGAAAGCTCAAGCACAAGCGGAGTAAAACGTTTACCGATACCGAGTACCGCCAGGATAGTTTCCGTTGGTAGCTCTAAAGCCGATCTTCAGTCGGTGACTAACCATTTTTCGTTTTTGTTTTTCACATGATATTGCCTTGGAAGCGCAGTGGATTCCAAGGTCGCTCAACGAGAGGGCTGACCTTTTAACCCAGCTCGTTGACAAGGATGATTGGCGAATTAATCCCTCCGTGTTTCGACTTCTAAATGCCAAATGGTGTCCCCACACGATTGACCGTTTCGCTTCCTATTATAACGCTCAGCTTCCGTGTTGTAACTCTAAGTTTGCTTCTCCTGGTTGTAGCGGTGTTGATACCTTGGTACAGGGTTGGAGTATAGGGAATAACTGGGTTTGCCCTCCGGTGGGTCACGTCGTGGACGCCGTTCGAGTTATCAAGGCCTGTTCCGGTTGCAGGATGAATAGCCGTCGCTCTATTTTTGGCCTCTTTTAAGCCATTCGTTAGGGAGGTTTTTGTCCTTCCCACCATAAAGGATCTTGGTTTGGAGGGCCCAGGTCAGAGGCAGATCTATAAGTCTCACCTGTTCATTTTCCATGGTTGCCCAAAATGCAGAATAGTCTTAAAGTTGAGATAGCTTGTTAGGGTATATAAACGTTTAGCGATCACTCCTTTGGTAGAGTACTCGAATTTCCGTTGTCAGTTTCGGAAGTACGTTTATCACTCTTTTCTGTACGGACAGAGAGCAGGCTTATTTATTTATATTTGTTGTCTGGTAGCATCCCTTAAAGTGGAAACAGAAACACTCAAACTGGAATGAAAATACTCCTTAGACCTAGCTTTTACAATTCTGCGAATTAATGGGAACGCAGAGAAAAACTGTGGTAAAAGCTTAATCAACCGGTCACAGCTACAGGACAAGTAACCTTCCCGGTTCCAGCCAGAAAAGCAGTAAGGCCTTCGCTATGCTGGTCGTTTTTGCGCTAAGGCACATAAACTGATTGGTGATCACTTAATATAGAGACATCACGAAGTGCTATATTCTTAACCTCGTCAATGCGAAAAAAGCCTGCAAAACCAACTAAAAGAAGATCGGAAAGTGAAGCGCTTGAGGCAAAATGCGCAGCAACCACCTACACGGTGCTAACCGACAGCGGCTCCTAAGGCCGAACAGGTCGGGCAAACGTTACCAAGGGATGGCTAACAGGACAAGCCTCAATACCGTCCATTGCGTTGCCCCACTTAATATCATAAATGGCAGATTCTATAGAATGTACACCGATGTTATTCGCAGAAGAACGCTTAGCTAGCTCAGAGATAAACAACGCGATATGCAACGGTTTTTCTAGAATAACGGGAAGACGAGCCTTCGAAAGAGCCCACTCGCGTCACCGCAACCAGCCAGACTTGTACTTCAGCACCGTGGATGGAGCCTTAGCATCTAATTGCAGATCAATAAGACCCGGAAGCATGTCACTCGAGGAAAAATCGGACAATAAGGCTGCTTCAATCTAAATCCAGGAACTGAGCACATCCAAAAATATCGTGAAAAAACAAACAACTTCTGCGCTTAATACCAATAGAGGCACAAAACACATGTGACGAGGTCAAATTGTATAGAAGCACGACAAATAAGGCCAACTATGCCAAGTCTGGCTTAAAATATGCCAAATCAGGCTCAAAAGACTATTCGTGAGAGTCCCGAAAACTCACCGACGTGGCTCGCAAGCCCGAGTAAATAGAGCCGAGAGTTTTTATATATGAATATTTATATATATATATATATAAATATTCTGTTGGCTGTTGGCTCGAAGCATCATAACTTTATATATATATATATATATATATATATATATATATATATATATTCGCAGGCCAGGTTACCTGGCAACATTACTTCATATTACTTCGAATTCCGTGAATGATGTTTTGAAAATAATGTGAATTTTGTGGAAACCAATTTTTCTAATCCTGCAAGTACATCCTAGCAAGAAGATCTCCGAGATGGACAAGTAAGGGTGGCGAGAGATCGTCGACGAGTAAGTTTAAATGCCGCAAAAATCAGCACACGGGAAGCGGCGACTCAAAGCAGAGATTGAGAAACGACGGTTAAGGGACGATAATATAATGAGAGGCATCGCGGCAAAGACAACAACTGCTCGCTCGAAAAAGGCAAAGGAAACAGCAAGGAAATGACCAGGAATACAATCAAGTTAGATCAGAAATTGAATTTGTTATCGATAAAAACAAAGCCTCGTTTCGGAATTTAAGGAAAATTATGGCAACAGCATACAGACAGAATCAGAAGGCGAACGACAAAACAGATTGCCATATCGTCGTGAAAAAAGTGCCAGGAAAGGGGAAACAGAAACCAACCGCAAAGAAATGAAAGATTACAGCCACGAAGTATTAATACTGCAATGAGAATGCAAGTAGGTATTTTTCGTACTAAAACGATAGCTATCCATTTTGAAGAAATTTCCAATGCTGAGACTGCTGTTTTGATAGCAGTTTTTTATGATTATGTGATCTGATATCATTGCAACAGTGAAAATATATTGTAGATTTGTCTGTTGTAGCAGTTATGTTCTGCATTTTCAACAGAAAAGATACTTAACAATTAGTGACTGGTTCTGCAATATTATCAGTGATCAATGCAGTTCTTTGAAAATAAAGCAGATGGTATTTATTACTGACTTCTGAGTAGTATTTCTCTTTGCTATACATCTTTGCTACATATATGTATTAAGTAATTAAAAGGTTGCGTTGGGACTGACAAGTTCTATAGCCTTTTGAAAATGGATTTTTTCCTTTGAGTTCCAGGTATCCCTGGGAATTACTCTCTTAGTCCCCGCCCTTTTCCCACAAATGAAAAATTCATTTAAGCCCTACTTTGCAAAATTAGGCGTAACATCTTAACCTTTTTCCTTAAAGCTTTTTAATTCATTTTTATGATGTCAAATACAAATATTTAATAACAACCACAATACACAGTTGACCTTTTACATTATAAAAACTCTATAAGGGAGAAACTAAAGTTTGTAATGCAAAAATTTGTAGTGATCTTTCTTATATATTCATTGCAAGGGCTTTTTACTGTATGTAATAGCAAGTCTTTGAAGTTTCCTAAATGGCCTATACTTTCAATCATGATTTTCCACTCCAAATGTATGGACAAATAACGTGATTGCCACAGGTAAGAAAAAAAGAAAAAGGAAAAAAATTCTTCAAGGTCAGTAAAAAGTCAGGGAATTTCAAATCAAGTAAGGGAAAGTATTTGAGAGAAGTAAGGGAAAAGTGAAATTTAAGACTACTAATTTATTTCTTACCAATTCAGCGATGGTTTGGTGTGGTAAAGAATGGCTTGACGTGAAGGACATTTCGTGACTTGGTATTTTACGTAAAAAATGCTTAGGTCACGGGACTAGTGTGTTGAGTTTTTGGTCGATTTCGAGGAATATCTGTAATAGTTTGTTTGTCGAAAATTCCTCTTAGAAATCGTTTCAATAAATGGTTAACTCGAAACCATGTTGGAAGCAGAGCGAGGTTTCAGTTGTGGGAATTCACCGAAGCTACGAAAATGCCGTTGGATAAGAAGACGAAGCGCCGCGAGAGACCGAAGATCAAAGACGAGGGCGAAGATACCCGCGATGAAATTGTAGATCAAATAGAAGAGCAAAAGATCAAGAGAGCCAAGTCGAAATCACTATTCACCAGACGAAAAAACCAGCTGGCGGATTTATTAGACGATGCAGTGGCAACCAACCACGAAATAACAGCTTCGAGGAAGAAACTCGACGAAGCCCAAGAGAATGCTATTGAAGATTTGACATCGCTGGCTGCGTTGTATTCAGAAGCTAGGGATCGGAGTGGCGTTCAGAAAACAAGCCGAGAGCTTGAAGAGATCGGGGAAGAATTCAGTAAGGCCCAAGAAAGTGTACAAAAATATTCGGATGCCAATAGGGAAGAATTATCGAGTCAAGTGTGGGATTTTTCTGGAAAAGTGTGTAACTTGCATTCACAATAAGCAAAAGCTCGAGGAGCGATTACGCGAAAAAGAAGAATTTGTCAAGCGTGCAACTAGAGAAAATGGAAGATGAATACGCCCGTCGTAAAAAAGAAATGGAAGCCGAGGTTAGAGAAGCAAAGGAGGAATTAGCCAGCGCAAAAGGAGATTGCGAAAAGAAATATTCGAAGCTCGAAGGTGCCACAGACGAGGAGCTTGAGTTGGCGCTTCCAAGCCTGCCAAAAAGGGATATAAAGTCGCAAGAGGAAGAAAATATCAACGAAGAATCACCGAAATATGAGCTCGGGAAGGACATGTGGAAACAATTAACAAAGGTTTCTATTCCGGTATTTAACGGAGATAAGAGGTCCTATGGAGGCTGGAAGGCAGCTTTCATGGCTTGTGTTGACAAATCGCCGGCCACCCGCGGAGTATAAATTGTTGCAATTAAAGACGTACCTGTCTGGAGAAGCGTTGGCAGCAGTTGAGAGCTTAGGAGATTCAGCCGAGGCTTATGAAGTGGCTTAGAGCAGATTGGAGAGAAAATTTGGTGCTCAACGTCGTCAAATCAATTTGCACATGGAGGAATTGGACCAGTTTCGACCAATTTGCCCTGGAAACGCCAAGGATCTAGAAAAGTTGGTTGAGTTACTGGATGTGATTGTCATAAATCTGAAAAAGGCTGGAAGAAAAGAGGAGCTTGGTAATGGGTCCCTATACATGAAGGTACAAAAGAGGATGACCTGTACAATGCTTGCTAATTACAATAGATGGGTGCTTGAGCAGAAAAGAATGGAATGTGTTGAGACACTTCGTGAGTGGATCATACAAGAAGCGGAGTTCCAAACTGTTGCAGCAGAGCCACTATTTGGGCTGACTCGAAAACGAAGAGACGGCTCACGTACATTCTTTGGTCAAACAAACGGGTCAGGAAAGCCAGCTAGCACAAGGTGCCCAGTATGTAAGAAAGATGATCATCCAGTGGGGAGGTGTCAAGAGTTCAAGAAGATGGATGTACAGAGTCGTTGGCAGAAAGCCAAACAACTGAGACTGTGCTACCGATGCCTGGGAAGAAACCACAGAGGAGGGCAGTGCTCACAGAAAAGTCAGTGTGGTATTGATGGCTGTCAAAAAACACACAACCGGGCTCTGCATGGGGGTCAGTTGGTCAAAAGTGGAAGTGCTAGCGAGTCACTAGTCCAAGAGCCAGAGACGAGCTTACCTTTGAATTTGAGCATGAATGAACGCAGCTCTGGCACCGAGGGGGAGCGAAGTACCCTTCCTGAGCACTCCCTCACAACAACCATGGTAGCCACCAAAGCTCCAGAGCCAGCAATGTACCTCGCCTTGCGTACAGTGCCTGTGGTGGAGGCAAATGGCCAGCGGAGAATGATAGTAAACGCCTTACTAGATGATGGAGGCACGAAGACCTACATCAATGGCGATGTGGCTGTTGAGCTAGGATTAAAGGGAAGTACCCTTCTGAAACCATGCCAGTTGAGTTTGACCTACAAAGTACTGATGGCAAGACTCGTGCTAGAATTTCGGCATTTACAGCAACGCAAGTGACTGGGAACATGCGACCAGTGAACTTGAAAGGGCAATCAGCAAACTTGAAGCACCTGCAAGGCATCAAGTTCCCAAGTCTTGGCCCTCGGTCAATCATTGACATGTTGATTGGCATAGACTATGCCGAGTTGCACTATTCTATTAGAGATGTCCGTGGCCAACCTGGGGCGCCTGTGGCTCGACTGACACCTTTAGGCTGGACTTGTGTTTGCTCACCTAACCTGATAGGGGGCAACTTGCCGCAGACGAATTTCAACAGGGCCTATTCAGTCACAGAAAGGAAGAGGAAGAGTCGGCGATAAAAGCATTTGAGAACTCAGTGGAGTTCAGAGGGGAGCGATATGAAGTGGACATGCCATGGAAACCAGATGCCCCAGAGCTACCAAAGAACTATGAGATGGCAGTGAATCGGTTGGTGAGCACAGAAAAGAGACTTCTGAAGGATTCTCAGCTGGCAGAGGCATATTCAGATGTCATCAGCAAATACTTACAAAAGGGCTATGTTACCAAAGTGACACCCGTTAACACAGAAGAGAAAGCCTGGTATCTCCCACACTTCGCAATTGTGAGACCTGAAAAGAGTACTACAAAGACTAGAGTGGTTTTTGATGCCTCTGCAAAATTTCATGGAGTGTCATTGAATGATGTCATCTGTCAAGGACCGAAACTCCAAAAGAATATCTTTGATGTCCTGCTCCTGTTTCGAAAGTTTCCAGTAGCGCTGGTCTGTGACATTGCAGAGAGGTATCTTAGAATTGGAATATCACCATCAAGGAGACCATTCCACCGTTTCCTGTGGAGAGACCTAGATCAGTCAAGACCTCCAGATGTGTTTCAGTTCAATAGCCTTGTTTTTGGAGTTAACTCTTGTCCCTATCAAGCACAATTTGTTTCTCAGAAGCATGCAAGGGAAAATCAAAAGCACTACCCAAAAGCCATACATGGATGACATACATGGATGACAGCATGGATTCTTCCCCTAGCGAAGAGGAGTGCATGGATCTTTACGAGGAACTATCAGCACTGTGGGGGTCCGCAGGTATGCATGCCAGAAAGTGGCTTTCCAACTCAGAGAAAGTACTTGATAAGATACCTGAAGAAGACAGGGCTGCACAAGTAGACTTAGACAAAGGAAATTTTCCGTCAGTGAAGACGCTTGGTGTGTTGTGGTTGGCTAAAAAAGATCTGTTCACTTACAAAGTGAATCCGCCAGATGAGAAGTTTCAATTGACCAAGCGGAATTTCCTGCGCAAGACAGCCATGCTGTTTGATCCAATGGGATTTCTGGCGCCGTATGTAATCCGAGCAAAGATTCTACCGTAAGAGATGTGGACTTCAGGGCTAGACTGGGACGACCCACTGGACCACAGCCAAGTTAGATAGGCCAATAATTGGTTTGACGAGCTCGCAGAGTTGTCAGATGTGCAAGTGCCTCGCTGCCTACAGTTGAGGTCAGATGTTGAGACAGTCACCTTTCACACTTTCACAGATGCGTCAGAGAATGCGTATGGTGCAGCAGCGTATACCAGATACCAGTACAAGGATGGTACAGTATCCACCAACCTGGTAGCCTCCAAGACACGAGTGGCACCACTATCAGCTACAAGCGTTCCGAGACTCGAACTCATGGGAGCTGTTTTGGGTTTAAGATTGGCCCTGAACATAGCAAAGGTTCTTACAATTGACCAGAGCCAACTCGCATTCTGGAGTGACAACATGAATGTGCTGTGGTGGATACGAAGACCCAGCCGCAGTTTCAGACCATTCGTTGCAAACCGGATAGGCGAAATACACGATTCAAGCAGTCCCACTCAGTGGCGTTATGTTAGCACAAGCCAAAACCCTGCTGACATGCCAAGCAGAGGAACGTCCGTGGCTGCGTTAAAGAGAAATGATATGTGGTTTAAGGGTCCGGATTTCTTGAGTATGCCCGAAGACACGTGGTCTAAAACAAAGATTGAGGCAACCACGCAGCAGGAACCAATCACACACTGTCATTGCTGTCAACCAGATTCTGGATCATGCAAGGTAGAGAAGAGATTCGTGACTGGGAAAAACAGTGCTCTGAGTGTCAAAAAAGAAAGGCAAAGGCTGCCAAAGAGATAATGGCCCCTCTTTCAAAGATTCGACTGAAATTGCCCTTACGAGCATTTGCTCGAACAGCAGTAGACTTTGCGGGACCATTTGTAACTGTTCAAGACAGAGGCAAGAAGAGAGCTAAACGATACCTTTGTTTATTTACCTGCCTAACATCAAGGGCTGTTCACCTAGAGATGGCTCATGGGTTGGATACAGATTCTTTCATGAACGCGTTTCTATCACATGGCCAATCGGAGAGGGCTGTCAGAAGTGATGATTTCTGATAATGGAACTAAGTTTGTGGGTGCGCAAAGAGAGCTGAGGGAACTTGTCGAACAACTGGATCGAGACAGAATTGAAAAATCAGCTGCAAACAAAGGAATCAAGTGGAGTTTCAACCCTCCGTGGGCACCTCATTTTGGTGGAGTACATGAGACAATGTTTAAGTCGGCAAAGAGAGCAACCTATGTCATATTGGGAGAGGCAGATGTGACTGATGAAGAGCTTGCGACAGCATTTACGGGTGCAGAGACACTCATAAACTCCAGACCTTTGACCTTTCAGTCTGCTAATCCCTCAGATGACACACTCATTACACCTAATCATTTTCTGATTGGACAGGTAGGAGGTCAATTTGCTCCTGAATCAGTTTATGGTGGAGAGTTCAATCCCAGGAAGCGATGGCGGCGGGTACGGATCATGTGTATTTTGTGCACCCCTCGACCGACGTATCGGTCGACATATCGACCGACACTCGACCGATGTATCGGTCGACATATCGACCAATACTCGACCGATACATCGGTCGGCATATCGACCGATACTCGACTGATATATCGACCGAGATATATCGGTCGACATATCGACCGATGTATCGGCCGAGATATCGGCCGAGTGTCGGTCGATATGCCGACCGATGTATCGTTCGAGTGTCGGTCGATATAGCGGCCGACACGGCCGATACTTTGACCATTGACTGTCGGTGGAATGTCGGTCGACTGTCGGTGGTATATCGGTCGACTGTCGGCGTATAAGGTAAGTCAAAAACTTTGACTGCCTTCACTACCCACTGCCGGGTAGTGAATCTTGTAAGCCTTTACAAAATATCCCGAGGGGTAGTGAATCATGTAAGCCTCTACAAAATATCCCGAGGGGTAGTGAATCATGTAAGCCTCTACAAAATACCCCGAGGGGTAGTGAATCATGTAAGCCTCTACAAAATATCCCGAGGGGTAGTGAATCATGTAAGCCTTTACAAAATATCTTGGCTGCCAGTGTCAGATGTATAAGTAATGCGCATTTCATCCTTTTGTGGTCAACCGTAAAATTTCTGAAGGCTTCATGTTCGGATTATTAAGCCGTTGTCAGGTAAGACACCCAAGTGAAATACTGCCAAATACACAAAATACAGTGGACAGAAAAGAGGATAGGGACGATGAAGGATAACAAGGTGTTGGAATAGAACTGATGAAACAAGCAAATCTTGAATTTGCCCATGCATCGCACTAATGCTTTTTTTACTGCACGACTTAAACTTTGGGAGAGTTAGGCAAGCATTTGACAAAACAGCCAAGATAAAAAAATCAAAAAACGCGAGTTCACGTTTAAGCAACTTTTTCACACCGCCGTACTGTGGTGGTATATGGCCTTTACTGGCGTAGTCCCTGTGATTTTAAGTCATACCATGAGGTATAGCGATGGTTGGATTGGTCACTCCATTCCCGTTACACACACAACATGCCAAAAGTAACTGGAGCTCAGCGAAAAACAAATTCAAAGTTATGAAGGGTAATAGCAACCTTAACTTTTTGTTGGAGTACCTGCAAGAATTCATGTGGAGAAGATGGTATGGTGATACTCACCCAAACGGATGCTTTAAACGACTTCTGCAAGACATTGCTGAACAATATCCTCTTTAAAAAAGAATTCCAAAGGCTGAATCATTTTCAAGGTACGCGTTTAGCTGTCGCAGTTGCCTATTGGAATTTTTCATTGTTTCAAAGCGTAAAAACAACAAAAAAGTCCAACAGGCAAATGCGACAGGTAAACCCGTATTTTGCAAATGAATACACTCTTTCTGTAATGCAGGGCGAGCCATACACCTAATTGCAATAACGTTGTCTTAGAAAAATGAAAAAAAGGAAAAAACCAACTGAGTAGGGATTAATTACGCTAAATTATTTAGGAATAAATTAGGGCGGAAAACGTGAACAATTCTAGAAACGATAGTTAAAGACTACCACTAGTGCCCGCCTTCGTCGTCAGTGTCGGTGAAAAGTTTCTTATTAAGAAGAAAAGGGGAGATCCAGCTCTGAAGGTAACAGACTATGGCCGCGACCAACTAGGACACTTGCAACGTGAAGTGGTGCCTGTGCTTGCATGTTTCCCAGTATTAATCGTGAATTTAGCGATTTTAAATCACTTCAACGATAAAGATTTTAGTCAATTCCGGGTTAATTGCAAGATTTCTGATGTCAAACTGCTTCAAAGACATGCTGGAGGGAGATCTATCCGTCGCCTAAAAGTTCCCCTTCGATACTGTTCGATTACCGAACCAATCGAAAAACAATCCGACCAATCGGGTTCGATTGAGTTCGATTGATTCTAGGTTCGGTTTTGTTCCATTGACTACGCTGGATTTGTATATACAAAGAAGCCTCTGAGAAGCGGGAAGTAGAACAGGGATATCTGCGATGCTCAGCAGACGTTACTAACCTAAGTTAAATTACGTGTGAGACGCAGGCTACAGTCACTAGTAGCTAAGTATCGGCGGAATGTCGGTGGCCTATCGATCGACATGTCGGTCGACAATCAGACAACCACTCTCGATCGACGTATCGACCGACACTCGAGCGATGTATCGGTCGACATATCGACCGACACTCGACCGATATATCGGCCGATATGTCGACCGCCATATCCCGGTCGAGTGTCGGTCGAGAGTCGGTCGATACGTCGAGTGTCGGTCGATATGTCGACCGATACATCGGTCGAGTGTCGGTCGATATGTCGATCGATATGTCGGTCGAGGGGTGCACAAAATACACATGAGGCAAACCATAAAATAAATAAGTCACCTCTTTAGGGTTTCTTAAAGGACAAACTTTGAGGATTGAAACGTGAAACGTATATCCAAGGTTATATTTGATTCAACTACCTTCGTGATGGCCATCACGAAGCGTCCTCATTTAACTTTGACTACCCTGGAATTGGCAAACTCCAGTCTGATGACATTAAGCAATTACCGAGCAAAACTTGCAGTTAACCCTCCAATAAGACGCACTCCACAGTGGGCTTAAATGTTGGCATGTGAATTCATCTATATGGTGATATCTGAAGCTTACTTTCAAGCCATCATTGCCACCAGCAAGGTTGGCACAGTTCTTGTTTGTTGGTTTCCTATTCTTAGCTCCTCCGAAGAAATATAACCGAGAGTTTGCAGCTAAATTCTATCAGTTAGACCATCCTTGGGGCCTGTGTAAGCAAAGCGACAGTAAACCTTTATGCAGCTCAGATTCTTAGCTACTTTCAACCTTCCTGAAGTTTTCCATGCTTATACATGAAGCACTATCGCAGTGGGTGGCTTGTGTCATATCGACTGACCGACTATGGATCTGTGGCAAACGTAGCTTCATCTTGCAACAAGAGCAAAATGGAAGATTCTTGAAAATTGCTTTGAATCCATCCTTAAAGTCCTGACTGAATATCAGGTAAATGAAAGGATTTACAGCGCAGTTGCTGAACGGCAGAAAGATGGATACGTAATGCAGCTCTCTCGAAGGAAAACATTTTACTTGGCCAAGCAGCTTAATCATAAAAATTAGTTTAATGGGCAACCAACTGAAAGCAAAAGTTAAGACGGCCGTTATTAACATCTTCAACACTTTCTTTTTGGCCTGGAGTTCAACGCGTCGATTTGCAGTAGTCATCTGGCCGGGAATCTGTCGCATCCATATTTTGTAGATAATGGCCGCGTAGAGGGAGACTATCTCTAACAATGGAACGGCGTAAAAGATAGCAAAATCTAGAATGGAATATAACTTGGCGGCATTCGCAGCAAAAGGGGGCCCCCACACTTCGATGCAAAACCATTTACCGCGGAATTCAATGACCTGATTAACCCGGAACAATATGGATCCTGCTAAAGCTGGAGCCAACCAGGTAGCGGCAACCAACCACAATGCTCGGTGTTCGTTTATAATCCTCTTCAAAGGGAAGAATACGGCAATAAATCGGTCAGCGGCAATAAGTACCAGGGTCAAAATGGCAGCATTAAAGGCGCAGAGCTGAGAGAATGACACCAGTTTGCAGAGAATCGTCCCAGCCAGACCTATCGATTAAACAGACAATGCGCTAAATCAATTTATAATATGAAATTTAGTGGTATACTGAGTGGTAGCAAATTGATAAGAGTGCATGATATCAAACACATGTGTGATTAAATGGTATACCTAGTGGTAGCAAATTGATTAAAATGATATCAAACATATGTACGATATCACTGTCGGAGTAGAGCTTTTATCGATTGGCTATCACTAGGTTCTCGGTAAACCACAAAATTTTATATAATAAAAAGAGATCTACATGGTCGCCCGAAGCAATTTGTCTTCCCTCTTTGAAAAATAGTTCACTCGTTCATTGCAATCACTGTTTTCACACTCGGTTGCCAATTTTGCATCTCCACGAGTCGATGTAATATCCTCTATATCTTTTCACACAAGTTCTTTCCCAAATAGGCAGCGTGAAACTCGATGTTTAAAGGACTCAACTACGTTTCTTAGATTATGTACATGCGAATGTTGTCATGAGCAACGACTTTAAATTCTTTTTTTCAAACACTTTCATAAAGTGTAGAGAACAAACTTGCACGCTGTATGAGCCGCAGGGAGATACGATATTGGCATTTACAACAAATTTTCACGTCACCTAGCGCACCAAAAAGTAGATAAGAATTCTTAGCAAGTCCATCACCCTCTATCAGGTTGTTTCAAATTAGCATACCTAGAAATAATAAACACGGCAACATTCTTTGGCCAGAGTAAACAATATTTAACCTTCTATGAGTCGAAAGTAATGCACGATATTTTCCTTTAAATCTTTTGTTGCATTAACATGAATAGAGATTGGAAAGTAATCGAGTTTCAAATCTTGCAAGGCTTAAACCGTTTTTGATTTGCGAAAATAGTTTAGAGCGGTTTTTCAATTCACTGTGAAAATTAAATATGAGATCAGTTTGGTATTACGTTCCGTGATAAATGATTGGCTGACGAACCTCGCGCCAGATTATCATCCATCCGAGATAAAACTAATCCCATAGGGTACTTACGAAACTACGAATTTTTCACGACGACGCCGTTGGATTGCGCATTTGCCGGCGTCATTGTTTGCAACTGGACTGGCGAAAGGTGTATTTGCGAAGTTTTCTTTGGATACTTTCGGTATTTTAACCAGACAATTCACTTATCACTTTAGTAACAAGTTCTATATATGCGGTTTTGTTTCTTACCAGTTTCATTCAATTAACGACCCAGGATAACGCTCTGGATAACTCTAAGAGCGAAACAGTGTCTAAATCAAATTTCTGTATGAAAGTTGTCTTATGCTAATCATTCTTCATTAAAATCTTATAAATTATTTAGTGTAAAGTGAGTTTGAAAGGAGTGGAAAGATGATAATATAAATTAGTTCTATGGTCTCACGATGGAGTCACTTGGGTGGTGACCTCGACGTTTCGACTGCTTACTGCTAGTCTTCTTCAGGCCATCTCAATCAACAACATGTGTCTGTTTACTTCACCATGGAGACCGAGAATAACAACAAGATCGCCTTCCTCGACTCACTAGTAACAAGGGAACCAGACGGAATTTTATACACCACCGTCTACAGAAAGCCCACACACACTGACCAGTACCTAGAGTATGATTCTCACCATCCACAGTCAGTAAAACGCGGTATTGTGAAGTGTTTACACGATCGGTTTAAACGAATCATTACCAAACCATCAGGAATAACCCAGGCGAAGAAACACATATGTACAGCTCTCGTCGCCAACGGTTACCCTCCAGCCTTCCTGCACAAAGTAACCAAAACCAAGGATCCAGCACCACTGAGGGAAACACCAGAATTCAAGTCCACTGCTGTGCTACCATACATTAAAGGAATTTCGGAAACTCCCCGCCGCAACATACAACAACAAGGAATACGCACTGCCTTCAAGTCCGACACGACATTAAGATCTCGACTAGCTAGTCAGACCAAAAGATCTCGCCGACACAAAGAAACAAGATGGTGTAGTTTACAGGATACCTTGCGAGTGCGGTAAAGTTTATATCGGAGAAAGAGGCCGACCCATGCAAGAGAGAAGTAAAGAACTCAACAGAGATATACGCTTAGCATGCACTCAGAGCTCCGGAACACGCCAACGAGACCGGACACAGTCCGCTGTGGAAAGATGTGAGGTTTATTGATCGGGACACTTACTGGTATACAAGAAAGGTAAAGGAGGCAATCCACATAAGACTTAACCCTAACAACATCAACAGGGACAATAGAATCGAAATACCGGAAGCGTGGATGCCGACAATCAGGAAGCATCAAAAGAAGCGCGCGGCAAGCCAGCGGACGCCGGAGGAAAACATGGTGAACGAAAACAATGGTCGGATCGAAATACACCAATCACAGCAGACCAACTTGATATATAATGCTGCACCGGGAACAGTCGACCCCATCGCCTGAAGAAGACTAGCAGTAAGCAGTCGAAACGTCGCGATCACCACCCAAGTGACTCCGTCGTGAGACCATAGAACTAATTTATATTATCATTTAGGATACCACGATGAATAATAATCTTTTCCATAACGAGTGGAAAGATATCTATATTTTTAAAACCGTCCCGTCAGTATTTCAAGAGACCTAAGAAGAGAAATATTATTGTTGTCTACCTGGACTTTCACTAAATAAGATGAGCCCTTTGAGTGGTTGATTCTTGGTCACGTGCCCTTGATCAAATTGAAATGTATCCCGACCGGGATACAATTGAGCAGTTGTTGCCTGTGCGCCAGTTGTGCCGTCTTTGTTCGTTTGCTTTTTCTGTATGATTGTTTAAGGGAAGTCTCAATATACAACAAAGCACTTAGTGTATGGTTCCTCGGGAAACTAGTTAGTTTACTTTTCCCTCGAGTCCTGATGATCAGGATTCTCGGGAAAACAAAACCAACTGTTTCCTTCGGGACCATACATTAAGCGTATATTGTTATACACATTGACTTTCTCTGAACATTATGAGTGGTTGATTCTTGGTGACGTGCCCCTATTGCGCAGTTGTTGCCTGCGCTCCGAATACAACCTCACGTGATCAGCGCATGACTAATTAGAACGGCGAGAACTTCTAAATCTATAACAAAGCACTTAATGTATGGCCTCTCGGGAAACTTGTCAGTCTTGTTTTCCCTCGAGTCCTGATAATTCCCTCGACTTCGTCTCGTTAAACAGCAGGATTCTCGGGAAAGCAAAACAAACTGTTCCCTTAGGACCATACATTATGTGTACATAGTTATATAGAGCGTTTGCACATGACGTCACGGCAGCCATCTTGGTGTTCCCAAATAAAGAAAAGGCGGCCATTTTGGTGTTCCAAACTGATCCTTCAGGAATCAAATTCTTTTCTTATGCAAACATTTTCTTTTGTTTCCGTTAAAAACATGGCGGCTGATCACATGAGTGAAAAGGCTCTATACCTAGACTTTCACTCAACAAAACGAGCACTGTGATTGGTTGATTCTCGGGAGTCTGGGGAAAACAAAACTAACGGTTTCTCTCGTGTGTATTATTTTTGCAACAAAATATATTTTGTGTATTTTAGCATTTGAACACAGCTGTTATTTTTGTTCAATATATTATACATCCTACAGTACTTGCACAAATAGATTGTGTCCTACTTCGCTGATCTTGAATTCTATTACATTTCTCAACCTTTCCAGGTGCTCGAAGTGTTTTTGTTAGTAGTTGAAAGTGGGGCATTCTGGGACAAATTCTGAAAAAGTCATTTCTCACATTCAAGTCCCAAATATTCTACTTTAAGGTGCCTCATTTCACTTTCCTAAATCCTAATTTTAACTTTAGGGAATTTCACTTTTTCTGAATCGAATTTTTTGAAAAAGTGGAATCGGCCCAGCACTGCCATCGAAACGCCTTAAAGCTGTGAGTAATATTCATAAGCGAGAATCATGGAGAACTTGCCAGTGAAAGAGCTGAGATCTGTTGCCGAAAATAAAGAAATTATTAAAACACTGTTTAACATCCCCCAGGATAGGTTGGATGAAGTTTGGGCCAGGATTGAATGGATTGTTAAAAATTCAATCAAATGTCCACACGGTAAGAGAAGGAGAAACCAATGTAGGGATTGTGGGGGCTCACAAATATGCCCCCATGGTAGGCAGAAATCATTTTGTAAAGAGTGTGGAGGCTCGCAAATATGTCTACATAACAAGTATAGATCATATTGCAAGGACTGTGGAGGTTCTCGAATATGCTATCACAATAGGGAAAAAAGATTTTGTAGAGATTGTGGGGGCTCAGGCATATGTGTTCATGATAAATATAAACGTTATTGTAAAGAATGCCGTAAACCTAAGGAATGAGAATATTAATGTATTTGTAACGTGGTTCGCGTTACAAATCATATAGCGTCATTTAAAACCGAAACAGAGCCAAGCCCACTCCAGCAGCCGCAATGGTCAATGCGATCAGAGTATTTTCATGCTGGGTACTAGTATTAGCCTGTGGAGATTCTACGATCACAGGTTCAGCAACCATCTTTGGTGGCTGCACTTGCACAGCCTTAGTTTTCACAACCGCCTGTGGTAACTTAACTTTTGAAGATCCCAAATTATGAGTTATCCCCACAGGCTTAGTCTCCAAGTTCACATCAGTATTAACACCAAACTTCATATCACCCGTAGCCTTCATCAGGTTATTATTGTACCCAACCACACTCTCCGTATTTATAATCATATTACTAGGCATCAGCCAAACTCCAGGTGCAATCGCCAGATCCAATCTTAACTTCGCTTCTTGAGTGGCGAGCTGATACCTTTGGACCGAGCTCGATATATCGTTCTCGATCACACTACTCTCAAACAAAGATAAGAACTATTGTTATGTCTCAATCGCCCCGCCGCCAGTGCCCACAATAGAGTTTCGAGTATTAACTTGGGACCCCAACACACAGTAAACGAAAGCCTCAGCAGATCGATTCAGTCTACCCAGTCCAGCCTTGGTTAATCCATGACCACTCGTTGGTATGAACCAAGAATACTTGTACTCACCGAAATCATCATTCCGAATGAACGAGATGAGATCCCCCTTTTCCTTCTTACCCCCATCATCAGAGAATTTACCACCCGCGCCCGGCCACTGGTTTGCCTCTTCATCGTAATTCCGTATCACATGAACATTTTGGAATCCTCCACCCCGTCCATGATACCCAGCTCCATAATCCAGGAAGATATCACCCAGACCACCGTTTCGCCCTCCTTTCCATCTGAAGTCAGAATCATTCGCGATTCCAAATTCAGCGCACAATCTTTGGTAAGCAACCTTACTGTAAGGATTGTTCGCTATGGCAAATGGCTGTTCATCAGGCAGCGGAACACTCAATTCGTACAATATCCGTCTTACAGTGAAATAAACGTGAAACTTAACGAAGCTGTTCACGACTTTGGGATAGTTCAGACTCTCGAAGGGACTGATTCCACATCCAGAGGTCGCGCACCATACCGCAAAGTTTAGTTGTTGTGGCCAATAATTCATATCGGGCGCGTTCAACCACTTTCGACTCTGAGCGCCAGACTTGAAAGTTACAACTTGAGATGTGAACACGTTCCGCATATTGGCGGTGAACTTTTTGATGTTGGATACGTATATGTCCAAAGAATTTATCAGCTCTGTGACATCAGTGGTAAATTCATCAAAATCAATGGCTGGGATGGAATACCACCGATCGGTCAGAGTTAGGCTCTTTGGGAAGGAGCTTACAGTCTTACCCAAATCAGCCCACAGTTCCACCTTCAAACTCTGTGGAAGATCCTCTGTCCATGTCTTACCAGTAGGGTCATCATAAGACATGATTGTAGTCCCATTCCGTTTCCACTTCATGTACCCCCCATAAATATCAGCCACAAATGTGAATTGGCTTTGGTTAGCGTTTGGATACCTATTCCTGAAATCTTCAAGCAATCCCATCTTCTATCCAGGGTTTGGATAGAAGAATTGTCGGGTTTAACTCAATAAGAGAACTTATCGTATGTTATGGTTATGACCCTCCTTTTAATTCTTTGAGAATCTCTTCTCGGACTCTCTGTTTCACAACCATAGGATCGTCCCCCTTCATTGGACTTTTTTGAGCCTTGAGTCGGATCTCAGCCTTGAGCTTTTCAAATTTCTTAAGCTCCTCGATTATCAAGGAGAACTCCTCATCAGAGATCTTATTATCACGAAGCGCCTTCGATATGAGGTCCTCTAGTGTATTCATTTTGGCTTTGGCCAGGGTAACGGTACTTTGGTGCTTGACTGCTTTCCTGGATAAGCTTTTGGAGATCTGTTCACACGCTATGGATGTGCAAACAAGTATTCCACTTGCCACTCCTTGGCATTCTCCGTATCATTTAGAAAGATCTCATGGATACTGCGCAATGAATATGTACCGGGCTCGATTATTATGAATGGTCGATTATCATCCTTGATTAAACCCTGGCGGTCTTTGAAATTTACCAATCGTTTGGGTATCCTGCAATCCAGGAGTTGTATCTCCCGAACCTTATCCAGGGGAGGATCCAAATACACCCTCGTTTCAGACTCGTACATTGTAACGCTCAACATTTTGGATTATCCCTTGGTCCTCTTTAAATTTTTATACTCAGCCTCTGAGAGGAATCGAGCCTTGGTTATCCCACAGCTGGCACATTTGCACTTCATCATATACGCGCCCTTACAGGTTTTGGTGTATGTTTCACTACCAGGCACGCATTCAGTCTCCTTTCTCTCTTTGACGCAATAACTCCACATTTACATTCAACGATGCTTCTTCTTTAATTGCTCCACAAAATACACGACAACCGCGACGATCAATAGCCAAGCGTTCTTCCCCAGGAATGAAACGACCTCTCCGGCAGTCTGGAACAGAAAGCTCACGATCGCGCCCACCATTCCAGGCAATATCTCACCCAGCTTCTTACCGATAGTCTTCAGCCCATCTCCAAGGCCTTTCCCCAATTTCGAGAGCCCTTTGGAGAAATTAGACACGATAACGCTAATGACCACACTAACGGCACTCGCAACGGCAAATGCTGTGAATCCATATTTCTTGAAGATGGCTTTCACCCGCTCTCGCAATGACATTCGTTCCTGGATTTGCTCATTCTCCTCTTCCAGGCTACCTATCTTTCTCTCCTGTTCACCAATTTCTCTTTCGAGATCCTCTATTTGTCTTTCTTCCTCTGGTGTTCTCAGCGGCTTGTCTCGATGGAATCTCAGCCTCTCCTTAAGTTTGGTGAGGGCCCCCTTTTTCTCCGCTATCTGACCATCGTTGGCCTCCACAATCTTTTCCGCGCTTGGCCCTAGACTGTCCTTTATGGTTTTGGGTAATTTATCGTTCAATTCACTACCCCTGAACAAGTAATGTTTTTTGGGGTTGTTTTCTCTGATTAATTTCAAGAACACTTTACCATATTCATCCGTATCGGCCATGAATTTGGAAGTATCGGCTTTGGGGAACCTGCGTTTAATTTGATCCAAAGCATAATCTCGATCACCCTCTCTTCGTATCAACTGCCTGTTTTCATCGGTATCATCGATGAATGATGTTTTCTCTTCCATATCAGGGTCAACACGAGTGGTGGATGTCTTTGTGGCTATTGGACTAAGATAAAGCGTATCATTCCCCTCTTCCTCAGCACCACCAGTGGCACCTGGTTCATTTAATTTAGTCGGATCGAGCTCAGGATCAACTTCCATATTTGAAGTCCAATATGGAAGTTTCTAAGTTATTTTATCACAGCCGGCTTCTCATGATATCAAGGGCTAAAATCCCCCCGTATAAATAGACTATCTTCCTCATTATTTTGTAATCATCCAGTTGGGGATCGGACGAAGACTCAATGAGGGTCTTTATTATATAAATCTCACCAATTAAGGCCGTTGTGTTGAGGACTATACTTCCGAGAATGATCGCTAAACTTTCCATCAGTTATTTGGTAGTATCTTCTGATCCTCTAAGTAAGTTTTGATCACAACCACTTGCTCGTGATATATCCCAAGGCTAACATCCCATCGGAGACATAAGCCATCTCACCCATTCTTTGGTCTCCGTTTGGTCGGTAATAGTCAGAGAACTTGGGAGGATTGGCTTGGCTGTACAATTTCAGCGCTTCATCCGTCTTTGATATGTTCTCAGAGGCCTGGTTCGCGTCACCCTTCCTCTTATTCATAAAGTCAATATAAGCCAGCCTCTTTTCCTGGTACTCAGCATAATCTTTCTGGTATTTCTCCATTGCTTTGTCATGCCTCTCCCTTTCGAGTTGGAGATCAGTGGATGATGACCCACTGAGGGCCTTTGCTATATAATTCCCACCAATGAAGGCCGTTACATTGAGTAATGCCCCACCAAGCATGATCGCTATACTCGCCATCAGTTACTGGGTAGTATCTTCTGGTCCTCTAAGTAAGTTTTGAGATACATGCTTGCCACTAAAACAGCGACCCATTTACCATAATTCATGATACTTGACGATGGATCGCCAACGAACGATTCTCTCAGGGCCTTTTTACCCACATAACCCACAGCGGCGGCGAGCCCCACGAGTACTGCAGAATCGGTAACAGTCTTTACGAGCTTGTTCTCAGCCATTTTATGGACTACATCCACCCATCTTTTAAATTATTTTCTTGGGCAGCCACCCTCATGGTCTCATCAATGTTTTTGACGGGAGGTGGATTGAAGGTGGGAGCTGGTACACGTAAGTCAGCTATCTTACTCTTATAACTCGTGAATAAGGCATAGGGGGCGAATCCAATGGACCCGAGTGTTAACACATTCTGGAAGGATAAACTAGGTATCCAGGCATTAACATCCATAGAAGCGCCCTCATCCTTCACCTCCTCTTGGCGGGCCTTAGCCTCTCTCTCCTCCTCTCGTTTCATAGCTTCCCTAGCCTTCTTATTGTCAGCTGATAACTTCTTTCCAGCTTTCACTCTATTAGGGTCCTTAATTTTGATTTTGTTAACGGGCTCCTTTGCGATTTGCTCAGTCTTTTCTTCAGACATGTTTATAGATAACCCTGAGTCTAATCTTTACATCTCCTAATAGGTGTTCTATTAGGAGTTTTTAACCGAAACTTACCTGACCCCACTAAGAAGAGTAGTGACTTATTTCTTTTCACGCTTAGCTGCTGAGGTGATGTCTGGGTTCAAGAACATCTCTGAATCCCCTGTCCCCGGTGCATAATCCTCTATGAAGAGGCATAATATCCCCGTCATGGATCTCCTGGAGACATTTATATTCTCGTTAATGACTCCATCATTGGGCCTGGAGACTGTGAAGGTCTTTTCCAAGATTATGTTCTCATACATGAACCCTCTCCCAATCCTGTATGAGGCTAATGCCTTACTCGCCAAATAATCACTCGTGATGGACGAATACTCCAGTGAAAATGTCGCCAAAGAGTGGTTGGAGAAGCAAGCCTTGTGGCAAATATATCTCCCAGCCCCTAAGTATATACCCAGACCACATTGGGGTGTGGATAAGACCAATCAGATTCATCAGGCGGACTTGATGTTTCTTCCTCACGATACAGTGAGAAGAAAGACATATCGCTACGCGCTAGTCGTGATTGATATTGCTTCCAGGTACAAGGATGCTGAAGCACTGACTTCGAAGGACAGTGGGGAAGTCGCCAATGCCTTCAAGAGGATTTATGCTCGTAAATTGAAATGGCCGCGGACATTAATGGTGGATCCGGGTACAGAATTCAAAGGTGATGTGACAATTTTGATGAATAAGCACCAGGTAACTATCCAACGGAGTGAAGCCGGGAATCATCGAGCTCAGTCTTTTGTTGAGAGAGCCAATCGGACTATTAGCGAGAAATTATTCAGTCATCAATACGCTCAGGAAATGGTGAGTGGTGGCCGATTCAGAGTTTGGGTGAAAAGATTGCCCGCTATCATGAAGGCTCTGAATAGCGAGCCGACCCGTATCACTGGTAAAGAGCCTGAGGAAGCTTTGAAAATGGAGAGGATTGATATTAAGCCTACAGAGTATAAGCGGTCTGTGGGATTGGATGAGAAAAGGTTGCCTCCAGACGTTGAAGTCAGGTATTTGTATGCTCCTGGTGAGGATGAAGGTGGAGATAAACGAAGGGCTACGGATCCTATATGGAGCTTTGAAGTTTATGATATATCCAGAACTGTGGTTTCCCCGGGTCAACCAGTTTTGTACTATTTGGATGGAGGACCAAGACGAGGATTCGTTCGCGAGGAGCTTCAGTTTGTACCTGAGGATACTGAATTACCACCTGATAGAGTTCTGAAGTAACATTGAGACGTCCACCATTTCACGAATTGTATTGTTTAATGCAAGCTCCGAAATTTTAGATTTATTGGCAAAGACACGCTTTGTCATACCTATTTGGTTTTTATACTCCTGGTTCAGACATAATTGAAAGAATACAATACTCACTGCAATTGTATGGGGATTACTACGCTCACGAATCTTTGATGTCGCGTCAAAGTACTTAGCAATGGACAAAATACGTCTGTGATGAGACTCATCAACCCCAGTAAGTCTCATTATCCAGGGAATAAGTTTCTCTGGTGTAGTGTATTTGGTTCGCGCCTCTGGGAATGTTTTCAAGTACATAGTTAAACCATTTGACATGGTTTTTTGCCTGAGTCTAAACAAACCTCTAATGTAGTCCGCCGTACGATATTCGCCAAATTCTTGGTATGTGTAAAACAAGCATGAAGCCACCACAGAATCACGAATCTGCCTACGAAGAACTTTATCACCCTCAGACTGTAGAATCTTTTGATACTTGGCTTCTATGATATCCATCATCATAGGAGACACATTCAATTTATGTTTCTCGAATACAGTACGAACTCCCTTTGGTGATGGGGATCTTCGCATATCACACCTAACAGCTGAACCGTTGTACGTACCCCCATTCTTGTTGAGAGTGGTCCATCGATTCGAGTTGAGTTTTACAGAGACTACAAAGAACAGTCCCTGAGTTATCCTTATACACACTATCATGCTGACAACCTTGTTCATATTCCACATCGGCTTTCTTAAACAAAGACTGAAAAGATTCGACAAGGCTGAAATAAGGTTCCTCTGAGTCGTAATAATCCATACCAGCTTTGTCTAGTTAGATATATGTATTAATAAATCTTTAAATTTTCCCTGAAGATAGCGTTCTGAAGTGACCATGCGCGAAAGTATGTACACCCCATCCTCCATTATCACCCGTTTATCGTCCTCGCGTGATAATGCAATTTTATTGATGGTTTCCGTATACATATTGTGCTTATGGCTTCTGATGGTATTCATCTTCCTTCTCTGTGGTTGACCATTGAAAAGGCAAGTCTTGTAATCCTCAAAACTTATACTATTACTCACAACTGCCTTATTCACACCCTTACACTTCTTCACTTCACTTTGGTTATCCGTTTTGAAGGCGTAGAGTTTGGCTCGGAGACCGACAAATTCCGTGATTTGTTCACCCCCCGCTTCATCCTTGAACATACCTCCAACTTTCTTGTTCACTCCCACCTCAATCCCCGATGAATGATCTTTGGGATACTTGCTTGTATCAAACTTGTCTCTCACATCTGGACTGATGTCCTTGTAAAAGTCCTCGGTTTGTATTTCATACGCAAGAGAGTCCGTGTCTGTGAATAACAACTTGGCTTTCTCTCCATACTTGGGCTTTATGTAGTTGTAGTGGAAATTGACATTGTCGTCTTGCTCAGGTCCAGAACGGATAAGCCCAAGTAAATGGGTTTATCGAAGACAAGTTTCGTTTTCTTCATGTGAAACGCGGTCAGGTTCTCGCAAAAGATGTTCCTGTGGTGGAAGTTCGGCTTCACAATTAATTTGCGTGCTTGCGTCTCATTCGTGACCAACTGAATGTCCACTCTCTTCCTGATGTTCTCCATAGTTTTCCCGAATACGCAGTTGTTCATTAGTTTGAAGAAATCCTTCTCAAAGTCATTCTCCGCTTTGGCTCTAAGACTGGTGTTCAAGTCGATGTAAGGCTTTAGCCACGCCGACTCTTCGAATGTGATCCCTCTGTGTACTTTGGTCAGATTCAGTCCTAGAGATAGGTACTGTTTTAGTACTTCGTGGTGGAGTATGTACTTTGTTTTATCACTAAGGTTCGGGATTAACTTGTCGACTCCGTTTGCGTCAAGTCTCTCTGGGGCTAAGGGATAATCATTGTGCAAGTCGTGCAATTGGTGGGGATATTCCAAATCCACTACCAATATGCATGGATGGTCCCTCCAGTTTAATAAGTCTTGATCATCCATCCATTCAAAACCATGAGTTGGTAGGGCTTTGGTCATTGCGTGGCCATACAACCCGTTCGCGTCCAAATATGTGATGTATTTTGTGGGTAAGGCTGGATCGTGCTCCTTCATGTACGGATTGTTGGCTTTCCCGTGCCTGGTGGAAATCATTGAGCTCCCGCCTCGGATGCCCTTTTCAATCATAATCAGCATATCTGGGTCTCTCAAGAGTTCCAATTCCACCTTGGTTATTTTCAATGTGGCATCCCATGCTAATCCAGGTGCAGTAAAGTACCATTCGGGGTCCAGCCCATAATTGGTCATACAAACAGATCTGAAGTTTTCAAAAACATCAGCTAATAGTAGTACGTCCGTTTTAAGGTATAGGTCGTGATAGTCCCTGAAGGTTTCCATCCCAAAGGTTTCCCACACGGCTTCAGCATGTTGATAATCCTCTTCCGATATATCAACATCATAAAGCCTCAAGTAGAATTCCTCCTTGGGCGGGAGATGAGCCACTTGTAGCTTACCAAAGCCGTCGAACCAATCGTACGGGAATACACCCTTCCTAGTCAATAAGTCGAGCTTTTCTCCTTCGTATGACCTCTCCAAATTTTCCAGGGACGCTCGTGGTAGATTATCCACCAAACTGGCGAGACCACTCGACATGAATCTAAAGCTGTCTATGAATCTAATGTAGCGTTTAGTCTCAATCGTCTTCCCCTCCTTGTTCTTAAAGGTATCGACTACAATCCCCTTTGTGAATGAGATATACTTCTCGTCATTAAGGGGTATACAATCTATCTTACCCTCCGATGTCCCAAGCTTCTTTATGAATAAATGGCTGTCGTACCCAGATAAGTTGTGAAATATAACTGGGAAAAACTTAGGGACCTTAAATTCTAGATTGCACTCCTTATGAGCCGCTCCTCTGTACCTGCCCGTAAGATGACAGTGGTCGCGCACCTTGTCCTCCCCTAATTCACCCTCGCAAATATGGCAATGAGTCGCATTATTATATTTTCTGTGATCACTCATCCTCATTATAAGACTCTTTTCAAACTTGAATTGCTTATAAATCTCCTTAATGTCCGCCTCTAAGCTTTCCTGAAACATCTTGAGGATATCTTCCTCCGATGAGTTTGCTGTACGCATCACGAGCTTGGGTTCAAATGCCTCATCGTCAAAACATTTAATAAGATAACAGAACCCTGATGGCTTGTGCTTCTGATACTGATTTGTAAAGCTCTCCCTATCGTCCGGTGAACAAGTATCTATCTTCTCCGTGAAGCACTCAAAGTCTGCATAGACCACGAAGGGGACTTGCATCTTTCTGTTGCGATTTTTGAAAGTGATGAACTTTGGGCTCCAGTCCTCGTCCATGGGCATTTCTACTTTCACTGCTTCGTGGTTTAGGCAATATTCCATGTGTGTTTCTAATGATTTCTCTCAACGGAATGAGTTGAGACAATTCTCACAATAAAAACGAGTGCCGTGATGTTTATTATAATTAATAAGTCTTGACATGTTCTTAATAATCCAGCAGTAGTGATTTGTCTCGTCGTTTGATTTGAGAAGTAAGTTTATCTTTGGTACATTCAATCTATTACTACGCCTGATTAGGGTTGGCTCATTGTTCTCATAACCAAGGACATTGATCCCATAGGGGTTCTGCCTTTCGAACTTATCGATCTGGTTTGTACCAAGTGATGCCACTGGGAACTCTATTCATGACCAGTCAAATTTCTCAGAGTTCTCTCTCATCTCCTTATTCAGTCTTTCAGGATGATTCTCGCTGGGGAACACAGCAGACGTTACTGCCAATTTGAAGCACTCTTGATCTTCCTCGTTCTCAACATTTATGATTGCCTTCTTGGCAGCCAATTTGGGTGGTAGTGGAATATATGAAGTTCCAGAAAACGGTCGAAAAGGATTTATGTGGATACGAAAGTCTATCACATGGTCAAATACCCATTCAGAGCGCTCGTTCTTATATTTATGAACCACTTCAATTAAGCGAGCTGCGATTTCATCGAATATATGAAAGGTATTTGTTGTGGCTGTTATTGTCTCCACCAGTGAATGAAAGTGCCCGTCGCTCTGCTCGGTAATACGATTGGTCTTTTTATTCCTCCTTATGAAACTACATGATAAGATGCACTTTACCTTTAGTGGTTTCCTCTGTTTGCGGATGAGTGCATAAAATTCTGGTCTCACATTTTTCAGGAATGATGTGGGATCATAACCCTTCTTCCCCTTTATGATAAATGTCTTCAAAAAGCCTTTCAGAGCCGTTTCATGTTCTTTGGGAATGAAATGATCGACTTGCTTTTTGAAAATGTTAGTTACCTTTTTCTGGAGTTTTTTGAGTCTCTTACTCACAGTCCTCTTGGTTGAGTCTGGGATGTAAGATAAGATCCAATCCGTAAACTTCTTAATTTCATTCCTTGCCGAATCGACGGCTTTCCTGAGTGGGGCGCGAACAGACTTTGTTGTGGGTTTGGGAGGTTTGAAAATTGGGATATTAACCTCAGATGTTGATGAGTCAGTATTTCTGGAGCCTGACGTAGATCTCACAACATTAATAAGTTCTGTTTTACGCATCTTAGCATAACCTCGGGTACCAAGTTTCTTGGAGATGATTATTAGTACCCTCACCGGTAAATTCTCTGGCTGAACATCAGCTAATATTTCGAGGAGTTCATCCTTCCTGAATCTGGTGTATCTCTGCACTCCAGCGTTTTTAGCGATTGCTCTCAACTCTTTCACAGGCAAGTTCTCCATGATTCTCGCTTGTGAATATTACTCACAGCTTTAAGGCGTTTCGATGGCAGTGCGGGGCCGATTCCACTTTTTCAAAAAATTCGATTCAGAAAAAGTGAAATTCCCTAAAGTTAAAATTAGGATTTAGGAAAGTGAAATGAGGCACCTTAAAGTAGAATATTTGGGACTTGAATGTGAGAAATGACTTTTTCAGAATTTGTCCCAGAATGCCCCACTTTCAACTACTTTGTTATTTCACAAGAGTAATACAGGTCTATCATATTTTTTAGCTAGAGGAGCGGAAATTAAACCTTTGTACATGTAATTAGTTTTATTATGTGTCTGGTTCCTCCAGCGGACAAGATGAGGCGAATCCTGGGTTGCGATTGGCTAGTTGAGCGGGCAAGATGGCCTATCTTGGCCGCTCGGTATTTCCCGCGTTGTCCAGCGAAACAAAACAAAGCAAAATGGCCATATAATAAATCCTTTATTGACCAAGCTTATGTAATTTCCGTTGCTGATATATCGTGCGCGCCTGTTTTGATCAAAAGAAATGGTGTTATCGCTCCCTCCTGCAAAGAAGTAAAATGCCTTCCGCTTTTACTTAACCCCGAATTCCTTGAAGAAAATTTAACCTCTTTCGCTCACGTTCTGTACAAAACTTGGAAAATGCCCATTTCACGTTGTTGTTTTGCAGAGGACGGCAAAGAAACTTAAAAGATGGTATTTTGCACGTGCAGATTCATTGTTTTTCTTATAAACTCTATTGTTTAATGGCGTACTAGCTGACGTCCCCGTCGTGGTTTTCTAAAACTGCATATAATGCTACAGGACGAAGACATGGTACAGCAGACGTAAAACAGTCGCGGCGCCATGAAAATGTCAGTTCGAAAGCTTCCTAATTTGCCTGAATGAATTGGTTGCTCTGGTTTGTGTTTCGTTATATTACATTCTATCTACAATCGAGCGGTTTTACGTTAGGCGCTCAGGGCCTATGACATGTGTTTTACTTCCTTACCTCCTACGAATCCAGCGTCTGGTGCAACTTTGGACACAAACTCAAACGGCGTATTCACTACCACAATCGTCAGACTGGCAACGGCCAAATTCAGGATGAACAAATTGGTGGGAGTGCGCATTCGACGATTTTTCTTAATAATGACGATGATTGACAAGTAGCCAATCAAAGAAAAGACAATGATAGTTACAAAGGCAACGACCTGGATCCACGTCTCTGCTGGAGTTGGCGCACGGTATAATCCTGGGCAAAGTGTAATCGGCTTTCTGATGACTTTACTGTTGAACGCTGTTGTGTTATTGGTCGCCATATTCACTGGTTAAGTTGTTGCCTTTTTCGTCTGTTACCAAAAGTCATAATCGATGGCAAATCAAGAAAATAGTTTTAGATCGATAGATTTTCAATACATCGCAAAGAAAACTGCTTTAATCATTCGTTCTTGTGGTCTGTAAGAGAAACACAAAGGACTTTCAATTTAGCCACGTACATTCCACGCCCCGGTTATCCATAAGAAGAGCAAAAGAACCGTGAAAATTAAAGAAAATTTGAAAGTATAAACACTCACAGAACAGTACCGCAGAGTAACTTTTCAAAAAAAAATTGCTAACTTTAAATTCCCCTTCTAATCTTTAAGATTTGGCTAAACGATAGATAGCCGGTTGGAGGTTCCACAAGACTGAAGTAGTCTCTCCACCAACGTGTTCATTTTAAGTGTGTTTGTGTTTTACAGTTTTGCTTTATAGAACGGTGAGTGATGTTTGCATGTCAAATTAAGTCACTAAAACTGAAGACAAAATAAAGTGTCTTCTGCACTGAGATAATTAACGAACTGAACTAACAGTTTGAAAGATATTCAGATTTTGTTGTTCTCAGCTAAAAGCTTGTAAACGCGCCTAATGTATCTAAATCTCTTTACTTTTCAATGTCTTAAGCTGAGGACTCTGGGAACAGAAAGTGCTGCAAAAGGCTTTTGCTGGAATGCAAAATTCTATGCAATGATGCTATCATTAAGCGTTCTGTTTTCCTTCATTATTTTCTCAAAGTTACGAATTGCACATGCTCTTAGTGCAATTGAGAGATCGTGACATTTCTTCTTTAATTGTGTGATCACCAGAGAACTTTTACTGATCACCTCCGCTGCGAAATAAGTTCGAAATAAGGGTAATTTTTTCTGAAGCTTCCTTTTATGACGATAATCGTGTCAGATGTGATAAGCATGTATTTTCTTAAAGGAGATCTTAATCTTTCGTCATATATACAAATCGTTTCTCCTTTTCCCTTTGCAAAGTATTTTAAAAAGTATTTCTAAGAAATACGTTTGTGCAGATGAAATGATGAAGTAATTAACTTGTACCGCGGGATTGCATCTTCCTGTTATCGTTAGTAACTAGAGGGAAAATTAATTGTAACATCCGCAAAAATTTGGTGCTTAATTTGAACGTCTCAATTAAATTAGCATTGTCAGTTTGGATATAATTTGTTTAGAAACATTAGGAGCATTACGCAAAAATTGGCCGAGTTTTCTTAAATATAACTTGACCTTTTGAAATGGAAATATTACAAATTCCTTTTGCTATTGACTAGTAAGATGAAAGCGAATTACCATATTTTAAAAGTTTCGCCAATTTCATCTCACCCAAAATTTCGCTTCCCTAAATCACGACCCATTTCACACACCACTAAAAAACAACAAATTATGAGATAAATCAACATGGAATACGTACTCATTAGCTTTCTTTGCTTTTGCAGACAGACAGGAGAACTTTAACAAATACTCCATCATTAAAACATTTTTGATGGATCCACGGCAAAATCATCATAAAACATATGTCCTGAAGGCCATGATCTACTATCTCTGATGGAGATGCTAAAGATGCGATGTCATTCGCAGAATCAAAACAATTTTAACCAAACGTGATTCAGCCTCGAAGAAAAAAAAATGGACTTGAATGGGATTTTAGCCAGTGATATCGCTGAAAACAGTGCTATTCTCTAACAGTTGAGCTATAACCCTCAACGCTGGGAGCAAGCACGGTGGCAGGTTCATATATGCCCTCGTTAGGAATGATATCTAAAATTTTTACTTTTCGGTGGCGCTTTTCAGATCCTATTTTTTCTTCAAATTTTCTTTACCATAATATTCGCGTCGCCTGAAAGATCATCATTATTGAAGGTTAAATAATGGCAGCTGAAGAACCATATCACGCAGTACGATAAAAGTGTTTACAAGTTTGTGTCAATTTTCCAAAACTGCCAAAATGCTTTTTCTAAAATCATACCATCGACAGAAAGAGTGAGCCAGCTTTCTATTCTCAGAACAGAAAGAATAAAGCTCTCGAATCTTTAACGAAACTCTTAAGGCTAGTCGGCAGTATTGACTACGTCGCCAGCGAGTTTGTTTGATTAGCACACAGAATAGTGGCTGGTAAGCTTTTGTATTGCCGTCTAAAATGATCGTTGCGGCCACTTCATTTTCGAGGTAAACAAGACAAGAACGCAGTAAAACAAAAGAGACATTTTAGGAAAATGATTTAGGTGTTTTCAGCATTAATGGTAGTTCATTGCGCTGATAATTCATCTCATGGAAAATACATATAAATCAGTAAAATGAAACATACACATAACTAAGTCCTGCAGAGGTGCTCAATTGCACAGGTTGTTATTCACCGTATATTGGCAATATTAAAGGACTACTATTCCTGTCTAAACTGCAGTGAATTTCAAGATCTTGCAAACTCCTTTAACGAAGTTTGAAAAATCACTACATGAAGACCCAAAATATTTTATACTCATGTGAAGTGGAGAATGGTCAAATAAGTCGTTTAAAAAGTACAGTGACCAGAACTCAAAAAAGCAAGTAAAAGAAAGAAAAGTTGGTCTTTGGTTGCGAGCAGTCCATCAGAGCTAATGCTGCTTGCAGTCATTCAAAACAATTACAGCGATCATCGTTTTGAAAAAAAGTAGTTTCAATGACAACGTTGATCATTTTTTGTGATATTCATATAAAAAATACAAGAACCATTGATTTAAACCACAAGGAAAGAAAATGTGCGGCAATGTAATTTATAGAGCAAAGAAAACTGAGTCCACTGAGTTTTTTTGAAGTCATTGCATAGGTATTAAATAGAAACTATTTTCTCGAGTAATTTTGGAACTTACCCACTGTAGTTGCTAGTGAGATTACACCTACGTCGTGTCCTTTTTCGACTCGAGCGGGCTGTGTCTCACCATGCAGTTAAATAGTTGCCTCAAAACCCTTGGGGATTGAAAGCTTTCTAGTTAGATTTATTCAGTAGTATCGCGCAAAGAAGCAACGACCTATTTGGTTCAGAGACATGGTGTTTTATCCTGTTCCCTGCAAGTAGCTGCTTTTTTGAATTACAAGACCTCTTTCATGTCGTGGATCATATTTTATTTACTCAAATGATATGTATGACCTGTCACTTTTAAAACAAAAGCGCAGATGAGTTATTCTCACGCAAAATACAAAACAGTAATTTGACTCGTTCAGCGGGGTAGAAACTTATTATCTTTGCGCGCAGCATGTTGAAGCAAAAACATCCATTACGATGGAGACACGAACCATTCTAGAGCTATAATGAATATGCGTTGTTCAGATGTGTTTGCATTGACTTAAAGTTAGGCGGAAATAGCATACGGAGGTATGATTCTCAACAAAACGAGTGAGCTAAAACATTGATAAAAATAAAACAAAAACTTTTTGCGACCTTATTCTCCTTTTTAGACGGCGATAATATGTTACATACACCCTAACAAAGTACTATGGGTACTTGCAACATCATCTTAAAATACGAAATGATTATGTAACAGATTTTGACTTCTGACTTGGAACTTCAGTACAATATTTTGTTTGGGAATTTTAACAGCTGCAAAAGGCAGTCTGCTTACGCTAGTTTCTTAATTGCTTTACCTCCTCAGAGTTCTTTAAGCTATTTAGACTTTAACGCCGAAGCAACAGGGAGAAAAAAAAGAAAGAAAAACGACTCAATACTGGGCATTTTTTTTAATGGAAACTCTAGGATTAATTTTGGAACCTTTCACGCCTCTATTGACATTATAGCAACTTGTCCCACAGGAATATAAAGTTCACTGGTTATTACTGTTCTGGTCACGCAAAGGACTACTATGTAAGCGGGTTTATACACACATTTTTAGGTTATTTTCAAATTTGACTGAAAATCTCTGTCCTTTTTTAGCTTAAGGCTCATAAGTACGTTTTAGGTTTGGGAGGTCTCCAAGTCTCTGTAAAGCTTATAAGTACGTTTTAGGTTTGGGAGTCTACTCAAAGTTTATACGCGCGTTTTTAGGTTATTTTCAAATTTGACTAAAAATCTTGTCTTTTTGGGTTTAGGTTCATAAGCACGTTTTTACTTTGGGAGTTTCTGCAAAATTCATAAACACGTTTTAGGTTTGGGAGGGTCTCTCCGCGAAAAAATTTGAAAATAATTACGGTTTAAAAGAAAAATCATTGAAATACAATACTAAATGGAACAAAAATTACAAAGTTTGAATATTCTGCAACTAAAATTTATTGCAAGGAAGTTGGAAATTAAGGGTCGGCATAAAATGACTAAAGCTGCTTTAATTAATGAGTTGAAAAAATTTCCAGATGAGGATGTTGATAAGTTATTTTTAAAAGCTATTTTAATGTATAATTATTATTATTATTGTGAACATAGAATTAAAAAATATTCTTGCAAAGTGTGCGGTGGATCACAAATATGCGTTCATGGGAAAAGAAAATCGTACTGTGTATTATGTGATGGTTCAGAAATATGTTTTCATAACAAGCAAAAAAGTTTTTGCAAAGAATGCGGTGGATCACAAATATGCGAACATAATAAACAAAAGTATCATTGTAAGGAATGTTGAAAATTATGTTATGTAACCTCTATTTTGGTTTCATAACAAAAATGATTTTAAAAGAAAAAAATATAAAATATAAAAATAAAACAATGGAACTCGAGTATTTCAACAATAAGAATCTTAATATTTGCGATTTTTTAGAGGAAATAAAAGAAGACCTATTAAAAAGTTTGGTGAAAAATAGGGGATATATAACTTGCGATTTTACAGAGGAAATTATTTTAAACCACCCAATAGATTTTTTTGTGGCATATTATAATAAAAATTATGATTTTACGCATCATATTAGTTTTGGAGGAAAAACAAATTTTGGAGTTGGTGGAATTAACACCAATAAATTCGCGGAAAAAATTTTAGAAGTAGCAAATGAAGATTTTTTTGAAAACGAATATGAATATGATATTGATCCATCTTATGGTATTGTTATTGTAAACGGAGAGGCAATTAATTATTTTTATGAAAATGATGTTTATCTTGCTTACCATGATGTGGAATGCAGAATTGAAGTATTTGATAAAAATTTTGTAATAAAAAAAATAAAAGTAAGTGTTAATTTAAATGAAGATAAGATTGCGAATAAAGAGTTATTTTTCAAACTATTATATGATGAATTAATGTCCGTAGCATGGCACCCATCTAGATATTTAGATTGGTGTATCGATTTTGAAGAGTTAAAGTTTTTGGAAGAAGAGGTATGGGGAGAGAAATAATTATGTTATATAACTAAAGTAATAGTTACATAACAAAAATTTATCTAAATCTTAAACTAAAAGTTATTGGCAATCCCCTTAAATCAAGTTTTTTCCATTCATTGTCTAAGATACTTAAATCGAAATGGTTTATGGGATTCTCATATTTTTGAACCGGAATTGACGGGTAATCCTTTGAGGGTATGTTTGCAAGTAGGTTTGACGGCATGAGTTTCACAAGTTCAGAATTTTTGGTGTTATTCATATATGACATCCTATTATCCACTATACTGCACATAAGTCTCAACGGCTCCTTAATCTGTATATTTATGGGGTATAATTTACCAGGATTTATAACTTCGGGCATGCCTAAACCAAAGGCCAACCCTCTCGTAAGTTTAACTTTGAAGTTCTTATTGGAATAAAGATAGTCAACAGTGTCTGTCTCAATGATTGTTATCTTTTCCCTATTAGTATCATTAAGAAAGATTGATTGAATAACACGCAAAGAATATGTACCAGGTTGTATTATTATTAGGGGTTGATTATTATCATTGAATATTGTCTGCCGGTCCTTGAAATTAATAAATCTTTTAGTTTGCATATTACAATCCAGGAGCTGTATCTCCCGAATATTTTTCAGCGGTGGATCTAAATAAATTCTGGTTTCTGAATCATATATTGTAATACTTAGCATTTTGTTTTGATTACACCATGTTCATCTTTAGATTTATATAATCAAAACATTATCGAAATAAAAACCAGGATAATAATGCTCCGCCAACCGCCAAAACAATAAGATTATTTTGGTGGGAAGATGTTTCTTCTATGTTACTAATTTCTTCTTCTTCATTTTTTGATTCAACTACTTTGTTTTGTTTAGGTTTTTCAGGTTGAGGATTGGTATTTAATAAAACCTTTGAGGTTCCTAAACTATGCCTTATTCCGACATTTTTTGTCTGCGCATTTATTGTATTATTTACCCCAAAAGTCATATCTTCTGTTACCCTTTTCAAATCATTATTATACCCAATAACGCTTTCCGTATTTATTATTAAATTGCTCGGCATTAGCCAAACACTAGGAGCTACAGCTAAATCAAGTCGGGATTTTGATTCTTGAACCGCCGTTTGATATCTTTGAATTGATTGGGATACATCATTTTCAATCACCGAACTTTCAAATAAAGTTATAAAGTTTTGTTGAGTTTCAAAACCACCACCTCCCTTACTAACAATTGAAGTTCTAGTATTAACTTGTGCGCCCAAAACGCAATAAACAAAAGCTTCAATCGATCTATTTATTCTTCCCAATCCCGCCTTTGTTAATCCATGACCCGATTCTGGTATAAACCAAGCATATTGAAAATCAACAAAATGATCATTTCGAAGCATTGAAACTAAATTCCCCATATTTTTTCTTCCCCCGTCATCGTAAAATTTATGATCGCGGCTCGGCCAAATATTAGCTTCTGTATCATAATTTCTTATGACCCTAACATTTTGAAAACCGCCACCCTTTCCTTGCGCAGCTTCACTTCCGGGAACCGCATCAGGGTCTGCATATCCTCCACCATAATCAATGAATATATCACCAGCTCCATGGTTTGTGCCTCCTTTGAATCTAAAATCCGCTAAAGTTTTGTTCCAGCCTTTATAATCTTGATCATTGCTTAACCCAAATTCCGCGCATAATCTATTATAAGCATTTTTGTCGTACGGATTATTTTTCAAAGAAAAAGTTTCTTCCCCAGGTAATGGAACATTTAATTCTTGGATTATTCTTCTTATGGTAAAGTAAATGTGAAATACGAAAAAACTTTTAATAACCTTTGGGTATCCAAAAATATCACTTAAACTTACTCCGCATCCAGAAGTTGCGCACCAAACCGCCATGTTTAATTGTTGCGGCCACTGTTTAATATTTGGTTTACCCAACCAAGCTCTAGTTTCTTTTCCACTGGTAAATCCCACAGTTTGATTTTTAAAAATATTCTTCATTGTCGCAGTGAAACTATCTTTTTCTGAAACATATATATTCAGATTGGTTAATAATTTTGTAACATCAAGAGCAAATTCGTCGAATTTAATTCCGGGTATTGGATATGGTTGTTTTGTAAATATTAAACTTTTGGGAAATGAACTTACCTTTACTTTATTTTCTAAACCCAAATCTTCCCGCAATAACTTTTTCAAATTATCGGAAAGATCATCAGTCCATGTTTTTCCAGTGGGATCATCATCGGACATAACTGTTGTCCCATTAACTTTCCATTTAACATATCCACCATATAAATCATGCACATAACTGAATTTTGAAATATTTGCTTTTGGGTAGTGGTTAATGAAATCACTAAATAACATCTTATTCTTTGTTTTCAAATTTATCTGATCTTTAGATCTTTTAAGAATAAGATGTAAATGCAAAACAATTACAACCAACTTCTGTTTTCTCGTAAACAAATTTTAATGTCCTTTCCCTCCGGTAAGTTCTTTTAATAGATCTTCTCGAACTTTCTTCCTTATTATACTCATGTCGAAGTTTTTTTCCGAATCTTTTCTGAATTTCTGCCGAACCTCTTGTTTCAGTTTTTGAAATTTTTCCAATTCCGCTAAAATTATGGAAAATTCTTGATCGGATATAGAATTATCTTTCAAAGCTTTTGAAACTAAATCGTTAATGGTGTTTAATTTTGATTTTGCAATTGCAACGGTTTGTTCGTGTTTACTAACTTTGGAGGAAAGACTTTTTGAGGCTATTCCAAATCCAACCGATAATCCACCAAAAATTCCGCCAACAACACCCAAAGGAATACCAACAATAGCGCCAAACCCCGTGAGAGAAGTTCCAAGCCCGCTTGCTGATAGAATAACTGAAATAAATCCGCCAGAAACACTAATTTTTGCGCATATTCCTCTGGCTCTATTATATTTTTTTCTCACTTCTTCGTAATGTTTAATTTCCTTCTCGAGATTTTGCAATACTTCGCTCGATTTTTGTAATCTGAAATTAATTGCGCCATCTCCGCCCTGTGTTTGAAAATTATTATTTGGTAATTGAGGATAAATTCCATTGTATTCTCCCATATTGTATTTTACTGAACGACAAGATATCTTTAAATTG
Source organism: Ricordea florida (assembly GCA_949710005.1). Lineage (NCBI taxonomy): Eukaryota > Metazoa > Cnidaria > Anthozoa > Corallimorpharia > Ricordeidae > Ricordea > Ricordea florida. The sequence goes on from OX453280.1 coordinate 13,460,017, forward strand.
TTACTTTCTCTTCTTTTTTATACTTTCCACAAAATACAAAACTACAGCCATTATCAAAAGCCAAGCATTCTTCCCCAAAAATCCAATAACTTCTCCGGCAGTTTTGAAAAGAAAGCTAACTATTGCGCCAACCATTCCTGGTAATATTTCTCCAAGTTTTTTACCAATAGTTTTCAAACCATTTCCCACTCCTTTCCCCAAAGCAGATAAACCCTTTGAAAGATTAGAAACTATAACACCAATGACGACTCCCACCGCACTTAAAATAGCAAAGACCGTAAATCCATACTTTTTGAAGATGTACTTTATTCGCTCTCTTAATGGTAAATTTTTAAGTATTTCATCTTTTTTGCTCTCAATGTCCGACAATTGTTCGCCTATTTGCTCTTTCAATTTATCGTTCTCTGTTTTTAGACGATCCCTGCTCTTTTCTAGTTTTTGTAAATTTAACTTATCCTCCTTATATTTATCAATCTCCTCTTTGTACAATTTTACTTCCTCCAAAATTTTCTCCGCTTGTGTTTTTAATTCTATGTTCTGTTTTACGGTTTGGTCAAAAAGGGATTTATTCTCCGCCTGTTTTTCCTGTTGTTTCTCAATGAATAATCGAAGCTCTTTTTCTCTATTCACATATCCTTCAATCTCCTCCGTTCGTGTTGCCAAAAGCGCGTCTATTCCCTGCACTGCGGATTGTAATTCATTATGTTTTTCTTTCTCTTCATTTAAAATATTCAACATGGTTTCATAATCTGCGCCCAGTTCTTTTCTCATTCCTTTTGGTAAATCTTCGATCCTAAGATTACCATCTTTGTCAAGTATGATATGCGTTGCGGCGTTTGACCTATTACTTAATCTCCCGATTATACTACCATCTTCTCCAAATTCAACATTAAATGATGCATTCTTCGGATCGAATTCAGGAAAATAGCGTTTTAGATATTGGGCTGCTTCTACCCTTCTTTCATCTCTAAAACTATCCCGGCCCACATCTTCCGCAGTCTGATCCCATTGTGCCCCGTCTCTTGATTGGTTATAATCATCATAACCGTGATAATCTTGTTCAAGGGATATTGATGTATTTGCAGGTGGTTCAAATGTATTATCCCAATCCCAATTATTATCGTCATTATCTTTTGGAAAATCTTCCATTGGTATTTCTTCTTCCATGATTTTTTTTTTTACTCATCAGTAAGAAATCTTTAGATTACCTTGAGTCGGAAAATAAAAGAAAAATTGATTTAAAAGAAAAAAGGGATAAATAAAAAAAGAAATAAAATGCAGAACGAAACTACCGAATTAATAGAAGATATTAAGAATTATAATCCAAAAGAAAGTATGATTTTTTCTAAACCAATTTTGGGAGAAGTTCCAGGTAGCAAACCAAAAGTAGAATATAAGCGAATTAAAATTTATTCAAAAAATAAAGATGGCACTAAAGGAGAATTAGTTATTAAAACTGATCGCTTGTATTCATTCGGAGTTTCTGAAAATTTCTCAACTTATTCTTTTCCCGTATGTTTATGGAGAGGAAATAGACCTACCGATGAAGAAGAAGAATGGGTAGAAAAATTTAATGAAATAGTAGATTGTTGTATTGATCATATTTTAGAAAATAAAGAAGAAATTGATAGATTTGAGTTGAAAAGATCTGATCTCACCAGATCAAAGAGAGGTTTAAATCCTCTCTATTGGAAAATGGAAAAAATTGAAGATGGTAAAAACAAACCTTATATGCAAAGAGTTCCAGAAATGGGCCCAAGATTATATCTAAAATTAATTTCCAAAAAAGGAAAACTTGTTACAAAGTTTTATGATATTAGAAGTGAGGATTGTGATGGTGAAATAAATCCCCAAGATTTAATCAATAAGGGTTGTTACGCAGAGTGTTCAATCAAAATTGAATCAATATTTATTAGCTCCACACTTATTTCTTTGCAAGTAAAGCTTTACGATGCTCTCATAGAAACAAAACAAGAACTTAAAAGATTGGCTCCCCGCAGAAAATATAATCCTGAAGTAATTATTTCTGACGGAGAGTCTGCTTCTTCTCATATTGGTCTTGATGAAAGCGAAAGCGAAAGTGAAAGTGAAATTGAAAGAGGAGAAAGATATTGTAGAGATCATTCCCCTAAACCTTTCGAGGGATTTTGATACATAGTCGATGTACCATCGATAATACCTTATGTTATTTAACTTATTCTAATTTCTGAATTACAAGTTACATAACATTATAATATTTTACTTGCCGCATACCCCAAACCTAACATTCCAGCCCCGACATATACCATTTCTCCGGTCTTTTGATCGTCGCTTGGTTTGTAATAATCAGAGAATTTAGGTTTAGTCATTTGCCCGTACAATTCAAAAGCCTGATTTGTAGCCGAAATATTTTTTGATGCTTGATATTTTTCTTCTTTTTTCTTCATTTTCCAATCAAGCATTTTTTGTCTTTTTTCCTGATATGCTTCGTAATCTCTTTGATATTTTTCCATTGCTTTGTCGTGTCGTATTTTTTCTGCATCAACGCTGCGTCCAGATAAATATTTTGCAAGATAATTTCCTCCGGTAAATGCCGTCGCATTCAATATTGCCCCGCCAATCATCATCGCTATTGCTGCCATTTTTATTTTGGTAAAATCTTTTGTTCCTCTAAATATGATTTAAGATACATGCTTCCGGATAATACGGCAACCCATTTTGCGTAATTTGTAATACTCATGGACGGATCACTCAAAAAGGATTCTTTCATCATCTTTTTTGCTACATAGCCTACCCCCGCACTTAATCCGATAACCACAGCTGAATCAGTTACAGTTTTCACAAGTTTGTTTTCTGTCGACATAATTTTTTACTGTACCATTGAGAAACTTTTAAATAACTTTATTCCATTCCTAAAGATTTTGGGGTTGCAGAAAATGTTATCTTTTTTGGTTGCGGTAATTGAGGAACTTGCGATAAATCAGCTATCCTATTTGAATATTCAGTCCGAGCTTTTTCCTTATATCTCATAAAAAGATCAATTGCTGTAAACCCCAATCCGACAACGGATAAAACAGTAGTAAAAGATAACTCTGGAAGCCACGATTTTGCTTCACTATATGTATTTTCATTTGGCTCTTCTTCCTGTTTTATTTTTTCCTCTCGTTTCATCTCCCTGGCTAATGCTTCTTTTGCTTTTTTATTATATTCAGCTAATTTCTTGCCAGCTGCTACTTTTTTTGGATCTTTCTCCCTCTTTTTAGTTTCGTTATTTTCTGTTTTTGGTTCAGCAGTAATTTGCTCCTCTTCTGACATTGTTATTTGGATGCTACTGATAAGTTTTTAGATCTGTTTAATACACAGTATCAACACCTTCAGCAGATTGCTTAGTTTCCTGGTCAGTTGTGTTAGATTTTGCTGGTTCTTCTCTTGTAAATTGTTGATTTTTGTTGAATTTAACGTGTTTAGCAACCTGGAATACCCCGCTAGCAAGTGCTGTCAGTCTTCCTCCTTTTAATGCCAAGAGACCTACAAAGTTTTTTAATTCTCGATTAACCAAATTATCTTTCTTCAAATCATCGCAAAGAGCATCTATGTCATCTATCGGAACTAAATATGAAATTAGTTTGGAAACTAATTCTAGGGAAGAATCTACCAATCCTCCGTTAATTTTCTTACCCATTACCGATTGATAACGATTAAAATATTTTTCTACATCTTTTTCCGATAATTTTTTTACATCTCCCAGACTCATTTCAACCCCCAAATATTCTTTTGTGGTCCCGAGAACCGCTAGAATCGCAAGAGATTCTTGTTTGATTTCAAGTTCACCATCTTCAGATTTTTCTTCCTGCGGTTGGATAATGTAATCTTCTACTTTTGCCATCTTTGTTAAATCACTTCCGGAATCTCTAAATAATAATTAAATGGGTACCGTAAACTCAAACATAACCTAGAATATTTTTCTGTTTTCAGGAGTTGAACAAACTTTTTCCCCAATTCATAATCCAAATCGCCGCCGTAATCTTCGAAAAACATTTTCATCCCTTTCTGCGACGGATTATGAAAAGTAACAACGCAAGCTACATTTTCGCGGAATGGTTTTGCTATGGATGTCAATTGCTGAGTGAGAACCCAAACTGATAATCCATGATGTCTTCCGGAGAATGCTAAATCTATAAACTTATTTGATCGCTTTTTCAGATCATTAGAAACGGCGCAATCATCCAAAATTATTAAAGTATTTGTTCCGGAGAATAAAGTTTGGCAATCATTCAGTAACTCATTAATCTCCTCTACGTTACTTGCATCCGGAGATAATACAAAAAAACGCACATCCTTTTTAGCAAAATTATGATAAGTTTTATTTTTTGAATAAGTCGGACAAATTAAAACAATATATTCAAAAACTTTCCGGAAAGGACCTCGGAGCTTTTCAATTAAGTACTTTGTTTTTCCGCAATTTGTCGGTCCAGTTATAATACAATGAAATGGTATTTTATCACGCAAATCTTCCATGATTTTTTGTATCATAACTAAATGTTTTTAAATTTAGGTTCTTCCCTTCGGTCAGTACTTAATTGATCTCAAACTTGAATTCATAATCTCCATCATTGCGTCAGCTACGACAAACATATGACAAGTTACGGTTCCAGATCCGCTTTGTTTCCTTTTAATTTCTATTTTTACACCATCGTGCGTATTATTTAGAGCAAGTCCGCCGCCATGAATACCATTATCTGGATGAGTTCTAGTATCAACCCAAAGAGCAAACTTATCCGCGTAAAATTCTTTTTCTTTCAAAGAAATTTGCAAACCATCATCCCGCTGGAATCTTTTCTTCACGGTTTCCCAAAGATCGGATGGAATCATTCCTCTAGAGTATATTCTATTTGGGACTCCATCTACATCAATTTCAACAGAAGAAATACCTGGATTATAAAAGCTTTCTGAATCCCTTGCTCCTGGAGCTTGTGGCATTAAAAACAAAAACAATATTCCAGTCATTGATCTTCTCGGCAAATTAATATGCTGATTAATAACGCCATCGCCGCCAATGGAAAATGTAAAAGTTTTGTGCAAAGTAACATTTTCATAAAAAAATCCTTTGCCGACTTGATAAGCGGCCTGAGCCTCGCGGGCTAAGTATTCGCTAGAAATTGAAGAATATTCTAACTCTAAGTTTTTGATTGAATATGATGGTGCTTTAGTTGTGTCAGAATAAATAAGAATATTAGCGATTGGGGCAAGTGTAATCTCAAATATAAGATGATTTTCCAGCGCTTTCGGATAAAAAACACCGTGATCGTTTAGAATAGGATGATTTATTGGTATTCTGTACTTTGTGCCGTGAACATTAGCTAAGACAACTTCTTTTGTATCTTGGGTTTTCATATCTCCAGCCTTTGTTCTAATTTTTCTGATATTTAACGAAGAAATACCTTGTTTTAATCTATCTTCTCGCTCTTCTTCGGTTAAGAATAAATCATGATATGTTTGAAATAAATCATATCCTTGAGTATCTTGCAATGTTTCCCCTCCAAAAAGAACTTTCAGTCTGGTTACAAGATTGCGACCCAAATTATTAACGACTGTATTATTAGCATGTCCCTCAACATCTAAATCAAATAGAAGAGATACACTTCCGGGCACAATCACTAAATTCTCGGCGAGTTTTGGAATATTTATGTATAATGTTTCTCCGGGGCTGGCTGTGGATGGATTTAGAGTAATTCGATTTAGGGTTGATTCTGCTTTCAAGCCAAAGGGTTCTTTTGGAATTCTGTTTGGGTTAATTTTTTCAGACGTCATTGTAAATTTATAAGATACTTTGGTTAACCTTTAAACCTGTGTTGCTCTATTTTCTAACTTGGAAATATGTTTTAATAACCCTTCTCTCGCCTCGGGAATTTTAATTAAAATATTAAAAATTTGTTCGCCATCTTCCATATATAGAATTTTTTTCCTAATAATTTTTTTCATAATGTTGATTTGGTATTCGGTAAATTTTATTTCTTCTTCCTCCTCAACCATTTCAATTTATAAGATACTTGTTTATTTTTAAATGATGACAAAAATATCGGCTACGCCGGCCCCGCTCTTCGAGCGGATATATTATTCGGCCGAAGGGTATTGGAAAGGATATTCTGCAATTCCTAAATTAGCTGAGAAGGCTAGAGTAAGTGAAAATGAGGCAAAACAATGGTTAGAGAAACAAGCAATATGGCAAATCTATCTACCCGCGCCTAAATATGTGCCTAGGCCGCACTGGACTGTGGATAAACCCAATCAAATTCACCAAGCAGATTTATTATTTTTGCCGCATGATAAAGTCGGAAGAAAAACATATAAATATGCGTTAGTCTTGGTTGATATCGCCTCGAGATATAAAGATGCTGAGCCATTAACCTCAAAAGAAAGTCGAGAGATATCAGAAGCTTTTAAGAAAATATATTCTAGAAGATTGAAATACCCAAAAGCATTAATGGTTGATCCTGGGAAAGAATTTATGGGAGAAGTTAGTAAACTCATGAATTACCATAATGTGAAGATACAAAGAAGTGAAGCTGGTAATCATAGAGCTCAAGCATTTGTGGAAAACGCAAATAAAATATTAGGAGAAAAATTATTTAGTCATCAATATGCGCAAGAAATGATCGGTGATGATCGATCAAGAGTATGGGTGAAAAGATTACCGGCTATTCTAAAAACTTTGAATAATAAGAAAAAGAGAATAACCGGTAAAGAGCCCGATGAGGCTATAAAAACGAAAGAGGTGAATATTGAAACTAAAAATTACAAACGCGCGGTGGGGCTTGACGAGGTTAGACTACCAACTGAAGTTAGGGTTAGATATTTATTATCTCCCGGTGAACTTGAAGGCGGAGAAAGAAGAAGAGCCACAGATCCTATTTGGAGCATAAAAGTTTATTATATTTCTGGAAGTAGAATTTCTCCTAATCAACCGGTTTTGTATTTTTTGGAAGACGGGCCAAGGCGCGGTTTTGTACGTGAAGAATTACAGGTTATTCCGGATGAAACAGAGTTACCCCCTAATTCTGTTTTAAAATAATGGTTTTGTGTGAATTCCATCCTCATAAACCCATCTTTTATCGTAATATGCGTTCAATCCTTTTTTAATTTGTGTATATGTCACAATTTGGTTATCATTGATTCTAAAACCTGTATTTTGTGACATATCAATTGACCCTTTCAAAGCTGACATGTATCTATCCCAGTTCATTTCGTTTTGTCTATGAATTGTACCTTTGCAACTATACTTTGCCTTTCCTTTCTCATCCTCCGCGTAATAACATTTTGAGGAAATAGCAATCATTCTAATACCGTCAAACTCTTTTTTGAACAAACCCGGAGTCTTGTCATGATATTTAGAAGTTGATAGGAATTTTTCTTTTCCGCCACTAAAGTATTCTTCTCTCATTTCGGGTTTTATAATATCATCCAAATTTTCTGCCGAGATTGCCATGTACATTGAATCTGTATCCATTTGAATCAGCTCAAAATCCTTTCTATCTAGATATTTATCCAAAAAATCGTAATAGAATTCCAGCATTCTTAATTTTGCCAATTGATAAACCGCTATTCCACATTGATAGGGTCTATCTATTTTTATTAATCTTTTCCGTTTTATTATTTCATATGTGTCATTTATTTCATTAAGATCCTCAAAGAAAGCAGATCTTAGGGCTTTTTCAACCTCTTCCTCATCCTGAGTATACCTTGTGATATTATGTTTTTCTTTATCTTCTATCATTTTCCCGTAGAAAGAATTTCCCCTAAGTTTATTCGTGTCGGCTAATTCTTTACACCCTTTGTACTTTGGTTTTAGTTTTTCAATCAGTACTTTGATATCTTTATTTTCTTCAATAACTTTAAATATATCGGGGAATTGGTTTAATTCTTTGGTAATTTTCACCACATCATCAATCTTGTTTTCATCAAAGGCTTTACTTAGTTTTTCCAATAAAACCTCAATATCTCCATCTCTTCTTGCGTCTGCCACCTCTTTTGGGAAAAATCCAAAGGGCCTTCCCGATTCATACTTTAAAATATTATGGATGGCGGTAATCTCCAAACCATGATTAAGATACCATTTTATCATAGGAGTATATAAAAATATCTTTTTTGCCTTGGTAACACCAAGCAATTTTTTATTGTCTTTGAGATGTTTTCTTCCTGTAGCTGTTTGATATTCTTTCATATTCTCTGGTACTAAATATTCAGGAACGGAGTCTACAATAAATAAAGGAGAGAACTCCTCAAACTTTTCTTTTAGGTGATCAGGGGTATGAATATCAACTTGGCAAAATCCGAAAAGATTTCCATCAAGAATATCTTCGCAAATCTTCTTAATAAATTTAGGATCCGATGGATTTTCAACCTCAATGCATTTTTCTTTTCCGCATGGCATTTCTTGTCCTGAACAGGATAGATATAAACCATTTGCGTCATACCCAACAATTCTCACACATTTTTTCGGAATTTTATATTTATGCGGGCGAATCTTTGTTTCTTCCTTTTCTGCATATCGTGTAAATATAATACTTGGGCCTCCAACCATACCCGTTTTCAATAACTTATAAATCTTGTTTTTGTCGCATATTTTACAATCTTTCTTTATTTTGTAGCATTTTTTGCAAAACTTGTCTTTGCAAAATTCACCGCAACTATGGGCACAATATTGCCCTGGGGCGTACAATTCTGGATCTCCTTTCTTCTTCATTTTTTGGTATTTATTTAGAACAGCCCTCATTGATACCCCCGGGATGGAAACGGCATCTTTTAATATATCAATTTCGTCTGGATAATATAATCGCCTTGTTTTTTCAAGGGCTTCCAGAAAGGGAATAACATCATTCAAATTATACTCTTTCAACCAATCTAACATTGTAACGCAGCCCCTCTTTTCGAATTCGAGTAAATATTCTTCATATTCTTCTTTGGAAATATTTTTCTTTTTCAAGGAAGAGTAAAAATCTTCATGTTTCACAGGCCCAACTAAGGAAAGCTTATCATAACCATCCAATTTTTCATAAGGTAGAACAAGTTTTTGGGCTTCGCAGTTGTTTGCTTTGCACCACTTATCAAAAGAAACCCCAGGCGCAAGGTAGGACATTATATCCAAGAATTTGAAATTCGGTGTTGTTAAAAACATATACCTATTCTGTTTCTTTGCAATAAAAATCTCCTTAGTTTTTTCGGTCATGTGTTTTATAAAATGTCTTTTAATCAAATTGATATCGTATTTTCCACTATTAAACCCCAAAACAGGTACTTGATTACACCATTCTTCATATTTTTGCAAGACATTTTTTTGCAAGGAATCTTGATCAGGAAGCGGATATTCTTCTTTAACCTTTTCGACAATAATTTTTCTTATTTCCTCCAATTTTTCTACGAATTCTTTTATGAGGAGATCAGGATTTTGATTGTAAAGAAAAACGGGTTTTTTTGTTAAATTATCGATTAGTGCGACACTAACTGGAATGTGAGTATGAGTGAAAGTTAAATCATCGGTAACCTTTTTATCTTCTTTTTGCAATAATCCCTCAAAATCGTAATCAATAAAATAAGGATATGGATTAAATTTCCTTTTGAACCATATATTGGGTAATTCAGGATTTTCACACTCCCAAACCGATACTACATTATAACCCAAGCTTTTTATCATATTCTCTCTTTCAATAGTTTCATTATATTTAATTTTGTCGTTTTCTGAACACGGGCACCCATGCCATTTACAACCATAAAACTCAAAAACAGTTTTTGTCTCGGGTTCGTATCCATCAAACAAAATCTCATTCCCCTCCTCATCCCTATAACACCTTTCGCCACCATGGCCACAAAGCGCATGATGAATATGTTTACCCATAATCTTAGATTGGTGTTCTATCCACCTACACGCTTTATAACTAAAATTTATTTTCCCCCCGTAAAAAACTTTGTCAGATTCATTCATGATGTATTTTATCTTTTCTCCCGTACATATTATTTTTGTCTTTCCTCCTGTGCATGTTTCATCGGAAAAATGCCTTTTTAAATCGTCGTGTCTGGTAAATTTTTGATTACATCCTTGACATACCCAATTTTTTGCAAGAGTATCTAGATCCTTGATGAAAAACCCATGATTCTTATAAAGACCTAAATTTAAAGTTGGTAAATTATCTATGAAATTATTCTTCCCAAACACCAATTTCCAAACTGAAAAATTCGATATATCTTTCTGCTCATAAACCCGGATATTTATGGAGAAAACTTTTGAAATTTTCTCAAAATCAACCAATTTTGTCGATCTAACTTCTTCTCTTTTTAGTTTTTTATTACCATAAAAAGTTCTAGCTAAATTTAGAGCTTTTTTCTCTACGCGAGCTTCAGGTCTGTCTTCACCAGCAATAATTTTCATAAGAATAGCTAAACACCTCCAGACACAGAGATTATCATCTTTATCATCTACGGAATAAATACATCTTTTCTTTCGTAATTCATCGGGTAATCTTCCACACCCAACTAAGGGTTGTCTAGTATTAATAACTTTTATTTGTACTTCTCTAAACTCAACTCCGCCCTCATTAACACCTGGTTTATTAATCTTCTTTTCTGGGGGTAAATATGCTCTCATCCAAGCATCTCCTTCCAAGCTCAATCTCTCACCCTCACACCTCTCTATATATTTTCTTATTTCTGAAATAGAAGTAAAAGTTCCTCCGCTTCTAAATGTGTGAGTGTGATAAGCTATCTCTCCATTTCCTCTTTGGATCAAAGCGGTAAAACAGAAAACAATTCTTGCCCCCATTTCTATTTGGGGTTCCAACTCATTATAAATTGTTTCTGTCAAATCATTATTTAGATCCCTCCTAATCCGAATAGTTCTTCCATTTCTTTCTTCGAAATTACGAATTGGCGGAACATCTTCATTTGGATTTATTTTTAGAACTATTGTTCTTTTCTTCTTTTCCTTCAATTCATCTCTCACACTATCAGAAAAAGTTTTACCTTTATTTTTTGGTTGAGATTTTTTACTATTAGTAAGTTTTATAATATTTGCTTTGATTAAATCCTCAAGCTTTTTATTTATTGGTTTGAGAATTGGAACATTAATTTCAGGTACCGGCTCATCAAGAATTGGTTTTTGCGGTTTTATAAAAGTTGGTGCAAGTCTCCTTTTTCTTAGTATTTTAGGTTTCAATTTGCTTTTCGTTGGTAATTTATAGGTTGAACCAGAAAATATTTTTTGAAATTGATCTGGATATTTTTTGAAAAAGAAATCGACTTCTGGATTTTTACGCAACTTTTTAATAACCTCATTTTTGGGTAAAAATCTATCCTTTTTCTTAATGATTTTTTCCAGCTCTTCAATTATTACTTTTCTATTTGTTCTGCCATTTTTTCCTGGCTTTTCTTCATAATTTTTATTTCGATCCATTTAGTATTGTATTTCAATGATTTTTCTTTTAAACCGTAATTATTTTCAAATTTTTTCGCGGAGAGACCCTCCCAAACCTAAAACGTGTTTATGAATTTTGCAGAAACTCCCAAAGTAAAAACGTGCTTATGAACCTAAACCCAAAAAGACAAGATTTTTAGTCAAATTTGAAAATAACCTAAAAACGCGCGTATAAACTTTGAGTAGACTCCCAAACCTAAAACGTACTTATAAGCTTTACAGAGACTTGGAGACCTCCCAAACCTAAAACGTACTTATGAGCCTTAAGCTAAAAAAGGACAGAGATTTTCAGTCAAATTTGAAAATAACCTAAAAATGTGTGTATAAACCCGCTTACATAGTAGTAAAGGTATTTGATACGTTTAGACTTAAAAGACTGGATTCAAGATCTAAAGTAATCAATGTTGAAACACAGCAAATGTATTTTCCAACTTTTCTTTTCAAAATTAAATCATTCTAAGTGGCTGCACGACACATGCGTGATTTCAGGATTGGATAAAGGGCGAACTACAAATGGTATTACGCGATTGTTTAGAAAAGTCTTTGACAAAACAATTCTAAAGTTCACTTAATTACAATTTTAGAAAAAGAGTATTTTTTTTGCTTAGACGCCCTGTCTGAGAGCAAATCATTATGATTCATAGGTGACTGTGGTAATAAAAAAATAATAATTCCATAGGTAAACGTGTCAAAACATGGTCGTGGTCGCACGCGTACGGTACTGCTATTTTGTAAATAGAATGAAAAAGTGGCAAACATACCAATGGTTCATGAGGTAATTCCCTTTACTGAGCGTGTACACGATTATATTTTACTCTGGAAGACCTTTTAAAAGTTTCTTATTGCATAGCCAGAAATTCCGAACCAAAGTGGGTGGTGCTTTTTTCTGTTACGCACCAGCACACATGATAACCTGTCAATAACGTTAGGGTGTGATTGGTCCATCTGTTAAAGGTAAACCAAAATGGCGTCGCGTAATAAAACTCAGAGAGGGTATTTATCCGAGCTAAAGGCTAATTCATCCACTGATGCCGACTTTGTTTTGCCAAAGAAAATACTTAAGTACACAAGATCTACTCATTGGGAAGTCGAAAGGCTCGTCGAAAGACGTGAAAGAAATGGAGCGGTAAATGTTTGGCTGTAGCGCATGATTTCTTTTTGCCGGAAAACCCCCCCCAAAAAACAATAATAATTCCAAAATTCCCTCCAAAAAAGCATTATCCACCGAGCCTCCAGCCTCGTAATCACACCATGTAGCTACCAGTCTTTTATCTGTCCTTGAGCTGATGGTATCAAAATGGCGATCGTTTTGGCACAGAATTTAGTACAATTACTGTTCGTGGATGCCTTCATATTTGCTGAAAGTAAGCTAAAAAAGCCGCAAGATTTTCGGGATGTACAAAGTATTTTTTGCCGTAAATGTGGAATACCATCTTCGAACGTAAATTATTTGATTGGGATGGATCGATTCCAGCAGACGATTTCAGCTGAGTCAAGATTTTGAAAGTGTCATTGACGAAGGTAGGCGCCATTTTAGTGTGTTGTAAAGAGCATTTATTCGGAATAAAATAACCAAGAAAACCGCAACAAGTGTTTGATTTACCAAAACAAAATAATTATGCAATGAAAGTACTGATGCATATTATTCGATCTAGCATTGGGATGGGGCTGTTGCATCCATTGTACGAATTTTATAAGCTGGTTTTATATGAATCCCATACTGGTTCTTCTCTTCTTCAGCAAGTTTAATATTCTAAGCGTTACGGTCTATTGCACACGCCCGGTTCGGAATTTCTGGCTATGGTTGACAATGGCGCAAAATTTCCCAATTTCCCAATTCTGATGACGTTATTGGTTGAATTTATATTTTGGAGGAAGCGTCACGAGCAAGGTATTTTATCAAGTCAAAAATAAAGAAGCAAACTTCAAGATCGATGAAAATGTTACGGGACAGATTTTAAAAGGACAACGACGGTCACAACTTCGTTGCAAGGTAGTTTATTCGACGAGGAAGTGTTTCCTCAAAGCTCACGATTTCGAGTCTTCAGTACTCACAATTTTCGTGTGTCCTCAATGCTCACAATATTCGAATTCCCAATGCTTACAAACCCACTCTATTTATGCTACCAGTTAAAAGTTAATTGGGTTTTCTAAAGATAAATCCCGGAACCTCAAAGGAATCATAAATTAAGTAGTGTATCTTTGTTCGTGCAAAATTTTGTAAAACTAAAGATATCAGAAAGACTAAACTCCGATGTCGGACTAAGATTCTGTCGAGACAGATTTTAGTTTAAGCTCGAAAAGAGAAGTAAAAGTTCAACTGAAAATAGATGAGTTGGCAACCAAAACGTAGAGGGTGTTAGAGCGCACGAGCGAACTTGGATTTTAATGAGCTTCGTGGATTAATCGTTATGCAAGTTTGGGGCCTAAGGTGCGAGTAAGCCCGAGCCTACAACAAAGCTGGAAACACCTATTAAAGGAATAATAAGTTCTTTCCCACAACATTAGGTAACTAAGAGACCCTATTTCATAATGCGGTAGATCGCTTCGGAATTATAAGAAACGTAAAACTTACGGTACGAAACTCGTTAACGATTGGAAAACTAAACTAACTTGAGCTAAGGTGGTTGGTGGCTTTGAACCGAGAATTCCCAAGATAACGAGGTTACCTTGGAAACCCTTGAGGACCACTTGAACATGCCAGTAGGCACAAAGGTGGCAACAACACGTGCCGAACACTAAAATTTATTCTGATAAATGTGACCCTACAATAATGAAATAACTAAAACTCCGTTGATAAAAATTTCAGTATAACCCCAAAAGTGAAAGTAAAGAAAGACAAATGGAAAGCTTCAAATGGTAACCAAGTGAATATACCTTTGAAACAGAAACAGAGGTAATAGGAAAAGGAACTGCAGGTGAAAATGCTAATTAGCTCTTTGTGTCCGTTAGTTACATCGTTTCGACCGTGGTCCTTTTGTCTTTCACCTCCGTAAGTTGCGAACAGATATATATTCATTGTTTCTTCGTATTCGTTTTGTCTTGCTTTAAAATTTTATATCTTTTTGAACTCCCAAGTATAATCCCGATAAAAATAGTTCGTAAAGGTAAGTACACTTGACTTGCTAGATATAACTATATCCTGATAAAAATAGTTCGTAAAGGTAAGTACACTTGACTTGCTACAAAAAAATCTTTTAATATGCCAACAACAGGCTACTGTGAGGATTTTTTGTACAATCAGACCAATGTGCGGTACAAAGTATCATCTGAACAGACTACATACGCACACAAAAAAAGACTGCAACAAGAAAATAAAAACAGACCAAATACAACGTCTGCTTAATTTTCTTTCCAGCTTATGGCAAATCTTACCTCTTAGTAACGAAGTAACGAACCAAGAAAAAGAGGAGCACAATTGAGACGTTTATTATAAAATACAGAGATGTAAGCCTGGTTCACACTTGTGAGGTAAGCACGAGCATAAGCGTAAGCAAAAGCACAAGGATGTTAACAATTAGCGACTTACGCATGCGCAATGCGATAATTGAATTCTTGCCCTCAATCCCTGGCCAAACTATCGAACAAAGTTGGATTCAACGTTCCAACCTTGCTCAATCCAACATTGTTTGATCGTTTGGTAACAGCCATGTTGGATGATTTTCATCCAACATTTTTTGGTCGATGGAGTGTTGGATAGAGCTTGCTTTTGTTCAAACATTTCGCCCAGCAATTCTGCTCGACGGAAAAATGTAGCAGCGTTTTTCCAACAACAGCTTTCTTCCATCGGTTTTCCAACAAAGTTGTGATCCCAAGAGAGTCACGTTCGCCCTGCTAGCCAATGAAGAACCGCCATCCTATTTTCAAGTCTAGGCTTCCCGCGCCATTTGCAAGACGGCAGATCTTAATTGAAGGTGACCTGGTGGTTGTTGATCATTTGAAAAAGAGCACCAAGAAAAATTGACTTTGGAAGGATTCAGAAGTTTAAACTTTGATTATTGAGTATGAAGCGAGGCCATGTCTGTGGGACATTTTTATCCCCCTTTATCATGATCGCAACAAGCGAAGGGAAGCTGTCGAGGAAATAGCAGAAGTGACAGGTATTCCAAAAAGACGTTAGTTCAAAGTGGAATGTATTAAGAGCCCAGTGAAGCAGGGCGGTGCAAGTGGAGTTGAAAATTAAGTCCGGGGGAGCAAAGAGGTGCAAGCAAAGAAAAGCACTGACAACCTTGTTAAAGAAAAAAGCAAATAGGGGGGCGTCTGAAGGAGGGACCGAGGTTGGTTGCTTGTTTCATCTAGCAATGTTGGATGATGTTGGATATTGTTTTGTCACTATCTCAACATTCACATCCAACAATGTTGGATCTTAAATCCAACTTTGTTCGATAGTTTGACCAAGGCTTTACAGAGAGGTCTTTTTCCTTCCACACTTCTTTTTTCTTTCGACTGCTTACTACTAGTCTTCATCAGGCGATGGGGTCGACTGATTCCGGCTCACCATTATGTAGCTGTGTCGTCTGCTCTGATTGGTGCGTTTCGATCCTGCTATTTTTCCCGTTTGCTGTGTTTTCCTCAGGGGTCCGCTGGATTTCCGCGTGTTTGTTGTTGTGTTTCTCGATTATCAGCATCCACGCTTCTGCAATTTCAATTCCGTTATCCCTGTTGATGTTATTAGGGTACAGTCTTACGTGAATTGCCTCTTTTACCTTCCTCGTGTACCAGTGGTTGTCACGTTCAATAAACGTAACTTCCTAGTGTCGTGTCGGACTTGAAGACGGCGCATATTTTTTGTTGTTGTAGGCTGCGATGGAGGGTCTCTGAGACTCCTTTGATGTATGGCAGCACCGCAGAAGACTTGAACTCTGTCGTGGTTACTTTTCTCAGTGCTGCGTCTTTGATTTTGGTCACTTTCTGCAAGCAAGAAGGAGGATAACCGTTAGCGATGAGAACTGTCGATAGATGTTTGTTCTCGTGTGCTGTTCCCGATGATTTAGTGATCATAGTTTGGCCTGGTCGTTTAGGCGCTTAACAATACCGCGCTTTACTGATTGTGAATGGTGTGAACTATACGCTAGGTACTGGTCGGTGTGCATGGGCTTCCTGCAGACGGTGATGCGGAGTCTGCCGTCTGGTTCCCTCGTCACTATGAATCAAGGAAAGCGATCTTGCTTCGGTTCTCAGTTCCCATGGTGAAGCGGATGGACGGGTGGCACTTTTGGTTGAGGTGATCCAGAAAATTGTTCACGTCCTTACGTTTTAAGATGGTGAAGGTGTCATCTGCATAGCGTTTCCAGATCCTTGGAATTAACCACATATGGTCAAACTTAAGGGCTGTTTAAATGAAATGTAAAGGAAACAAAGCGAGCCGTATTTGGAGAATTTCGAATTAAGAACATGGGGACCTGGGTTGCTCATTATGTCATTTAACAACAAAGTGAAGTCACATTCTTGTTTTAATGACGTCAGAGGTTAATCAACTACATGGTCCCAAAGTTCAATCAAAGTAGGACTATGGTGAACTCGTGGATACGTTTACAAAATAGATAAGTTAGATGAGAGAAAAAAGCAATAGTTTTAAAATTAACGAAGTGTTTTTTCATAGTTGTGATTGAACGAACTTTGAAGATAATTTTAATAATCTATAATCACAACATAAAAGTGACCAGGGAGCTGAGTAGCTTTTCGAAATAAACATACAGTGAGTACATGACGCCAATCATTTGACTACATAAGGCATCAGTTATAAGGCAGGTGGCGAGCATACACTTGTTAAAAAATTTGATAGCGTAACATAAAGGTACAGGATTAAATGGAGCCAAAACCAAATGTAGTTCTGGTATCCTGCTGTTCACTGTCTGTGTGTTTCTAACACATGTAACAGGGTCTTTCTGAATAAGGTCTGACTTGTGTTGCCATGACATTGTCAATTTTATCATCATTATAGTTTTTTGTTGTCTACATGTCTATTCAATGTTTTCAACAGAAATATCCACCTTGATTCTGCAGCTGATAATGAACAAAACCATGTAGCATTGCCAGCTGACGAATCATACCAAACAAGTCTTTCTTGCAAAAAAAAAAAGTGTGTTGGTGATGATCTTAAAACCCTTAAGACTCTCAATCCTTCATCAAGTTGAATTAGTTTATTTATATTATCATCTGATTTTAGGTCATCAGTGGTATATTTCTTCCCTTTGGTGTCACACTTTCTTGAAGAAATACTTTTTTAAATTTGTACAAGATGTTAGGTACTGACTGGCCAACTCTTCCATCTTATCCATTTGCATACTGCACTGTAATGCAAAGGTGTTGTTCTTTCTTTGTTATCAGCTCTGGTTTGTCAACGGTAAACTGTAGGAAATGATACGCATTCAGGTTCTTTATTCATAAATACCACTAAAGGTCTGCTTCCTTCACCTGGAGCAAAACTCAGCAATGATCTTTTCAAAATTTTCAGTGGCATCTGGTTCTTATAATAAAAGTATCTAAGGCACCTGAATGGCAGTCCTCGACTTCGCACTATCCATCATCAATATCATTTTTTTTAGAATCAGTAATAATAGCTTCAATTGCTCAGGTTTGTTGGCATGTTCTTCGTTAGATTCCTTGGAATAAGGTGCATCTTTGTTTAGTCCTGGAGTCAGTTAGAAACTCTTCCCAATCATTGTGTTCATTTATAACTGCGCTATTTACATATTATTCAGCCACTTCTCAACTTATCAGTATGTGCTCATTTCAAAAGAGTTTACTGGTTTCAACACTTTCTTGGTCTAACACTTTGAAACTTATAATGGTGCCTGTGACTTAATTTTCTTTTCAACTTGATAAGAATTGCTTATAATTAATTTATTAGTGTAGGTAGAGTGTAAACAGCTGAATTCACATCAGCTGGTACATTAACAACTTGCTATCATAAGAGATAATTCTCCACCTCTATTTAGGCATTCTGGTTTCACAGGAAATCACATTTTGGTAGCCTTAAAACAGACACACGTGTATTGGAGAACACTCGGAACAGATTAGTAATTTCCCATTGCTTACATGTAGGTTTGAATGGCAGGTTGGCCAAACCCATTCCATATTTTCTGTTATAGTTTTATCAGTTATGCATACAGCTATTAAATTTTTGGTGCAGTGACTTAGTGTATTTGTTGTCATCACACTTTGTAACTGATGATCTAATATACCACAGCTGATCACAGCAAGTCCATATATATTCAGGGTCGCACAGGGACGCAAGACTGAATCACACTTGCCATCATTAACACAGCACGACATCTGTGTTCTTATGCCTAGAACTTCTTGTTTCTACAATGTAAATATGATGTGTCACACAACAGTAAGCAAAACAGGTAAGCCTGTTTATTCCAAAATGTCTACTTCAACACAATCTAGTTCACTTCAAGGTAAATTCGGAAATCAATATTGTAAAGGCTTGTGGTGTATTGTATATAATATAACGCTTAATATATTTTCTACAGGACTTACTCTTTTTGAACCCTTGAATGACTTTCTTACATTGTAATCTTCATGGTTCTCCGTCACCGCAGGCGCCTCCATATTTACAAGTACGAAGTGTCTCAGTGTCTGACAGTCGGCCGAGGTTACAAGGAAACTCGGATTCCGTTTATTCCATAGGTACTGAGATTTACTCCTTACAAATCTGGGAGAGAAAAATAGTCTGAAAAACTAGAAGCAATTTGATTGGTCGGACCATTTTCTTCACTAGTGAAAAAATATGGTCCGACCAATCACAGGCCGGAGACGATTTTTTTTTCACTGGTTATAGAAGTGGGATCAATTTTGGCGCCATGAACTCGGCAAAAAGTGAGTAATAATGGCTTCTCCCTCAGCTTCTTCTTCTGAGCAATTCTAGGTTTGTAGATACAGCTTCAGTCGAGGACTTCATACAAGAACAAGAAAAGAAAAATAAGAAAGAGAAACCCGAACAGCACGTCGCTTGACTGAGAATTTTTGACGTTGAAAGGCGAATCAAGGTCCGTAGAAATTCCTTCAAACGAGTTCAATTCATTCTTCAGTGAATTTGTCAGTGAGAAAGAAAGAAAACAAAGATTATGAGCCAAGTTCGCTGCGTTCTCTCTTTGCAAGTTTTGAACGGTTATTTGAGAAAGAAAAACTTCGGATACAGCATCATGAAAGACGTCGCGTTTGAAAAAGCAAGAGCCGCATTAAAATCAAAACAAAAAGGTAATTTTACATTGTATTTCCCGTACACGAGACATTCCTGAGTCATTCACGAGTCGTTTTAAAACGTTTCTAACTGTCTTTGGTTCTTATACTTCTAGCGACATTTTCAGCAGGGTTTAAAGTAGAATTTTCCAGTTCGTGCAATGTTTGTATCATTTTAGAGAAGTAAATTTTAAACGCATTTTTAACTCGACCGTGATGTTGATTCGGTATGCTCCAAAATAAAGCCTGCTAAGTGCATCTTGCACCTTGTTGTGGTATCTTGATTTTTCTAGCCCAGCGTGATTCATGATCAGTTAGTAGTATTTGGTAAGGAGTAAATCTCAGTACCTAAAAAATAAACAAACTACTTCGTGGTTAGTTCGCCCATACCATTTTTCTTCACTCGTTGTGAAGAAAAGTAAACTCACTCGTTCGCTGCGCTCACTCGTTCGTTTTCGATTCTTCACAACTCGTGAAGAAAAATTGTCCGCGCTCACTAACCATGAAGTAATCTATGTCCGACAGTCGATAAATTTTTCAAAATTACAGCAAATGTATACAATTCTTTCCAACTTGATGAGTTGGTGGACGGGGGAGAAGGGATTTCCTGAGAGTTCCTTTTCAGGGTTTCATTCTTTTGTGCAACTTCTAACGACGAAGTGTCTCTATGTTGGGCAGTCAGAGGGCAGCCGGACAGAATTTTCAAAATACTCGGTGTCGGGCAGTCTGATTTTCTTCGCTTTCAGGGTAGATTATGCCAATTAGATTAAGGATTAGGGCTAGGAGACTAGGAATATGGATGTTTGTGTTAGGTAATCACTGATTAAAATCATAACACGAGAAAATTTCGACTGCCGGACACCGAGTATTTTGAAAATTCTGTCTGGCTGCCGGACATAGACACAGCGTCACAAGTAAACGTTGACACACTTCTTGACCGTTCCAATACTTCTCCAACTCCATTCCTGTTAGTGCTAACACTTAAATCAGTAGAAAAGTCCTCCGTGCGATGTTTCTTATCCTTGTTGGCTACAGAAGTTCTTCGGTTTCACATCATGAATTCGTCAATTTATTTCTGTTTTCAGTAGTCGTTTCGTTCAATAACAAGTGCTCATTTCGCTCATATAAGTTCTCATTCAAGTGCTCATTTCGCTCTACAAGTTCTCATCAAAGCTTAATACAATAGTAACAGATTTTCTCATCTTCAGATCACTTTCGAGCCAACTGAAATTCATATACTGCTTGTCATCTTGGGGGCGGTCGACGTCGGAGGAGCGAATGGTTATTTTCTCGTCACGTTTAGTGCCTGGCCGAGTCAAAGGCTCATGAAAGTCTCCAAGTTGGCCATTGTCCTAACTGGAGACATTCAAACTCCTTTTCATTTTAGTAAGACCACTAATCGTCCTGTTAAGCTACAAAATCACCACAAACTCTGGCACGATACACTTTCAGCGTGAACTTTTGATCAGTAGACTTCGGTGACGACAATTGTCGTCTTCATATCGGTGCTCCCGAGTTCTATCCGACTAATTACGAACAGTGTCTACACCGTAGTGAGTGAGTGAGTGAATGACAATTTGCATATCGGAGTCCCCACAAAAACTCGCAAATACGCTTCACGTATCCACGAGTTAAAAAACTACAATTTGTTCCAGTGTGCCATTGACTTTATTTCTTTTAAGTTTCATCCATCATATTTAACTGTAAATACCCCTAAAATTTGACTAAATCAGGTAATAACACAATTAAATTCCACGAATATCTTCTATCACTGTCACCAACTTTATAACTTATAGCTTCGTCCCCTTTCAATAGATTTTGACTGCGTTTTCACTGAAAATCTTCGTTTGATCGCACAACACGTCTGCGTTACTTCTAAAATACATTTCTTCATTCTATATTTTGGTGCCAAGTTTGGACGCCCTTTATGACGTCACATTGTCAATAATATTTGTCAAAACATAACCATTAGTCATAGAATTTCTCAAACAATCTTCCTCCCAAGTTTCATTTATTCGGATAATTCTGTGTCTCTCTATGAACTATATAGGAGGAAAACACACGTTTTCGACCATCATGTTATGCATGTGATACTTTCAGGCTAGTTCTCACTTGTGAAATAAGCCCGACACAAGCACAAGAAAAAGAAAAATGTTTCTTTTTTATTGTGCGACTACTTGTGCTTATTTCACCTCGGTGCACGCGGGCGTTTTCTTGTACGTATGCTTGCGCTTACGGTTGTGCTTATCTCACAACTGTGAACCAGGCTGTACGGCTTGCCCTCATTCAAACCACCTCCGTTTTATAGCACCCATATGCAAGCTGCTTGCACCCAAAGCTGCTCTGGGGTTAGGGACAGTTTGCCATCTTGATACCCACGGGTAAACAAGTAGAAAAGGCAAACCGCAGAAGACGTAACCCATACAAAATTAACAGGAAACATCAGCGTAATTGAAATTCAGGAAACGTGGACGCTTACAACCTAAAAAACAATTATCGCAACAAACATGCGACAAATCAGCCATCAGCTGAGGAAGCCAAAGGCAGTAAGGAACAATACCAGGAATAAAAAGCACCAATCAAAGCAGAGTGGCTCAGAGCGCCAAGCTTCATAACGGGGTACTAAAATCAGTCGACCCTATCGTTTTAGGACTGCGGCCAGCAGTAAGCGATCGAAACACCCCGATCAACGTCCAGTGGCACCATCGTGATCGTGTACATATGACAACGTTTATATCACCAAATGAAAGAGCACTTACCATCTTATACTCGTATCCATATACTTGCACTCGTAAGACGAGCCATTTGATTTTACCAGTCCAATAACGTTAACTCCCTGACTCGAATCAATCTCTGTTTTTCGTTCATTGCGTGACATTTGTACCTGGTCTGTTCTTTTACCAAGACGCTAAAATGGCGCAAAAGTAGAGAAAACGTGTTTCAAGGGTTGAAGGATACGAAGAAATACTAATCTGGGCTTTTTTTTCTTGTGTCGTCTTCATATCTAAATATTTGCGTCCACGAGTAAGAGTACAGAACCCTCACTTTCTTCAGAAAGCAACGGGTTTATCCAACGATCAGTGAAGCCATAAGGTCTACTGTCGCTGCGTCAATTGGTGGTCTCGCTGATAACCTTACCCAGGTAATCAAGGCTCCGGATGGGTGTCAACAACGTTTTTCAGAATAAAAGGTGCTACCGTCTGTGAAAAAGGTTCGTCGTGAAAATAATACCTACAAAAGAAAAGGAAACCAACAACAGCTTGGTCATGAGCTTGAGGACAAATTCGATAAGGCATCGAGTGCATTAAGAACAAAGTTATACGAGAAAGTGAAAGCCGGCGTAGAGGAAGGTACGGGTATCGTCTACAAGCGGATAAAAGCAATCAAGTTAGCCGATAAAAGCGAGTTTGGTTGGCAAACAGTAAATGAATACCTGTCGGACGAGCTTGCGTCGGACTCAGATGACGACAAAAAGATATTTGATGCGGCAAAGAATGAATCTCGCCGCGGGTGAGTAGACGTGAACTCAGGCTCGGAGGACTTGCGTGGACATCGAGTTGAGTTTGATTTTTCTTCTTTGTTTGCTGGAAATCGCGACGAGTTTAATCCTTAAAGCCTGGTTTTCACTACGACGCAAGCATAAGGATTAGCAGAAAACAAAGGAGAACACAAAGGAATGAAGTCAAGCGTATGACATAAGACATCAACAGAAGCATAAGAGATCGACATGACACCAATCATAAGCAAAGTAACGACAAACGAACAAACAAAGAAACGCACCGTCCTTTTGTCTTCATAATTCCCACAGGACACTTTTTTCTTTGTTGTTATTTGCTTCTGCTTGCGGCGTAGCGAAACCCAGGCTTTAGACACCGGCAGTGGTGTTAAAGGCTGTTTGAGAGCCGCTATTAATTTTTGAAAGTAGACCCTAAATGCTCCTGAGTTTGTTGCTGACATTATCACTCGTGGCTATAGAATACCATTCGCACAATATCCGACCTAATGTTTTTTTGTCTAACAATTGATCGGATTTTCAGCATCCTGAGTTTGTAACGTAGGCCATCTACGATCTTTTAGAGAACGATTGTATTGTCAAGCACCTGTTCCGCCATTGTGCGCTAACCCATTATCAGTAGCTAAAGGAAACAAGCCTCGTTTAGCCATCGATCTCAGACATGTAAACAACTTCCTTCGCCCGCCGTTTCAAGTACTAGAACAGGGGCTCGGATTCTTTACATGGGACCTCACGTCAGGATATCATCATATGGATATCTGCTTTGAGCACCAGTCTTATCTCGGTTTCTCTAGGCAGTTCAATGACGTGCCAAGATATTTTACTTCTGCAGTTTTGCTTTTAGGGCTAAGTAGCGGTTGCCACTTTCTAGTGTCCATTCCCGGAAAACTTGAAATTCTGAAAGAGATAGCGACTGCAAAAAAAGAGCTTCCGAAATTTTATCGTACGTGGGCTTTTTTACTTTAATTTTATATGCTGCTGATGCTTACGGTTAATTGATATTCAGTTCAGTTCTTTACCCTAAACGATAATGCGATGAATTGTAAAAACATAGCGTAATAAGTGTTAATAAGATATGATAATTTATAATACAGTCCCGATACTACGCGCGATATGATTGGTCCAAACAGCGTCCTTTATCAGAGTATAAAGGACGGTGCTCGCGTCATCCCCCAGCTTTGCGCAGTGAAAAAAGTGGCGGAATTTTTCAAAGAGTTTATTAGCTTTTCGTAAAATATTCTGAACGAGCTCGAACAAAGCATCCTTTACACTTACAAGAATGCGAAGATGAGGAGCTCTAGGAAAATGTAGATATAGAGACCGAGTTAAACAACTAAGTCAGCACTTGTAAAAATGGGGAGTTAAATTAAGAAAAACAGGACTACGACATCAACCAGGAAACCATCAAACAATGGCGTTTTTTTAATGAAACAATAAAATTGCCGAGCAAAATACAGTTCGGTTGGTTTCAGTGCCAAGCTATGCAAAACAACAACGTGAAGTGACCAATTTACAAGTCTTCTCCGCTAAAGACGTGAATGTTGACAGCAAAAATTCGAAATGGACTGCAAACGGACTAAGTGGAAAATTCTACAGTTTCAAATAAAAATGAAAACGATATGAAACTTGCCTACCGTCAACAGTACAAGAGGAAGACAAATCCACTTTTGTCACTGGTACACTACTCGGCGTTGTAGTCTTGGTTGCTTAATTTGAGCTCCCTTACGTCGCAGTTAGTAAAAACGACAAACAGTACTGATCAAACACACAGAAATTTGCTTGTGTGTCGAATTTATCTCTCCACAACATAATCATTAAAGCAGAGACTAAAACCACAAAAGAAAACAGCAGTTCTCGCATTGACATAAACTGAGCGTTGTCCATTCAGAAAACATGGCACACTGTCTTTAGTTTCAGCAACAAGCTAAGCAGTTCGTCTTGTTTGTTTTCTTCTGCTAAATTCCACAAATGGTTTTTTCCTCTTATTGTCTTCATGGGCCATAATTTGACTGGATTTCGATTAATTTAAGACTTGAGAATGTTTAAAAATATCTTGACTGAGCTGAAAAAATCTCGCGTTCAAAAACTTTTCAGTGCTTTGCGTTCGAACTTTGATGGTTTGACAGCCTTTGTCTTTTTAACCAATGAGAGTGTTGGACGTATTCTTACAAGCTCGCTGATTGGCCCAAATTGCTGTACTTTATCAGAGCATAAAGGACAGTGCTGACGACATTCAGCGCGCGCGCTGAAAAAAAAAACTGGGAGTTGATCGAAAATAAAAGCTCATTTTTGTGGAAAATCGCTAGTTCTTTATTATAAAACAAATAAATAAGCCTCCTCTGGGCTTTGTTCTGTTATAAAGCACTTAGGAGGTGACGAGAGCACTCAAGAAGTAGGGAGAAACACTCGCCTGCGGCTCGTGTTTCCCCCTACACTGCTTTCGTGCTTTCGTCACCTCCTGCGTGCTTTATAACAGAACAAAGCCCAGAGGAGGCTTATTTATTTGTTAAATAGATAAGATATTTTTGTAAACACTGCATGTAACCTCTATTGGCTTGGTACTCAATGTAAATGTAAATATCTTTGTAAGTATTAGAAGTATTATAAGTACAGTGGAACCCCGCTCTACGGACACCCGCTTAATACGGACACCCCGATATTACGGACAGTTTCGTTTTCCCCGACGAATGGCTCATATATTTTTTCTAAAATTAACCCGCTTATTACGGACACCCGTTAATACGGACAACGGACACTTTTCTGTGTCCCGAGCGACAAACTCTTATACATCGTCAACCCCGCTTTACGGACACTGTTTGTATATATCTGGGCACTGTTTATTGTCATTGTCATGATTATGTGCTAATTAGAGATTTTGTACCCTGGTCAAATTATGACAGATTTCGGCGGGTTAGTACAATGTAATTATCAATGCCAAGCCGAAGGAACCGAAAATCAAGTCAATGAAGGAAGCCATGGCAATGCTGGAGGACGTGACGGAATATCTAACAAATGAAAACCTTACGGCAGCAGCGAATAACCTTTCCAAGGTGTTGTCTAACATTCAGTCCATCTGGCTGAATCGAAAACTAAATGCGTCAGTACAACGAAAAGTCACAGACTTCTTTGAATGAGTGAATGAGTCTGTTGAGGAGTTTAAGAAGAGAAGACAAAATTTAAATTTATCTTAAAAAGTTAAACTTGTTGAAATTCCAGTTGCGGAAGAAGCTAAACACCATTTTAATGCTGCTAAAGTACTCTGCTATATTCCTTGTATAAAGTAACGTCATGGACGTTTTCAATTGATTTCAAGAATAGTCTGTACGACATAAAACTTATTTTAGTCCGAGAGTGATACAGTTAATGATTTGTAATTTACAGTAGAATTAAAACCGTTTTGTTGCCGTACAAGTGTCGGCCTTAGTGTTTGTATCGATAAAACACGTGTCCGTGACTTTTTTCCGAGGACCCCGGTTAATACGGACACCCCGTTAATACGGACATTTTGGCATGTCCCCTTGGTGTCCGTATTAACGGGCTTCCACTGTTATAATAATAATAATAATAATAATAATAATAATAATGAACTTATTTGAGTGTCAACTGTATCTAGCACTGACGCACTAATTGGGGACACTGTAAAGCACAAATCAAATCAAAACAATCATATTTAATTAAATTAAATCAAATCAAGTCAAATGTTGGTTTTTGTGGAGAGGGGAAAACCGGAGTACCCGGAGAAAAACCTCTCGGAGCAGGGTAGAGAACCAACAAACTCAGCCCACATATGACGGCGGGGCCGGGAATTGAACCCGGGCCATATTGGTGGAAGGCGAGTGCTCTCACCACTGCGCCAACCCTGCTCCCTAAATCGACACATCTGCTTTCGAAGACGGCGATAAGCTCTTCCGGTATGTGTTCGCTTGGTTCCAATGTGTTCTCTGCCGAAGTTGATAAGCACAATTCCTATTAAGCAATTATCTAAGAGATGCTTAATTTAATTTTCAGTCAAAACCCTGGGTAACTTTTGGGATAAGTCAATCCACTAGGGTTAAAAATAAATTATATAAAAAATGTATTAAAACTAAATCACCTTATTATCATGGTAGATTCAAATTCTATAGGAATAAAGTAAATTACCTTGTACGTATTAGCAAAAGACAATATTACAATGCCTATTTTATTAAAAAGACGAAAGACACTAAATTAATCTGAAAGGGCATTAAACAGATTATAATTCTAAATTCTAATTGTAATCAATCTCCTACTAAAGTCATAGATAATCATTCTGAAATAACTGATACAAAGTCAGTTGCTAATGCTTTTTGCAAGTATTTTGCTGGTATAGGAGACCGGCTTGCAAGTTCCATTCCAAATGTGATCAAGGCACCATTAGAATATCTCAATACAATAAATCCCGATAGTTTCTTTATTTTCCCTGTAACAGCTACAGAAATTGAATTGAAATCGCAAGCCTTAAAGCTGGTAAGGCCTGCGGACCATCCAGCATACCAATTACAGCACTGGCGCTTATAAAGCAAGTCATATCTAAACCATTAGAAATATTATTTAATGCCTCTCTTTTCATCAGGGATAGTACCAAGTAGTTTCAAGATAGCTAGAGTTATTCCAGTATTTAAAAAAGGCTCACATACTAGTTTGAATAATTATCGACCAATTTCCCTTTTATCAATATTTAATAAGCTATTAGAAAAACTAATGTACAATAGACTTATCAATTAAATACAAAAGAAAAATATACTCTATGACAAACAATTTGGATCTCGTGCACATTATTCAACAGATCATGCAATATTAAGTATCATTAATAAAATCCAATTAGCAGTCGAGGAAAGGAACTATTCTTGTGGGATATTATTTGATTTTAGTAAATACTTTGACACTGTTAATCATAATATCCTAGTTAAAAAGCTAGAACAGTATGGAATCCGAGGAGTTGCTGAAGAGTGGCTTGTTTCATACCTTAGCAATGGACAAAAATTTGTTTCATTGAATAACATAAAATCAGACTTGCATCCAGTATAATGTGGAATCCCTCAAGGCTCAGTCCTCCGGCCATTACTTTTTCTTTTGTATATAAATGAATTCAATAAATGCTCAAAACTACTGGACTTCCACCTTTTTGCGGATGATTCTAACTTGTTTTATAAACATAAAAATCTTCTCACCCTCCAGTCAAACATAAACATGGAATTAAATAATATTTAAATATGGCTATGCGCTAATTAACTTTCTTTAAATATAGATAAGTCAAATTTTGTTATATTTCATCCTCCACAAAGAAATTAGTACCGGATGTTAAGTTGACAATTAATAGAAAAGAATTGACAAGAGAATACTCAATCAAATATCTTGGTATTTTTATTGATTCCCATCTAAATTGGAAAAATCACGTGAATTACATTGCTAAAAAGATCAAAAGAAGTATAGGTATTCTGTCTAAGATCCGTTATTTTACAAATCTAGATATTTTATATAATCTATACTATACCTTAATTTATCCTTTCCCTATCTATGGCATTATCGCCTGGGGCAGTTCTTATCCAACCTCCCAGAAACCTTTACATATTCTACAGAAAAAAGCGATGCGCATAATAACCTTCTCTAAATTTGATGCTCACTCTAGTCCAATTTTTAAATATCTTACTATAATCAAACTCCCTGATTTTTATGTCTTAAATATTGCAATCTTTATGCATAAATTCCATCATAATCAATTTTGGAGTGACATAAAGCAACTTTTACGCTCCAGTGATTCCATACAAATCCTTCTAATTTTGTCTCGGTTCCAAGCGTTTGAACAGATTGTATGGAATCATTGGTTTAATAAATCCCATAATTTCAAAAATTGAAGAATTTTTGACGTCACACTTTAGTACTCCATTGATCCTTTTATATGTTTTATTTTATTCGAAAGGATCGAAAATTGAATAATTATTTGCAACAAACAAAAGACGTTCCCACTGGGAAATTTACTCTGATCGAATATTGAATAATTATTTTCAACAAACAAAAGACTTTCCCACTGGGAAATTTACTCTGCTCCTCTTGACGTTTGATTGACAGTTGAGGAATTCGGCGAAGGGACGCTAGTATTTCCCAAAACTAAATCAATTGACCAATTATATCCCACCGTGCTGAATGCGAATGCTTTATGCCGGACTTATCGCATGTTTCAGACTGCATGTAAATGTCACGGTAAACAATAGAAGTCTGCGCGATTTGCACATTGCATTTATTATTACAGAACCTACTAAAAATTGCCTTGCAAATAATATGGGTCCGATGCGGCATCTAATCCCGCTTTGCAGGCACACATATAGTTGGTGACTTTTATTGGACGTGCATGCCGGGTGGAGATGTCCTTCAATCAAAAACAGATACATAAAACATACCGTTAAAGATCGTTTAACTGTTTCAAAGTCGCTTTTGCTCTAAGTAACATCCTTTGCGATTAGTGTAATTTGTCTTTTGATTAGCCTGTTCATAGCCAGTATTAGTTGTAATTTATTGATACATTGTAATGTCTTATTAATAGGTTTTTATTATGGATAGCTTATTTGAAGCTATTGTAGGAATATTCTGCAATTTATTGTATATCTGTTGTATCTATTCTTGATAGCTATAATATTCGTAGTTTATTTAGCTTATTACTCCTGACAGGGTACGTAAGCTGTGCCTGGCCTGTCCCAGACTTCCCGTCCTTTTTTGTCCTACGGGGATATTTGGCAGGTTTTTTCTGGCCACCCTGGCTCGCTTACTGGTTTTCATAGATTCTTTGTTGAGCTAGATAACAGTTATCTTTTATTGTTCTTCAATAAATTAGATTGATGGCGTTGTTCGCAGCCCACAATCCAATATCCTCCATGATTTGCTGTGTCATGTTGTCATTTTATATCTTATTCATTTTAGGCTAGTGCAGAAGTTATTAGTCGCGAATTACAGTGTTACCTCGGCACTTCGGCTGGATCTCCATATCAACAATTACCTCATTATGTATGCTGTAGCTGTTCTGTTTTGTTCTTCGAAAACAAGAAACTTTAGCACACGCACTACTTCACACACTTCAGCCACAGCATGCATAATCAAATATGGGGTGATACGAAATCTAGCCAATGTGAACTATTCATCAAAAGGAATCTTTAAAATTCAATGAGAGGACAGTGCGGTTTCTCTGCCTCGTAAAATCATTTGAAATTTTCGAAATATGTGGCGAACTATGGACACGGCTGAATAATTAAGTTTATCTACCACCAGGCTTATGAAAGTGTTAATAACGACATACAACGAAATAAAAAATACAGGTTGTTTACCATTTACACGGGAAAATTGGTTGGTCGATGGTTTGCACAATTAGTAA
The DNA here is from genome assembly GCA_949710005.1 of Ricordea florida. Lineage (NCBI taxonomy): Eukaryota > Metazoa > Cnidaria > Anthozoa > Corallimorpharia > Ricordeidae > Ricordea > Ricordea florida. Next base: position 13,490,545 of record OX453280.1, read on the forward strand.
GCAAAACTCCCCAATGAAAAATTCCGTGTAGGATTGGCGTGTACCATTTGCACTGTCTCTAAATTACCCAGAGGGCCTAAGGTGAGTTTGGTCTGTTCAAGATGACGGCCGAAATTGATCAATGTTGCTGATTCGTTAATTAATGAAGATTTGAGTAGTATATTGGGAGTATCTATACCCATACTTGCTTGGAATCCCCTCAGTGTCAAAATGGAGAATCTAACTTTAAAAGATTTAAAATATATTGCAAAAATCAGAGGATTGAAAAATAATATTAATCTTAGAAAAGACAAACTCATCGATATGTTGAGGGCTAATGAACCACAATATCCTTTGACGGAAAGAAAAGCAGTGGAATTAAAAATAAAAGGATATGGAAAAATGACGAAAGCACAACTATTACAAGCATTGCAAAATTCACAAAAATCTATTCCAACAACTCCACCCATTCCTACACCTAGTAATATTAGAACTCCACCTATTCCAACACCTAGAATTAGATTACCACAAAAACCAATTCCAGCTCCTAGAAATAGAATACCACAAAGACCAATACCAGCGCCGAGAACAATACGGAGACCAATAACCGAGAGTGAGGCTATTGTCTGTTGATAGTTATACAAATCGTTTAATTTCATTAATTCCTTCTAATATACGAAACGCAATGCGTAATGTTGTGAATACGTTTCGTGATGGAATACGTGGAGTTTATAATAGATTTATACCTCAAAATGATGGGGAAGAAGAAGAAGAAGAAGATGAAGATGAAGAATATTTTACAGCTGAAAGATGGAGAAGGAGAAGATGAAGTTATATTGTCTTCAACTTTTATATGGTCCGACCATGCTGAGTATATTTCATCTAAGGATAATAAGAACCTTGGTCTTTTACGTAGTATTATTTAAATTATAATGCCCGGTTACTCTTTTATAACAGTTTAGTGCTACCTATTTTTGATTATGCTGATTTAGTCTGGGGTGACAAGGACAATGCCTCACTAATGAAAGAATTGCAAATTCTGCAAAACAAAGCAGCTAAGTTGATATTAGATAGATCACTTCAATCTTCATCCACTGATGCATTAACAGTCTTGAGATGGCTGAATCTCGAAGAACGTAGGAAATGTCATCGATGTATATATGCATACAAGTGTACTAATGGCCAACTCAATCAATCCTTGGACATTGTAAGAAAGAGTGATATGCACTCCTACAATACTCGCAATAAAGATACTATAAGGCTCCCCAAAATCCAATACAATTGGGGAAAACAACGTTCACGGTACCACTGTTTCAAAGACTTCAATGAGTTAGAGAGAACTGTAAGAAACTCAGCGAGTTTGCCAATTTTTAAGAAGTGTCTTTTCTGCTTTTTATAATTAATAATTTTTTTTTTTAATCTCTGTAGTGTATATGTTGTAAATATTTATTTATTTTGGTTTTAGTTCTAATTTATAGATTTTAATGGTATCATTATATAGTATATATCTAGTATTAGGACCTCTATGTAAACCACTTTTAGTGATGGAGCTTCCTAATAAAAGATTGTTACTACTAAGAAACACAAATTGAAATTGTGCAAGACTCTCAAATAACAAAAAATTTCAAACCAAGAGATAGACGTCATATAGATAGACATATTGGATAATAGACGTAAAATCATATCAGCCAACGACAATATTTTTAAATCGTTTTCTGATGATTTAAATACAGAAACGAGAGCCCAATTATACCGAGATTTAGGTTATTAAAACTATCTTAAGTTACTAAATTACAATGGATTTGTGGGAAACGTTTAAAAAACAAAACCCCGGAGCTAATTTAGCAAAATTCCAATACGTATCATATCAACATAAAGATTGGATAAAATGGAATTATTGCGATGAATTCCTTTTTTTTCTTAGTGAAGAACAAACAATTGACACTTTTTAAGCGATTTTACGGAGGATCAAAAAGCGCAGTTGAATATTGATTTAGGTTTAACCCAAGGCCCCTCGCAAGTCCGTCAAGAATTCCATCGACAATATCCAAAAGCAGATTTCTCACGTTTTGAATTCGGAAGTTTAGTTAATACAAGTAATGAGGTATACATTGGAGAAAAGGTCTTCGTTGGTTAACAATCTTTAATGGAAAAACAATTCGTAATCCACTGATTAATTTCAGAGATATTCCAAGTGAGAATTTAGAACAACGGAAAATAAATTTGGGTTTAATAACCGGGGAATGAATAACTGATATTACCAATGGTAAAGATGACTTATTAACAAAATGTTTTTACATATATCCTAATGCGGATCGATCCAAATTTAAGTTATTTAATGACTTAGATTATGGATTAAGTGTATATTGGACTTATAATAGAAGATTCATTATAAACGAAAAAGACTTAAACATTAAAAAAAATTTCAAATGACTTAAATGAAAATACAAGATTAAAATTGCTAAGAGATTTAGGTTATTAAAAACATGATCATTTAACTACTATGTGGGATTGTGGAAAGATTTTAAGCACAATTATCCGAGAGCTGATTTATCTAAGTTTAGAGCCGTTAAATTAGGAGATAAGTGGTGGTTGGAATGAAGAGACTTGGTATTATATCGCTAATGATGATTATCCATCACCTCTTGGGTTAATCAATCAGTTACCATCGGGATTAGGTCCAAAATTAAGGCATGATTTGAATTCAATTAAATTAGTAAAAGTCGAAAACATTTTAGACATCTTAGGTGAAAGAGAAACTTTGGTTAATAAGTTTTTTGCAATTTATCCAAATGCTGATAGAGCCAAGTTTAAATTACTGGAAGATTCAAACTATGGAGATAGTATCTCTTGGACTTACAACCAGCGGGCTATTATAAGTCATAACGACTTCAGTATTAAAGATTTTACCGATGATATAGACCCAGAAACTAAAGAACAATTATATATTGATTTGGGATATGATTAGGTCTTTGTTAAGTTGATGCCAAATTTTTGGCGCAGAAAAATTTAATGCAGACTTCACACATATTCTAGGTTGAGGTTACAGGTAGATCTCAGTTGGGACTTTTGGTACATTTTAACTACGGCAGATTGATCCATATGCCGTACAATAAAGTTTAGTTACATTTGACCAACCTTAAGAAAAAGTTTATTATTAGGTTGAATGAAATAGACATATGGTTTAACCAAAAAGTAGATAGATATTTCAGTTTATGTATTCCGCGTAACCCGGAAACCATTCTAACCACATTAGCTATCCACCTTTGGTTTAAACTGGACGTAAATTTTATTGGAATTTTTGATTCATTTTGCCTCCGGCAGCAGCGGGAATATGGCCACTCCTGGCCTCCTCCTAAACCCCCCCCCCCCCCACCTCCAGCGCCAGGACCGGCCGATCCCCACGAGTTGGTTAAAAATCTCCATTACTTGGTTAATATTAGAACCGATGTATTATCCATCAAATGTGAAAGTTTAGATACAACTCAAACTTGTTTGGAAAAATTAAATGTAATGCGTGTAATTGTAAGTATTATTGTTATAAGTAGTATTTTAAAGATATTGGTGGTTAATTAAGTATATGACTATATGGGACGAATTTCAAAACAAATAACCTAGGGCGAATTTAAAAACGTTTTACCCAATTTATTATGTAGGCTCGTCCTCTATTTTTTTGGAAATACAAAACAGATAGATATCTTAGAATAGTTTTAAAGTTTATAAACTCAGATCCGTTTATGTTAAATACAGATCCACCGGGCCGATGGACCGATGATTTGGAAATATTGCAAAAAAAATCATATATTGATTTAGGGATAACCAACATAGAAGAAACGCTTCGTAATGAATTACTTAAGCAATATCCAAAAGCCAATCAATCCAAATTTAAGATGGGTCAAGCTGGTTTCACAGCAGTTGGCGTTATCTATTGGAATATGGATAATTGGTCTACTGTTTTTGCTGGTTCAAGTTATGAATACCCAGATCCATTAATTCAATTCAACCGGGTTTCGCGTATTTATGGCGGGAAATTGCGTTGACGACTGAAAAAGAAATTTTCAGTTCATTGTCTTTTTTGAGACACAATAATAATAATAATATTAATAATAAATATTTAACTTATATTGCGCAATTATCAATTTAAAAATTTTCAATTGCGCATTACAATATAATTTAAAAAATTCACAAGCTAAAAAAAAGTTAGGCATAAAATATATATAACTATGAAAACAATGTACAATTAGAAAGCTTTTGAAAATAAAAAGGTCTTGATGGCTTTCTTGAAGCTTTGCACTCTTGCTTCTTATTTCACTTGGAAGATCGTTCCATAATTTAGGGGCGGCCACATGAAAAGAGCGATCCCCAAGCGTAGCGAGCGATTTACATGAGCTATAATTTAGGCGTAAACCATTGTTGGAACGCAGGTAATATCTTCCAGCAGATTCTCTAACGGAAATAAGTTCACTTATGTAGGCTGGAGCAAGACCATGTACGGCTTTAAAAGTAATCAACAAAATTTTAAAAACTATACGATATCTAACAGGCAGCCAGTGCAATGACTTGAGCAGAGGTGTGATGTGGCAATATCTGCTCTCCTGAAAAATCAATCGCGCGGCTGCATTTTGAACTCTCTGTAATTTCTGAAGTTGTCGTTCCGGAACTCCAAATAGGAGACTGTTACAATAGTCAAGGCGGCTTGATATAAAAGCATGTATCAGTGTTTCTGTGCAATCTTTGGTTAAAAACTTTCTAATTCTTCTAATGTTGTAGAGATGATAAAACGCTGCGGAACTGGTCTTAGTGACATGATCCACCATAGATAAGTTTGAGTCAAGCCATACTCCAAGATTCTTAACAGGAGATTGCGGAGCTATATTCGCTTTACCGACTGTAACGTGTGAGATGTTTACTTTGGCAAGCTGCTGTTTTGTGCCAATCAGAAGAAACTCAGTCTTATCCTCATTCAGTAGTAGTTTATTATCATGCATCCAATTCCTGATGACCTGAATACAAAACTCGATGGCAGCAATAGCATCTGAGTGACCCGTTTCATCTGCGGGGCTAAAGGAGATGTAAAGTTGGGTGTCATCTGCGTAGCAATGGACAGATGGAAGATAATCTTGAATGACATCTAGTAGCGAGCTCGTATAGATGGTAAACAAGAGCGGTCCAAGACAGGAGCCTTGAGGAACACCACAGTTCAAACTGAAACTCTCAGACTGACACCCACATATTATTACTCTACACTGTTAAAGTTTTACTAAAGGATAAGCGAAACAATTGCTATTGCTATGTCAACAAACAATAGCAGAGAAAATATAATTTGCAGAACACAGGGTTCAGGTGAAGAGCAACGGAAAAGAGAGCGGAAGAGAGCAAGAATAAACTGAAGAAGAATGAGCGAAGAAGATCGCCAAAGAATGCGCGCTCGGGAAAGAGAAAGGAGACGAAATTATAGCGAAGAACGCCGACAAGCAGAAAGAGTCCGGGCTCGAGAAAACAGATAAAATGTTAACGAAGAACGCCGAGAAGCGGAAAGACTCCGTGCTGTGGAAAACAGACAAACTTGTAGCGAAGAACGCCGAAATACCCTGCTAAAAGCCATGCAAGAGAGAAACCTCGGCTCGTAGGGTAAAGCAGAGAATGTTTTTTGCCCATGATCATGAATTATAGGATTGAAGGAAACCCTGAAGTTCAGTAATAGATTCTTGAGTGCTTAATAATTTTACGATTTCATTTAATAATTCAATTTGAGTGGCATCCATAACTCAATTTAATTCTAACATAACAAAAAAGAAAAACATTTACATTTATTTTGCTTCCATGCAGGCTATATACTGGAACCTCGATATCAAGCTTAATCAAGTAAAAAATGCCAGCGGAACTGTCTAAATGTGTTTTCATATAGATAGTTATATCTAAGCCTTTTGCATACATTTTACCATACCTGGGAATAAACATTTGTTTTACCGAGGTGTTCGTTTTAACACGAAAATGACAAGAGTTGTGTCCTGCATTTCCCAGTAGCGTGTACAAATCTTTTAAATACATTTACGCAAATAGAATGGTTAATTTCATCAGGAATAGAATACAGTACATTGATAATTTGTGTTTTTTGTAGAATATACTCCATGACTTTGTAGGTAGAAAGACCGTATTAATGACAGACGAAAGTTTATACAAAAATCATGGCGAGTTAACCGACCTCGACACTGAACTATAGTTAACAACGTTTGTGAATTCCTTCGCAATATTTTAGAATGCTTTTACAGTTTAAAGTGAAATGAAAGTACTAAACGGGAGCCCCGCTTTTAGGCTTGGCTAAATCTATATATTATAGATGTACAGTCGATGCAAAATCTTGGATTGGTGGGATCGGGGGTGGATTTTGGTTAATTTTGGTTTGATTTTTATCTTTTCGTCAGGCGGCGTAGGCGATATACTTTAGTGAATCTCTCTTTCCAATATGCACCTAAGTTTTCAGTCTCAATCAGACTCAAATCAGAGTTTTGGGTCGTAAAATACACATGCATCGTAAAATACACAAGGATAGCTACAAACAGTGAAAATATATCTTGTGTTTGTAACAACACTCTTGTAAATAGGGCTTAATCAACGGTTAGCTGGTAACATTTCAAACTCAATCAGAGTTTTGTGTCGTGCAATATTCATAATAATACTCTACTTTGGGTTGTGGTTTGCACCATTTAAAAAATGCAGCTAAGAATATCCTAATATCATGACCTATCATTTGGAAAACTCGTAAAATAATTCCACGCATAATGATCATTCTAATCGGCATCAATTTTATGTACCGATTTTGAATTATGCTGGTTTCGCCAATATATGGTTTATTATTGTAATGCGAGAAATTTAGGCTTTAAAATTGATCCTCGTGGGATTTCTGGGACAATGTCCTAGGACCCGCAGAATTACACTACTTAAGCACTGTTGTTTTCCAACACTTTGAAATAATTTTGTCATAAGTATTGTCAAAACCATTTTACAAGAATTGACCACCAATTTTGTTTTGTCAAAAAGCGAACAGCTGGTCAAATTTTGAAAAATGTCGAAAAGAAATCCAGTCGCTGCGAAAGAAAGTACCGTTGGAAAGGTAACTTGCATTTAGCAGCGCAGCTCAAAGAGTAGCATGGTTTGATTCATCGATGGAAAAAGTTACAGACAGATGTAATACTTTATTCAACCACGGGTCCGTTTCTCGAAAGGCCCCTTAACCTACCGGACCCGTTAAGCTTTCTTATGACCGCAATATTTATGTTGTGGTTCTTGCCTGCTTCAAATGTGGTTTTCTTTTGTTTTGGTTATTGTAATTTAATGATAATGAGTTTGAAACAAAGGAAAATAAAATTTGAACCAAGGATAAAATTAAACCACAACATTTACAAAGGGAATTACAGTTTTGTTGGTTTTTAAGTTTAAGGTAGGCATCGACATCGACAATCGATAGACTAGGACCTAAAAATGGAACTCCCAGCCCGTAAATTTGAACGGGGACGTCAAGAAACGAGCCCCAAGACCGAAGTACACTACCGCTTAGTGGCTTTTCAAAGAATGTTGACACTGGATGTTTTGATTCACAGATATAAAAAGAGAGAACCACCATGGCGACAAAACAAACAGTATCTCCTAATAGTCCTTTTGCTAGTGTAATGGTTACATTACATGGTGTGATCCACGGATAGGAGGAGTTACAACCACACTGTATAGAACCACCCAAACACAGAACTGAAGTGCCCTGGGATCGAGGTTGCTCGCTGTATGGCTTATAATCCTCCGATGAATAAGTTAGCACAGTGTATAAAAATGACATGAACATGACTGATTCAACGTCTGCAACTTAATGTACTGTACAAGAATCTGATCCCGACATCAATGATAATAATCTCAAAGCGCTTTTATGCGGGTTAATTAGAGAGGAGGCCGAAAGCCACAGTTCGAATTTATCGTTTCCATCTTGACCGGCACCACGGGATGGCAGTTTAGATTTCTGGGCGGAGTAGGATGTTGTAAGCAGTTTGCTTATATTTTCTATTATTTTCTCCCTATTCTCTTGTGATTACATCCAGCGAGATATGTGTAGAACAATTACATTTCCTGGGGGAATCACTCAAAGTTGTACCATTTAAAATTTTATCGATCCTTCTCACCAGGATAGTAAATATTAATCTATTTAACCACGATAATAATTCGAAATCGCTTTTACAAATTCTTCGCGAATCCAACGAATTGAAGCAATGGACAACAGTCATTCGGAGCAGCTGTTTTCTTTCTTGTAAATACATGAAGAATTTGATGAATGCTCGGTCAATCAGTGGTTCGCTGAATAATCTGACTATGAATCTTACGATAAACATAGTTGAAGACCGACAACATTCGATGGGCATGCTGAGCGCTATGCATCTTGGGAGAGGGTTAGTATTGGAAGCGATCTTGTTAAAACCGAGGAAAGAGCTGTTCTCAAGATCTTAATAAATGTAAAAGCTCGAGCAAATGTGACAGACAAGACAAACGCAAGGATAGTGTCTACAATAGCACTCAAACATGTTTTGTTTTTGTTCTGTCACATGTCAACGCAGATTTGTCAGTATTAATTATTTAGTGTTAGGACAGAATGCACAGGATTTATATTTCTTTGATCTTTAGAGGGTGGTGTCAAGAAAATGAGGCTGGTTGTTGCCATGGGTCTAGCGAGTTAACCTGAAGCTAATTTTCAAGGAAGAAAACTCAACCGAGTAGCGAGACTAATATGCGATGAATAGAGGTAAGATCTTCTGTATGTTAAATTCACTGAAAGGGACATTTTATTATCCATTCGCTTGACAAGATTACAAAATTCAAGTAATTTTGGTTATCAGTGTTCTAGAAAAAATGAAAATGAACCATATATCTTCTGGAACCCTAACACTATGTGATAGTGTTACCATTTCTTGGAAAGGTAGTGTTATTGAAGTCCTACAAAGATAGTTATTCATTCCCTTCTTCAAACTCATATTGTTTTGCATTAGGTGAGTAAAGTGTTAATAGTCTAACAAAGGTATGATGTTCAAATCATGTAGCGATCACAAAGGACAAAGCTTCGACCTTGAAATAACATACGGCTTTTTTTTCGAGTTCTGTACGCAACAAATTGCCTATAAAATTTCTCGTTTCGTTATAACAAACATTTTTTTATTCTAAAAGTCCGATATATATATTTGAATGATATTTTCTCATTGTCTTAGCCATACCATTTTTTCGTTTCACCGAGGCGCCAAAACAAAATGGTTCATGGACGATTGGGAACTGACTTCATACACAAATTGCTTCTGGGCTCTGTTTAACTTTAATTAAAGAGATGGTTCTTGCCTTTGCTCTCTTAATCGTTCTCCTTTTACTCAAGTTTATAATTTAAAAGATTCGTCAAATTTCATTTTCATCTTCTGGAGTAAAAGATGCAAATAGGGCGGCGGGAACATGACTACATGATTTATGCAGCACATTTTTCCGAGAGACTGAATATACCCCAGATATCAGATTTGCTTTTGACGCTGTTTTTCAACTCGCTTGTTTCTGTTGATCGACGAATTCATCCCTATTGTTTGTATAAGATTGCGCAGTATTTGTTAATATAAAATAAAAACAGAAAGCACAAACCGAAAATAAATCAAACAGAAGTATACAGAGGGCAAATTGTAAACAACTTGGCGATGTTTTTTATAATTCACCTGCGGCGACGTTCAGTCCCACCTTAATGAATGTAACCCTAAGTTTAATGTGATATTTTGTGCTTCCGACGTTTCGTGAATATGGTAAACCCTAGTTTTTTTTGTGGTTGTCTCCGCCATCTTCGGGGAACACAAATATTTGTCGTTGTCACCTGACCCACCTTAGTTATAGACTTTTGATAACTTCGGGATAGATGTTATCGGCGTAACGCAGAGCCTTGAGACAGGAAATACACATTTCTTATCTGGAAATTTTCCGCGAGCCAAATTATTTACTGACCATAAAATAAAGGTTATTAATTACTGACCTGCCATACAAAATTAGTTGTAAATGTAAATGTAATTATTTTCTTACGTTCATAGGAAAACGAATTATGGAAGTGCGTTTCGGGATAATGAATTACCCTAAAATCGTAAAGAAAAAAATAGAAAAATAAAAAAGTAAAATAACAACAACAATAATAATAATAAGAAGAAGAAAGCAACAAAAAACAGAATGAAAACAGAACGCGCAAAGTAAAATTGCTTTGACTTTAACGCCTACTTAGTTCATCATTATCCGCTAAAGCTTTGTCCAGGTTTCTTTGGATGCAGTAAGTTAATTACTATTGTTTCATTCAAAATATTTCTTCGTTTCTGATTGGCCATAATGCCCTAGCTAATTAACAATTATTCCACAAAATCGGGTCGTACATGAGCTAATAGCCAACGAGGTGCATAGCGCCTAGTTGGCTATAGTTCATGTACGACGAGATTGAGTGGAATAATTGTTTTATTGTATCTCATAACACTCGATTGTGGGAAAGTGGAACTTGTTTGCAGAACAAGAATTGAGTTTGTTGTTGTTTGTAAACAGAACCATGTTGTCGTCGAGCCGATGTGTAAAAAAGTTTCAAACGAGTCCGGCTCGTTCTTAAGCATCTCTTTCTCTCAATAGCAAACCAGTCTGAGAATTAAAAGTATAATATGTACGCATAAGTAAAAAATGCTCAGTTTACGGGATCCACGGATGTTTCAAAATGGCGGCTGTTTGTATTAGTTTCACTTGAGTTTGTAATCAACAATTACAATCGTGTCAATTTCGCTATATAATTTACTCATTTAACACAAAATAACGTCATTCCATATTTATTTGCTTCGGTAGTATGTTTCGGCATATTCTTTTCAAACAAGACTTCAATTTCTCTCCGTCCAATTCAAGAAAACTTCCTCCATGATGGCCATTTTTACCTCATGATATGTACGTCCTACCATGAGGTATAGTGATGGTTGGATTCGTCACTCCATTCCCGTTAGACAATTAATTTATGCATTAAAATCTGCATTAAATGTGAATTAAACAGGTTTACCTCTGTCCCCCCTACTAGGTTTGGTTTTGCCCACAAAGTCGTGCAATTGTTCTATGTTCACATATGTGGTGGGGGGGGGGGGGGGGAGGGGCAGGATAAGACAAACTGGCATCACATGTTTACAAAATTGCGTCTGTTGTGTCGAGCCCAAAGCAAGGATTCTCCAGGCGGGTTTTCGTTCCTTTTGCTCCATCTTTGATCAAAATACACTGTTGAAGATCTCACGAACGAACAGGAAATATGTTCAAGAATGCTCGAGTGGTAAGAAATGGGTTTTAAAGTCCTAAAAGTGACGATGTCTCCAATTTGGACGACGAGTAATCGATCAGCCGTAGTAAGAGTGCACAAAACGAACGATTCTCAATGAACGCTTTATGGTGTGGGGAAAGGACAGCACTTCATAGAATAATTACCACATACCATGAGGTAGCTCGAAGGAGCCTTTGATCTGTACTAATGGGATATGAGCTGATAGCCAGTGAGCAGGGAACCAATCAGAGTGCACGTTTTGCTCATATCCAGGGATTACAGATATAATAATTCGTCATTATCCTACAATTGGCGTCAATTGACGTCAGCTTTAATAGACTACAGTTGGCGACAATTGTAGTGTTAATAGCATCGATTTTTGGACACTTGACGTCACAGAATCTGCATATCTGAGAGAGCAGGAAAATGGCGGGTGAAACCTTTTCAACATTGAATGAGGAAGATATCAGTAGGTTGCTAAGAGAAAATGACAGTTTTAACTCACAAAAATCGACTTTGGCGAGTATGCTGATTTTCAATACCTATCTGGAAGATAAAAACATTAGAGCTTTGCAATTGTGATCTTTGCATTTTGTTTTAGAGCTCAATAAAGTACATTTTGTCTTAAAAGCTCTGGAAATATTTTAAATACATAAAACAATTATTGGATTCGCCTTCTGTATCATATGAAGAATTATGCAGATCTCGTGGAATGTTATCCACCTCAGCCTTCGGTGGATAAAACCGGATACCCTCCTCGATCTGTATAATTCTTCATATCATACTCAGCCTCATCCAATAATGAATTATTTGCTGTAAAACCATGAGGTCTTATTGGATCTAAAAAATTCCAGTATAACAAAAGTTCAAAATAAGTAAGGTGGGTAAAGGCAAGATTGTAAGTTACCACACAAATACTCTGCAAAACTATGTCGTTGCCTCCGGCTTTCAATAGTATCTTGGAAAACAAATGGAGAAACAAATCGACGAAGAGTACCCTAAATCAGATGAGGAGTGAATTTTTGTTACGCATAACACACATATGCACGGTTTAAAAATGTTACGTTCGTAGAACGAAATCTGAAAAGTCAGTAACACTACGTCGCACGCTGTTAAAAACGGTAACTTCTACATCGCTCAATAAGTTGCCAATTTCATTTGTTTTCAGTCCAACATTTTACCATTTTCGACAATTCACGATCCCGTTAAGTAAGAAATTCGAACGACATTAAATCGTGTTTCATGAGGAGCATAACTCACTCTCAGCTCGCTCCCCCAAAGACCGCCATTTCAACTCCTCCATACTGAAAAGAGAGACGAGACTTTTTGAAAACCTCCAAAGAAGCCGTTGTTACAGTATGGCATACGCAACCCTCAGTTTTCCTTAATATGAAAGAACAATTCCTCACTAAATTTAACTGAAAGTTTGTTTCTGAATGTAGCACTCCCATCATGAAAGGCTGCGTAACCTCTGCGTCTGCAAAGTGTGCGCATGCGCACGCTTTTAGCAACGTATAGCTCTATTGAATTACTCTATTCAATTACTATACTGTAGATGCAGCTCCAAAAACCGAACGACACACGAATAAAAGGACTTCGGATAGGTAGAAAAATAAGGGTTTCTTAAAACACATGAAAAAGCAAACTGAGTAACAATGCGAGAGGGAACTCCTTGGCCCCCAAGCCTAATGAGGGCTAACCCATAGGCATCAGGAAAAAAACGCCGAATGAGGAGGGATTGCTCGGCCCCCTAAACAGAATAAAAACCATCAGCCATTTGTATCTCGGAGCCTGTCGCATTCTAAACGGAATACATGTTAAGTAGTTGTAAAAGGCCGATTCTGGCGCAATCATGAAAAAAGACTATAACACAATTTTAAATATTAAAAAAGATTTAAAGTAAACAGGCTACACTAATAAATATGGATAAGAAAACAGTAAAAGAATTGAAATCCATTGCCAAAGAGAGAGGCATTAATGGATATTATAGAATGCGTAAAGCTGAACTTATCGACGCTTTGAGTCCTCAACCCATCACACAACCTCCACCCATCACACAACCCCCATCCATCGCACTTGATGATCCAATACCGGAGATCAATGTACCTATTCTAAAACCCACTGCATATGTCAACCCTAAAGCTAGTCCAAACTCATTGACTGAAATCTTAGCTACAAAGGGTGCTGAATCTGTATCGAAAGATCTAAACAAGTTCGCAGATTGGATTTTATCTTATGTACCCGAGCCTATAAGAAAGACAGTAAATAAGCGAGTCGACAGCTTAAAGGAGAAAGTAAACCGTATTTTCAACAGGATTGATCAGTTCACACCTAAAGAACAGCAGACAGCGTTGAACGGGTAATTGAAAACATATAGGATAGAGGGGCGTAAAGGGTATGATGCTAAGGCGTTCATCGCTAGTATAAAACCAAAAGTCCTTATTAATCTTATTAAACAACAAAAACTACCACTCAAGTTGAAGTTTATCTTTACTTGTAAGTTCACAAAAGAAAACCTTACCACCAAGCAGATTGATGAAAATTCAGGTTACTTTCATTCCAAAGTAGAAACGATCACTGAGTTAACTTATTTGCCTGACATTTACAAAACTATCGAGCGATTACTTGAATCAATTCAACAGTTTCAAAATGAAGACTCTGGTTGGCAGTTTGATAATGTTGAACACTTTGATATCAACATCAATCCATTTGAACCGCTTTCTGGAAGTTCCTATATTCCACTACCAGAAACCATGACTTCAAAGAAAGCAATCATTATTGTTACGAATGAGAATGATCACGAGTGTTTCAAGTGGGCAGTAACCTCTGCTGTTTTTCCTAAGGAGAAAGATCCTCAAAGACTAAATAAACAAATGACAGGGACGGCGGAGCCGGGGGGGCTGAGGGGGGGGGGGGCTTTAGCCCCCCCACTTTTGAGGAGGATGACATTTTATTTTGTTTAAGCTACAACTTTATAGAAGCCTCGTCGGAAACTTTTCGCGTTTACGTATTTTTAACATTTTCTCAGCGTGTGCTTCCTTCCCACAGACGGGAAGCTTGTGTCCAAAAACCGCAGGTTAGCGTTGGAGACCGGAAGGCTGAGAAATAACCTCCATTTTACGCTTTGTCCAGGCTAATTATTTCAAGAAGTATGTCGCGGAGAATGTTGTAAATACGATTTCCGAGACTCTAGATTTCAGACCCACCTACCAAATCGCGCCTCCGGCGCTCGTTTTCAGCCCCCCCACTTCAAGATACGCTCCGCCGTCCCTGATTGAGAGAGAACTCTAAGAACTTTGACTGGGCAGGTATAGAGTTTCCAGTTTCACTAAAGCAGATTGATCAATTCGAAAAGCAAAACCCCTATATGATTAACGTTAACGGGTATGAGGATAGTGTCTACCCATTGAGGATTAGTAAAAAAGAGGACACTCATGTAATTAACCTGCTACTAATATCAAGTAATGAAACGAATCACTACTGTTGGATCAAGAACATGAGTAGACTGTTATCTTCTCAAGTAAACAATAAACAACATACACGTTTATTTTGCCACAGGTGTCTTAACTCATTCCCATCAAAATCCTCATTGGAAAAGCATCTTGAATATTGTTCAAAAAATGAGCCAGTCAAGATTGATATGCCGATAGATAAGGAAGGTAATCCTGTTTATTTATCCTTCAAAAACTTTAACAGAAAAATGCAGGCTCCAGTCGTTATTTATGCGGATATTGAGTGCTTTACTGAAAGCATAGACACCTGCTCCCCAGATGAAAGTAAAAGTCTTACTAAGCAATACCAGAAGCATAAACCATTAGGCTACTGCTATCTAATCAAGTGGTGTAACGATATATTTCCTCCCATACTTAGACGGCACACAATTGAAACCTTAAGCGAAGATATCGCTGAGATTTTCATGCAAAATTTAGAGTTAGATATTAAGAAAATTTACAATAAGTTAAAGTTCCATAAGAAGGTGGAAATGACATCAAACGATAAAATCGCCTATGAAAATGTCACTCACTGTCTGCGAAGGTGAAGATAAGGTATTAATTAGACCACTGTCACCTTACTGGAAAGTACAGAGGCGCAGCCCACAACTCATGCAACTTAAACTATAAAATTCCAAACTTCATTCCAGTCATATTTCACAATCGTTCGGGATATGATTCACATCCGTTCATCAAGAATCTTGGAATATCGGAAGGTAAAATAAAATGCATCCCAAACGATGATTCATTCACAGATTCTAGTTGACACCTTCAAGAATAAAGAAGGGAAGCAGGTTGATGTGAAGCGTGACATAAGATTCATAGACTCGTTTAAATTTATGTCAGCTAGCCTTAAATAATCTACCTAGGTCAGCTTTCAAAAACCTCGAAAGTAATTATGAAGGGGAGAAGCTACAACTGTTGCTTAGAAAGGGTGTCTTCCCATACGACTGGTTCGACGGCTTCAAAAAGCTCAAAGCAACCCAGCTTCCACAAAAGGAGGCATTCTACTCAAAGCTAAATGACAGCGACATATCGGAGGACGAATATCAACACGCGCAAAAGGTGTGGGAAACTTTTGAGATGAAAGCCATGCGGGACTACCACGACCTTTACCTTAAGTTAGATGTATCCCTGTTAGCTGATATCTTCGAGAACTTTCGAGATGTTTGTGTGAGTAATTATGGACTAGATCCAGCTTGGTATTACACAGCACCTGGGCTAGCTTGGGATGCCGCATTGAAAATTAGTGGGGTACAATTGGAGTTTTTGGCAGACCCCGGCATGCTGCTTATGATCAAGAGAGGTATTCGAGGGGGTGTGTCTATGATCTCTACTTGATATGGTAAAGCTAACAATCCATATATGGAGGAATATGACCCAAATCTTCCAACAAAGTATATCGAATATCTAGACGCAAACAACCTTTATGGGTGGGCAATGAGCAAGCCCCTACCAAACAATGGTTTTAGGTGGATGACTAAGAAAGAGCTGACCCTAGGGCGGAAGGGGCGAGACTCTACCCCATGTATTCTAGAGGTCGACCTCGAGTACCCCAGACTCCTAAACGACCTGCACAACGACTATCCGTAAGCTTCAGAGTGTATCAAGGTTGATAAGGTTGAAAAGTTAATCCCCAATCTCAGTAACAAAACTAGGTTCGTGGTGCACTACAAAACCTTGAAAGTTTACGAAAGCTTGGGATTGAAGATTACCAAGGTACATAGGGGTATCGCATTCGAAGAGTCTGCATGGCTGAAGACCTACATCAATCTGAATACCAACCTCAGAGCTAAAGCAACCAACGACTTTGAGAAAGATTTCTTCAAATAAATGAATAACTCCGTGTTCGGTAAGACCATGAAGAATATCAGAAACAGGGTGGGTGTCCGCTTGCTTACGAGTGAATCACAAGCGCGTAACTTGATATCAAAACCAAACTTTCAACACCGAACCATCTTTTGTGAGAATTTGATCGCCTTCCACATAAAGAATACAAAGTTGGTATTTAATACGCCTGTTTACTTAGGCGCGACAATTTTAGACCTAAGTAAGACGTTGATGTATGACTTTCATTACAATTACATCAAGCTGAAATATGGTGAAAAGGCTAAATTATTATTCACCGATACGGATTCCCTCGCCTATGAGATCGAAACTGGGGACTTGTGGGTCTGCAAACCAAACTCTATCATACCAGATGGATGGTGATGGAGGGGAGGAAAAGAAGTGTAAGGGGGTCAAGAAGGTGGTCGTTAAGAAGAGCATCAGTTTTGATGATTATAAGAACTGTCTTTTCAACCAACAACCACAGATGCGTAAGATGAATGTGATCAGATCTCATCTACATGATGTGTATACTGAAACAGTGAATAAGGTCGCATTATCGCACGAAGATGACAAGCGAATCATCAGAGAGGATGGCATTCATACTTTTGCTCATGGTCATTTCAGAAAGCTATCGGGTGGTAATTCGGTATCTTCTGATACAACTTGAAGTTCTTCTCGTACAAATCCACGCCTCAGTCCTCCATCCAGATAATACAACACTGGCTGATTAGGTGAAACCACACTACGAGATAAATTGTAAATCTCCAGACTCCAGATCGGATCCGTAGCTCTTCGTCTCTTCCCACCTTCATCCTCACCTGGAGTATATAAATATCTAACCATAACCCCAGGAGGCAGTCTCACTTCATTAATTCCAACTGGTCTTTCGTATTTTTTAGACTTGATTTCAACTTCTTCTAATTTTATAGCTTTAGCAGGTTCTTTACCGGTGATTCTGGTAGGTTCTGAATTTAGAGTCTTGATGATAGCGGGCAACCTCGTCACCCAAACTCCAGACCTATCACCACTCACCATCTCCTGTGCATATTGATGGCTAAACAATTTCTCAGCTATCGTTCTATTAGCTCTCTCCACAAAAGCTTGCGCTCTATGATTTCCGGCGGCACTTCGCTGTATTGTTACCCGATGCTTTTCCATCAGTTTTGAAACATTGCCCATAAATTCTTTACCAGGATCCACCATCAAAGTATGGGGCCACTCTAACTTACGAGCATATATTTTCTCAAAAGCTTTAGCTACTTCCCCACTATCCTTTGACGTTATAGCCTCTGCATCTTTGTAGCTTGAAGCGGCATCAATCACTACCAACGCATAACGATATGTCTTTCTTTCCACATTATCGTGAGGTAGAAACAGTCCAGTGCGATCTCGGTATGTATCTCGGGGGTGGTAAATAAATTTGCCATAATGCTTGTTTCTCCAGCCACTCTCTAGCCTCATCCTCCGTTAGCTGCACTTGCTCATTTCGGTATAGCAGCATATCCTTTCCAATATCCATATCTCTTTATTCATTTAAAAGTTAGATTGCAAACATTTAAAATGACACATGCTGTATCGGAAAGATTAGATCCAAACCGTATTCCTCGGAAACCTCTTGGATTGAAAGCGGAAGTATCATTAAATTGAATCTCGTTTAGTCCTTCATCAGCCAATCCTGGTGAAACTTTATATATAGACATTCCCAAATTAGCGGAAAATATCGTTATAGTTTCGGTCAGTGTATACGTACTATTTGATTTGAATGTTGTCTGTCATGCAGATAATACTCTTGTTAATAATGTAGGTAGAAATCTTGTTTCCAGGCTTAGAGTTCTTTTTGGTGGAGAGACATTACAAGATACTCAGAGATTTGATTTATTTCAAACCTATCATGATTTATACTTACCAAACAAAGAACGTAGAAATAGGTTGAGACAAGGTATATCCTCTGAGAATATGCCGCGAAAACTTCGAGCGAATGCTGGTGATAAAGATACTTCAGATGCAAAGGAAGTTACTCTCGCAGAAATTCATAACACGAAGTATTGCATACCCCTAGATCATCCTATTCTTAGAGATCACGGAACGTTTTACCCCAAGGCGTTACCTCATCCACTATAACTTTTGAAATGATTACTCTAGCCCCCGTTAAGGATATTGTGGTTTATTCTAACGTTGAAAAAGCTCCTAATTACACAGTCACAAACCTTGAGTTGGAATATTCATGTATATCAAGTGAATATTAATTTTAGCGAGACAAGCATCGGAATCCTATTAAGTGGGGAGAGGATTATTTTATGAAAACGTCATCTTACACAAAACCTTTACTACGGTGGCCCACAACTGTCACATCAAAAACAAATTGCTCACATCAAAAACAAATTGCTCACATCAAAAACAAATTGCTCACATCAAATTCAAATTGCTCACATCAAATTCAAATTGCTCACATCAAAAACAAATTGCTCACATCAAATTAAAAAAAAAAACAAAATCATTACTCACTGGTCAGCGGCTAAGTTAAAAAGACTATCCCCTGTTTTCACTTGTAAAAATAACTTGTAAAATTAACGTTTTTCCTTGTGTTTTCTTTTTTTTTCTGATTGTGCACAACTTTAGCACCTGAGAATGATACAGTATTACTGATTTTAGCATCATTAGTATTCTCTAGGTCTACCATGATGGAGTTGTCCAATATTTCTCTTGCACCTGACTCACATGCAACTCTTGGCCTAGCATTAGGTTTCATGTTCATACATGTATTGTAATTTGCAGATGTTTCTGGTGTGCAGTGGAAAATTTCATCTTGTTCATACTGTATTTCCATTTTTCTCAGCTCATAAATTGTGAAAAACCACGCTTCTTTATAAACTTGTCGCATTGAAGAAAAATTTGCAAACTCTTTTACACTAAAACAAAGGTCATCAAAATAAGTCCATTTACTATAACTTTCAACAGCACAAGTGAAGTGGTTATTGTTACAACGCACAACACCTCTTAGTTTGTAATGAACTCCAGCAATTTCAATCAACTCAAAGACATTTATGTCCTTCATCAACCCAGGAGGGAATTCAATAAACAGGAATTTAGAGTTTGATACATTACTCAAAACAGGCCGAGTAGTGCGAGTATTACAGGTGACACAATTCAGTTGTCCTAGGTTTGTATGGACATCAGTAACATACTGGGGCCACATATTTTTATCTGTTGTAATCCATGTTCAGTATCTACTGTCAAAAGAATTTTGCTATTCAAAGTCAAGTTTTGCACAAGTGTTACAGAAAGAATCAAAAGTTCTTAAAGTCACAAAAAGACTCTCTTCATCTACATTCATATTACCAAGTGTTCTTTGCTCAAATATTTGACTAAAACAGGCACTGCAATCTCTGGCTACAAATGAACTACAGTGGTAAATGATGTATGACCATACAGGTTCGCGAATTTCCTTCAACAAGGCATTGTCTTCTCTCGAACAGATGTAATATGAGCAAGTATTGAAAAGCAGCTCCGTGAACTCATTTTTAGCTGGCAAATTTGACAAATATGGCATAAACAAATGTGTACACACTTCCAAAAAAGCATCAACTGCACATGAATAAATGCCCGGGTCAGTGAAAACCGAGTTCATAAAGTGTTGTCTACGAAACGCAACGAACGACTGCTTTGGCTTCGAGTGTGACATTCTTGAACTTAAGATAGAACAAAACCCGGTTATTTCACGTTAGCACCTTTCTTGCTTTTGACTGGGTTTTGAAATATTTGAGCTATTCCTGATGTGGTTTGAATCGAGTCTGTCGATCCACGTTGCTTATTTGTGTCTGACAAATCAAGTTCAAAGTTCTGTCGATCAACGTTGCTGATTTGTGCCTAACAAATCAAGTTCTTTAAAACTAAAGAATTCCAGTACTGCTGAATAGCTTTTTGTTTATGATGTGATACTCAATGATAAAAATACTCATCTTATAGCTTGGAATGAAATAAGAAAGCTTGGAATGAAATCGTGACGACTCGTTGCCAAACCCAGTTTGCGCGGTTGCTGAGCCTGGCGCACATGCTGAAAATTAACCGGGACCACCGTGCGCGCCTATTTTCGTCAAATCGAGAAAATTTTCGCATACTAACACTACGACCATACGATACTTCTTATTTACGCAGGGAAGTAGTAGGTAAGAGTCAATTTACCCACACTGTTGTTGTTGTTGTTGTTGTTTTTGAAAATTTTTTTGAAAATTTTAATAAAAAATTGTTCAAGGATTTATCAGAAAATTAAACAGATTTTTTGCGAAAGGTTTGCGAAGGAGCCTGGCTTGCATAGGTTTTGCACTGACCATGTGAAGACTTATTAAAAGAGCTTAATTTGTTGAAAATTATCAGAGTGTTAATCAGATATTGCAAAATAAAAAAATGATTTAAAAAGAAGAATTAAAGTTAAAAATAACAAATGGATAGACTTACTTTTGATCAATTGAAAAAACTTGCTACAGAAAATAATATTAAAGGGAGGTCAAAATTGAGGAAAAAAAGTGAACTTTTAAAAGAGTTGAGAAAAATTCCTGAACTTGTTGAAATGTATGATAATAACAGGGGACAAATAGGAGAACCAGGGTCGCCACATCGATTTAATCCAGAAACACCCCCGCCGGGGCAACCGCCACCAAGACCAGGCACACCACCCAGGTCACCACCACCAAGACCAGACACACCACCTAAACCAAATAAAAAATCACCGCAAAAAAATATTCCTAACCAGAAGGAAAGACCGACCCCGGCCCCCAGAAAAAATATTCCCGATAAAAAATCAAAAGTGACAGAAAGAATAAAGTTTTTTGAAGCCCTTAAGGATACCAAACACTCTAAAAAACCCACAGAACCCCGAAGGGGGTCCGAAGGACCAAAAAAAATATTCAAAAACTACAAAGTGGAAGATAGAAAAAAGTTTTATGATTCGATTACAGTTACAAATAATGAAAAATTACCTAATAAACAGAAAAGGAATATAATTAAAACTTATAAAGTGGAAGATAGAAAAAAGTTTTATGAATCTTTAAAAAATCTAACAAATAAAAAAATCATAAAACCAATTCCAGCACCTAGAAAAAAAGCTAATAATCAAACACAAAATAAAACTGAAACAGTCGAAAATAAAGATAAGAAAATTAAACTAAGACCTCCAACAAATTTTAAATTTATTCCTTTTGGAAGCGAACCAGACGAGATGGTGGGGCAAAACAACATTGTAATAAATGCGGATCTTAATAATGATATATCGCAAATAATTATGGATAGAATAAGACCAGAGATAAAGATGAGAACAAGGGTTGTATATGGTTTCAAATCCAACATTCATCGTGGAAAAGGAGAAATAGCTGGGTATCAAAAAACAATTCCTGGAAAAGGAACTTTAAAAACATTAAAAGAAATTGAGGAGTATATTGAACAATGTGAAATAAAAAGACTAGATTTGGAGAACACACAAGTGTGGAGTAACGCGTATCTTCCAGCAACAGAAGTTGTAAAAAAACCAGGTGTATATCAAGGTAGAGTTGTGTTTAACGAAGTTCATGTAAAATTAATTCATACAAACGAAACTTTAATGGGTTGTGGGCCTTTACCAGATTGGTTAAAAAACAAGAAATCTATTCATGCCCTTGATAATTATGATAACAAAATGTGTTTTTGGAATACCATGGCTGTGTTTAGGAACTATCTTGATGAGAAAAATAGACCAGCCGAAAGAATAAAACAATTAGCTTTAAAACTAGCCCAAGAATTTTATGGTAACCCAAATCTGAAAGAAGAAGATATAAAAGGAACGGATCTTATTGAACTTGAAGATATCTCAAAGTTTTTTAATATTAACATTAGGATGTTTGAGCCAAAAGAAGACCAAAAAACATGGGTTTTGGTGTACGGTAAAGGTAAAATCAAAAAACAATTACCAACTTTGGATGCGGGGCTTCATAATGACCATTGTTTTTACATAAAAGATTTGCCACTGTTGACTAATAGTTGGGAATGTCCTGGATGTGAACAAAGATTTAACAGACATGGTAATTATGATAGACATTTGAATGACAATACATGTAATGGAGGAAAAACAAAAGTAATTTGTAATGGTAAAAAATGTGTTCCAACAATGAGCTGGTCAGAAAAAATATTTTATGGTGGAAAAACCCAATTTAGTTATGTTGGATGCAGATGGATAGAGAAACAGTCTGAACTTATAGATAAACATATTCATCATGCTCTATGTGGTCATGGTGGTGAAAGATGTGTTAAGGATGGTGAAAAAGAGCTTTTTTTGGTGGATGGTTACGAACCTGTAACTAATACAGTCTATGAATACTATGGGTGCAAATGGCATGGATGTCCTTGTTCAAGCGATGATAAAATTAAATACAACGGAACGCTGAGAAAGGAACATGTAATCAAATCTTTTGGGTATAATTTAGTATCTGTTTGGGAGTGTGAAAAACCTGAATTAAAATATGTAAACTTTAAAAAGAAATTTTTTCACTATCCATATTTTATTACTTGGGATTCTGAAGCAATGCAACCAAAACAAAATGAAAAGGTTACTGAAGATCTAACTTTTATAAATAAACATATTCCGATTAGTATAGCTATATCTGATAATTTATCGAAAAAAGCAAATTGTGTTGTGAATAATAATCCAGAAGAGCTTATAAAAGATTTTGTTAAAGATTTGGATAGAAGACAAAAAGATATTGTTAAAAAAGTGCGAGAGGATTATCCTTTTCCGGATGAAGATAGTATTCCAAAAAAAGTAAAAGAGCTGTATGAAGAGTGGTGTAATCAAGTTCCTGTTTTAGGTTTTAATTCAGGAAAGTATGATTTTAATATGATTAAGATACATTTTGTAAATAGTTTTACCGAGATGGAGGGTAAACCAAAGGCGGCAAAGAAAGAAAATAAATATATGTACCTGAAAACTCCTCGTTTTAATTTTTTGGATATGATTAATTACTTAGCCCCTGGGCTTTCTTTTGATGGCTGGTGTAAAGCAAACAACTGCGAACAACAAAAACTTTTCTTTCCCTATCAATTTTTGGATAGTTATGATAAGCTTTCTCACATAGGCCCTGTAAAATATGAAGATTTTTACTCAGATCTTAAAAAGAAAATAACAATATCCCACCAAGAACATGAAGAATATAAAAATGAAATGAATAAGAGGTTGTATAACCCTGAAGGATTGGTTGATAGAGTATAACCAAGGTGATGTTATTCCTTTTGTAGAAGCTGTTGAAAAAACACGCGAAAAATATTTCTGTGATGATATAGACATGCTGAAAGACGCGGTATCAATCCCAGGGATATCAATGAGATATGTGTTGAATAAAGCTATAAAAAATAGTAAGGGAAAGTGTGATTTGTATGCTCCAGGCGATCCTTGTTATTGTAAATGTAATGTTAATTGTAAAAAACCGAAAAGCGGTAAGAGGAAATGTGAAAAATGTTTTACTATAAGAAAAGAATGTACTGTATGTAATAAAAATAAAGCTTATGATCTTTTAAAAACAGGTATGATTGGTGGTCAGGCTCAAGTATTTGTTCGTTGGGCTGAGGTTAATGAGTCATTTATTCGTTCTCATAAATATAAAAATCCAAAACCATGCAAAAGTATCCGAGGTTATGATGCAAATAGTTTATATTTATATGTGTCGGGGTTGGAAATGCCTTGTGGTAAAGAGAAGTATTCTGAAGTAAAAAATCCAACAGATCTTGAATATATTAAAAAAATTTGTAATGATATTCTTACAGATAAATTGTTCGGGTTCTGTCAAGTGGATATTCACACACCAGATAATCTTTTAGAAAAATTTGAGGAGATGCCGCCTTTATATGTTGTAGATACTGTCCCTGAAAATTTAATACCTGATCATATGAAAGAATATCAAAAAGCTACAGGCAGAAAAACTATAAAAGGAGCACTAAAATTGTTAAGCGTAACAAGAGGAGAGGAAATTTTACTATATACACCGTTTATAAAATGGTATCTTAATCATGGTTTGGTAATAACAGCTTTTCATAAAATTATAGAATATAAACCTGGTAAGCCATTTGAGTGGTTTCCAAGTGAAGTAAGCAATGCGAGAAGAGATGGTGATATTGAGGTTATGCTACAAATGATAAGTAAAGCTTTTGATGAAAACAAAATAGATGATGTCGTAACCCTTACTAATGAATTAAATCAATTCCCTGATATATTAACATTTATTGAAGAGCATACCGAGAATGGAGTCATCCCCGCCGATAATCACCTTAAAGTATTGATTGAAAAACTAAAAACAAAGTATAAAGGTTGTAAAGAATTGGCTGATACCCACAAACTAAAAGGAAACGCATTCTATGGTAAGATGATTGAAAATAAACAAGAACACAAGAATACAAGTTATACTCAAAACGTGGATGTTGTTAATATGGATATTAGAAGCCCGTTCTTTGTAGATATGGAACAGATAAATGAAACATATGAAATAACCAAAAGGAAACGCCAGGTAGAAATAAACACACCTTATCAGTGTGGTATAGCTGTATATCAACTATCCAAACTTAGAATGTTAGAATTTTACCACGATTTTATTATTATTTTGACAGAAGTGATTTTGAGTTAGTTTATTCAGACACAGATAGCTATTACTTTGCATATTCAGATGAAAATTTGGATAATCTTGTAAAACCCGAATTACGAGATGAATATTTTAGAGAAGGTAAACAAAAATTTCTATCAACCTCAAAATATCACGATAGAACGCCTGGACTGTTTAAGAAAGAGTTTGAAGGAATAAGAATGATTGCTCTTTCACCAAAATGTTATTACGCCGATGATGGAAAGGGAAAAACAAAGTTTAGTTGTAAAGGGACAATACATTACCAAAACGATATGACGTGGGATAGATACTATGAAGCTTTAGAAGGAAAAATAGATAGGGTAAAAAACACTGGGTTTAGAGTTAATAAAAACGAAATTGTAACATATACTCAAGATAAATTATGGCTTAACGCATATTATGATAAACGAATAGTTGAAGAAGATGGAATTCACACAAAACCTTTATATTAGATCATTTCAAAACAGAATTAGGCGGCAACTCAGTATCATGAGGAACAACTTGAAGTTCTTCTCTCACAAACCCACGTCTTGGGCCATCTTGTAAATCGGCGGATCGGGCAAACCCCTCCGGGCGAATATAATATAAAACTGGCTGGTTGGCTGAAACGACGCTACGGGTAATATAATAAACTTGTATACTCCAAATAGGATCAGTAGCTCGTCTTCGTTCACCACCTTCAAGTTCACCAGGAGCAAGTAAGTATCTAACACTAACCTCAATTGGTAGCCTAACCTCATCAAGACCAACAACTCTCTTAGTTCCTCCCGGTAGTCGGTATTTTTTAGGTTCAATATCAACTTCTTTCTGTTTTATAGCCTCATCAGGTTCTTTTCCAGTTAATCTCGTTGGTGTATTATTCAAAGTTTTCAAAATAGCTGGTAATCGTTTTACCCATACTCTTGACCTTTCATCCTGCAGCATTTCTTGTGCATATTGATGGCTAAATAATCGTTCACTTAATGTTCTATTTGCTCTTTCCACAAAGGCTTGAGCTCTATGGTTTCCAGCTTCACTCCTCTGGATTTTTACATTATGGTAATTCATAAGTTTTGTCACATCACCCATAAATTCTCTTCCAGGATCAACAATTAATGTTTTGGGGTATTTCAATTTTCTGGAATATATTTTTTCAAAAGCTTTGGATATCTCATGACTTTCTTTTGAGGTTAATGGTTCAGCATCTTTGTATCTCGAGGCTACATCAATCACAACCAATGCATATCGATATGTTTTTCTTCCAACTCTATCATGTGGTAAAAATAATAAATCCGCTTGGTGAATCTGATTAGGTTTATCCACAGTCCAGTGGGGTCTAGGAATATACTTTGGAGCTGGTAGATATATTTGCCAAATTGCCTGTTTTTGTAACCATTGTTTTGCTACATCTTCACTTACTTTTGCTTTCCCTTCGGGGTAGGCTTCGCCGTATTTCTCGGCTAATTTATTAATCGCAGAATATCCTTTCCAATATCCAGCAGTTGAATAATATATTTTTGAAAACCTTCGGGATATGCTTTCGTTACTCATTTAAAGATTACTCCTCCCTTCCTTAAAATAAAATATGACAACCGTATCTAAAAAAATTAACCCAAACAGGATTCCAAGAGAGCCACTAGGTTTGAAAGCGGAATCAATATTGAATAGAATTACACTAAATCCATCATCAGCTAATCCAGGAGAAACACTATATATAAATATTCCTAAACTTTCTGAAAATTTAGTGATTGTGCCAGGAAGCGTATCTCTAGTATTTAACCTGGCTGTTGATGGCCATGAAGATAACACCCTCGTGAATAATGTAGGTAGTAATCTTGTATCTAGACTCAGGGTTCTTTTTGGCGGTGAAACACTACAGGATACTCAAAGATACGATCTATTTCAAACATACCATGACTTATTCTTAACAGATGAAGAACGTGAGGATAGATTAAAACAAGGTATTTCTTCTGAAAACATGAGGAAGCTAAGGACAAATGCAGGTGATAAGGTAGACACAGATGCAAAAGAAGTAGCTCTTGCAGTAGTACACAACACCAAGTATAATATCCTACTAAACCATCCTATTCTCAACGATCATGGAGTTTTCTACCCAAAGGCATTAGATCATCAACTAATCTTTGAGATTACACTAGCTCCAGTTCACGATATTGTTGTTTATTCTGATACGACCAAGACTCCAACTTATAAAATCACAAACCTTGAGTTGGAATATTCTTGCATATCAAGCGAATACTTAGCTCGCGAGGCACAAGCAGCTTATCAGGTTGGTAAGGGATTCTTTTATGAGAATGTCACCCTACACAAAACTTTCACCATATCCAGACCTACAGACAGCGTTATAAACCAGCATATTAATCTGCCAAGAAGGTCAATCACAGGGATATTATGTTTGTTTACATTACCATATGGTGGAGGAGCACGAGATTCTGAGAATTTTTTCAATCCAGGTATCACCTCAATCAATATCGATGTTAATGGTGTGCCAAATCGTTTCTACTCTAAGGGGATGGTACCTTCAGACCTCTGGGAGTCGGTAAAGAAACGTTTCGGGCCGACCGAAGGACGGCAGTCGGGTTCCTCCCGTTCCGGCTTCGCCGGGGAGAGCTTTGCTCGTTGGTCGGTAAAGGAAAAGGATTTTTATAGTAAAAAGTTTGCTCTGTGGATAGATTTGAGAACTCACCCAGATAATGATATTCATGGAGGAGGTCTAGCCTTAAACAATGCACAAGATGGTGTAAAAATAGAAATTAAAAGAAAAGTTAGTGGGTCTGGTATTATTACTTGTTACATGTTTGTTGTAGCTGATGCGTTAATGGAGGTTATGAATTCAAACTTAAGATCAATCATGTATTAGTTAAAATAAGTCGGTCTAAAGACCTTCCCTCCTTAGGCGGAAAGATGGAAGAATTACGAGAAAAAATACCATTTCATTGCATTATAACGGGCCCAACAAATTGTGGAAAGACAAAGTATATCATTGATCAGCTAAGAGGGCCATTCCGAAAATTGTTTGAATTCATTGTTTTAATATGCCCAACTTATTCTAAAAATAAAACATATCATAATTTTGCTAGAGGAGATAAACGTTTCTTTG
Organism: Ricordea florida; assembly: GCA_949710005.1. Classification (NCBI taxonomy): domain Eukaryota; kingdom Metazoa; phylum Cnidaria; class Anthozoa; order Corallimorpharia; family Ricordeidae; genus Ricordea; species Ricordea florida. Next base: position 13,518,901 of record OX453280.1, read on the forward strand.
TATTATCACCAGATGCTAGTAACATTGATGAGATTAATGAGTTATTAACTGATTGTCAAACTTTATTTTCCGGAACAAATACATTAATAATTTTAGATGATTGTGCTGTTTCTAATGATTTGAAAAAACGATCAAACAAGTTTATAGATTTAGCATTTTCTGGAAGACATCACGGATTATCAGTTTGGGTTCTCACTCAGCAATTAAGAACGTGTCCACCTAAGAACCATGCAGACGAGTCTACACGACCCCTCACCAATTTCGCTCAAAATTGGCTCACTTGTTGCCCACGACGAACCTACAATCTAGACCAAACGGTTTATCCAGATACTAATTTTCAAGAGAGATATGCGAGTTTAAACTTTTTGTTAAAAAATGCGCAAAAATCCCTGCCAAAACTGCAGTGAATTCATGACGTGCGTCTTTCTCCCAAATAGCTAGGCAACAAAAAATATTTCGATAAGTGAAAGCAGAAACCTAGATCTTTATGTACAAAGGTAAAAATATATGATTGTACTGTTTTTATATTTGTGAGCCTTCAATCCAACTTGACAATTTTCACCATTTTGCGAAATAACGGAAAATGTCCCTAAAAAAGGGGAAAAAAGCAAACAAGCGGCCATGTTTTGATTCATTTCAATGCTTTTTATAGCTTGCACAATTAATGATCTAAGTAATTACAAAAATAAAAGTGTGTGATGTTTACATTTTAGATGAAGAATTTGCCTTTGAAATACGGCAATCCGGCGTACTTGGGAGGGTCACGTGACACGTGCCAGAATATCGTAATACGGAGTCCGTGCGTTTATAAGTCTTCATAATGCGAGAAAAACGTGGAGAAAATCTTGAGGAGTATTTTAAAAAAACCATTGTCATGTTTCATTTCAGTTTTCTCTTATCTGAGAATCATATGGGAAGTCCGACCGCTTGTTATCTTAATTTTTTTACCGCACCACAACTTTTACGCCCTTTTATAATGCGTCGGTTATACAGATGAAAAAAAAAAAAAGAGAAAGGTACTTCTTTGTTTCCAGTAAAAGTAAAGCAGTGATCAAGTATATCGAAAATACAAATTCAATATATTTAGACCATTTTTGTTTTCCGCCGGCATTAGTTTGGTTACGCGTTGAGAGGATTGTGTGACACGCACCTGAGATACCAAGTGCATTTCCCACGCTTTTCATGGGATAACCATACCAGCAGACATTTCATTAAGATGGGCGATTTTAAATGTGCTTGTTCTTTTCAGCAATATTCTAAGAAAGAATGTAACATTTCTGCTCGAAACAATAGCGCTAGATCTATATGTATTGTAAAGAATTGTTCCCGTAGCACAAAAGAGCACTTGTATGGTTGTTTTAAAACCTCCCGTGAAGGAGTCGAGGAAGACGGCAAATTATGTTTGGCCCGCGTTGGAATGTTCGATGAGTGCGGAGAAGATCTCACGATTTGTCCCGGGCACAGGAGCGAATTTGGCTTGGGATGGCGGCCAAGCAAAGTTTGTAAGTATCCCGAGCATCAGAGCAAACAGAAGCCGTACAGAGGGATATCCAGGCAGATGTCGAGAAAAATATACTTACATTTCGGTGTGCTTTGCGAGACTGGACAAGGTAACTCATAAAATAATTTTGTGTCGGAATACTGGCTACATTTTAAAATGAACACAGCATGAGATAAAATGTAAGTTTTATCATGTTTCCGAGTTAAAATAGTATTATTTTGGTTTTCTAGGGATATGCAGGAAATGTTTATCTAATTACAGCGAGACTGTGCGCTGCTCCGAGGAGACAACTAGTGATACCCAGGTGAAATTAAAATATTAGTGCTTTTCTAAACCAGTAGTCATCTCAATAAATT